>CAJHQP010000083.1:0-325493 GCA_905132765.1 Moricandia arvensis | reverse complement strand
TATCGTCAAAATATTTTCTTTACAGGTTCACACAAAATCAGGGAAAAAACGATCAATTAATAATTTTTTTCTGTGAGTGTCTTCTTTCGCCCAATAAATAGCTGTCTGAAAAACCAGATGAGACAGGATTTGATCAAGACGACTTCGGCGAGTTTGCAAATGCTTAAGATGGTGTCTTTCCAGTCTGGCATGCGATAGTTGAGCCAACTAACCCTCCTGCTATGTTTGTCCTGAAAGTGTAAGGACATGCAAAAAACATGTGGTGTCTATCTTCATTTGGCTCTCCACAATAGACACTTCCTTGCTCCAAACCCCACTGTCGCATTCGTGTGCAAATTACAGTTTAGGAGATAAAAAGCAATTGACAAAATATATTACTATGGTTATAGGTTATAGCACTTTTAACAAAATAAGTATTTTTGAAAACAAAAAACTATCATACTACTTTTAGAATTACCGTAAAGAACTTTACAAAATTGATATTTGATAAATTAATAAATACGATAAATTAATAATATCTTTTTGTCTTAGTTAACTAAAATATGAAATAACTCAATAAATAGTTTGTAACACTGTAATATATATAAAAAATTCTTAAGTAAATATATGATTCTACTAAATAATAATTAATAATTAATATATATATATATATATATATATTATTTTTATGAGTTATTTTTTGTTTATTTTTTCTTCAAAATAGATTTCTTCTCTTCTTTTACTTTTTATTTTATCAAATTACATACAAAAGTAAATCTATATTGTATAATATGGATTCAGCCTACATAAAACAAATTAAGTGATCTAATAAATATACACATAAATTGTAAACATATAAAGTTTAACCAATTATACTATTTGAATGAAAATTCTTTTCATTTTTCTAAATAAAAAATCTATAAAAAATAAAATCCAACTAAAGAAATATTCTTTAAATTTAAGAAAATATCATACACATATCATTATTAATTTATAGAGTTTTTAGGGGAATTTTCAAAAATACCACTTTCCTTGTACTATTTTTCATTTTTACCTTCATTAAAGAGACATTTTCAAAAATACCATTTTTTAAGGGATAAATTTTCTTAAAATTAATTAGAATCTTAAATTTTAAATTCCTAAACCCTATCCCCACCCTACACCACCCCTTAATTCTAAACTCTAAGTCTTAGATTAATTAACCCAAGGGTTATAAGTGTGTTTTTTCCTCTTGAAAAACAAGGGTAAAAGTGATTAAGGTATTTTCAAAAAGTGGTACAAGAAAAGTGGTATTTTGGCAATTTCCCAGTTTTATATGTTCTATTAAATTTGTAACTAGGTGTTTTGTTGTACATAAAAACATAATTTTCTTATGAATAGTTATTAGTTTATATTTTTAATTCAAAAACTTATGATAATATATGAAAAAACTTTCATCAACATATATATTTTTATTATTATGTTGAAACTTAAAAAACACTCACATTATAAATATTTTAGAAAATATATTTATACAAATGTTTTTACTTGATTAATGTTGAATTATAAATTGTATCTTAAATTTTTAAATTTTATAATATAAAATATTACTTCCATATAACAACATATATATATATATATATATAAGAATTATCTTATCTTTTTAAAATATATTTTTAATTTTAACAACTTATTATATTAATTTATAATCAATTATATAATATAGCATACAAATTTAATATTATTAATATAAATTTATTTATAATTATATAACAAATTATATATATATTCATTAAGGATAAATTTTAACGAAGAATTCGAATGGGAAAAATAATTTTGCAAATAATAGTGTATAATATAGTTATAGATTTGGAATTCATGGCTTTGTTTTATTTACAATGATGTTCAGATTAAAATTTCAAAATAATATTTATAATAGCAATCAAACATGAACACATTTTCATAAATTACTTACCACAAAATTATACAGTTTGCTGTAAAAAAATAAAAATTGAAATAATCTAAGTTACGATAATGTAAATTTGGGATTTGGGGAGCCTCTTGACGAGATAGAGTCTTTCCAGACCAAATTGCACAACCCATAACCCCATCAAGATTAGTCGGACAGTTTCGGAGAAGATCAAAGTCTTCAAATAGAGACGGGAGAATCAAAATTTGCTTGACCAGGAAGCAAATATCAAATCACAACTAGTAGAAGAAGAATACATCTAATTTGGGTTTTGAAACCAACATTTTATTTTCCAATGATACTGTAATCACTCGAGAAGCTGCATAACACGGAAGATCTAAGCCGGAATCGATGGAGCCGTCTCCCTCCGGATCCCAACCACCGCAGAAAGCGGTTCCGAGGCTGGCTACAGTAGGCTGGCGAACTATGTTGATCTTCAATCTCGGTCTTGCAGGTTCATCTTCCAGCGAACTCTATCAAATTAATCGTACGTTCATAATGTGTTCGATGAAATGCCTAGCTCACATCTTTATCAAGAAAATGTATGACCTTTTTTTCTAGCTAGAATCTGCTTTTAAATAGAGTTTGCTTCGTTCTTAGCGATTTGTAGAAGACATTGAACTTACTTAAATGCAGCATCTTTGTGTCTCTCGGCTAAACAGTGTCACATAGATTCTTGTACGTTTTTTTTTTGGTTCATGGACACATCTTACTGTATTGTGCTCATTGTTTGAGCATTCTCTCAGTGAACCACCTTAGTAGGTTTCCACAGCATTAAACCCGTCTCAGTTATCTTTTGATTCATGCTGGAAATATCTTAAATATAACTTTTAAGCTTCTTCTGATTCAGAATCGTTAAAAAAAACATGTTTGATGTCTGAATATGACATAGCATTCATGTTATTCCACTTCAGTGTTTGCTAATTTTATTATGTGGGTGGGGTTCTGCAGCTTTTATATTTGCTAAAAAAAGAGAAAGGGACATTGATGTGGGCGAGAAGATGGAAGTTAAAAAGGGCAGCGAGGCCAGAAGTAAAGGTGCCAAAAAGAGTCTTGTTAACACCGAGGTCGAGAAGAAAGTCGCAGAAACTGATAAGGCTGAGAAACTAGAAACTGCAATGTCGGAGTTGGAAGAATCCAATCCTATCCCTAAACAGGATCCTCTGTTTGAGTTTACTGATGAAACAGCTGATGAGTTGGTGTTTCAGGGTGCGGCAACTGAGCCTGTAAAGGTGCCAAGGAAACCGATTCCAGAAGATGAGCAAAGGGAGCTTTTCAAGTGGATCTTGGAAGAGAAAAGGAAGATGGAACCAAAAGACAGGAAAGAGAAGAAACATATCGATGAAGAGAAAGCTGTCTTGAAACAGTTTATCCGCGCCGAGAGGATTCCAAAACTTCTACCTGATGATTCTGTTGATTCTTCACTTCGTGATTGGGACAAATTCTTCTCCAAGTAGAGAGAAACATAAAGACTAATGTACTTGTTCTTTTTTCTTGGTACCCTCATTGCCTTTTTACTATGATTGTTTCACTTAGGCAGCGGATTCGGTTCTAACGGTTATCTCTGTTTGGGTAATTCTGTTCGCTCAAAAACTTGCTTAATTCAATCGATTCAGTTTGGTTTATGAAATGTCTACTGAAACTGATCAATACTTTCTGTTTTAGTTTATTCATGGTTTAAAATTTTGGTTAGCTCCGTTAATTTCTGTTATTTTGGTTAGAACTGATACGATGTAGCTATAATTTTTCTTAAAGGAATGTTAGTGGGAATTATATTTTTATAGAGTTTGGTGATTTTTAAAGTTGATAGATTTGTTAACTTTAAAAAAGAGTTATAAATTTTTTTATATATTGTAAAAATCTATGTAAATAAGTTATTATCATAATTTTAATAATCTATGTAAATACGTTATTATCATAATTTTAAAAATCTAAGAAATATATGTAGTAGTTTTAAAATCTTGTTTCATCAATTTAAAAGTTATGAATAGAACTCCAATAATACTAATTTTAAATGATTTATAAAATCATTAAAATCTTAACTTTTTGAATAACAAATAATTATGTATGGAATTATAAAATCATTATACCAATAACACTAGATTTTGATTTTGACGAGAATGTGAAAATCTATAAACCAATAACACCGGACTTCAAAATTTTTAAAATCATTAAAAATTTAATTCTCAATAGCACCCTCTAATAAATTGAGAAAAAAAAAACAAACTGGTAACCAAATGTTTTTTCTATCAACTCCAAATGTTTTCTAACTACTAAATTGAACCGAATCATAAGTGTAGTTAAACCAAAAACCATGGTGAATCAAAGATCCCAGACCAAATTTTAAATTCTAATCAACGTATAGTTAAAGGATGTGATCTATTATCAAACTTTTGGGTGCTTTCTGTAACTTTTAAAAGATAAGGAAGTTAGAATAATGTTGAATAAAGGGAGGGTGTCTATGCAACAGGGGTGGGTTATTTGTGATTCGATATAAATTAGCTTAAACCCTAACGTAAACGACGAACTCCTTAGCTGAACTCAGCATCATCTTCATCATAGAAGAATCCAGAAGTAAGGCAAAATGGTTCGCAGCATAAACCCTAAGAAGGCAAAGCGGAAGAACAAGGTTTCAACTTTCTCTTGTTCAGTCTGATTTTTTTTCAAAAATCAAAACCTAATAGCGTTGATTTGGATGTTTAAATTTGATAGAAGAAGGGAGAAGCGTCTTCTTCATCGATACCATCGATGCCAACAAGGGTTTGGCAACCAGGTGTCGATAAACTCGAAGATGGAGAAGAGCTTCAGTGCGACCCTTCTGCTTATAATTCCCTTCATGGCTTCCATGTTGGTTGGCCCTGTTTGAGGTAACTTACAAGAAAGCATGATACTTTATGGATTTTGTAGATATAATTTCATAAGAAAGTTCATCTCTGTTTATGAAGTTGTGTATACAAATGTATTTGCAAAGGCATCATCTTACCATCTGAATCCTAAAGTTTAAGATTTTTGAATGATTTTTTTCAGTTTTGACATTTTAGGTGATAAGTTGGGTTTGAACCGAACTGAGTTTCCTCACACGTTGTATATGGTGGCTGGGACTCAGGTCAGTTTTATATCTTCAAATGTGTTTTTGCTTCTACAATTTTGCCTTTGGTTGTTGAAATCCTGTGAATGGTTTCTTTCCCTTCCATTTTAGGCTGAGAAAGCACCTTTGAACTCCATAGGCTTGTTTAAAATCAGCAACGTATCTGGTAAGAGACGCGATGTTGTGCCTAAAACACTAGTGAATGGTGATGATGCTATGGAGGATGAGGATGATGAAGATGAGGACAGTGACAGCGATGAGGAAAGTGAAGATGGAGCTTCCACTGTTCCAGTTATTCAGGTAATTACTGATTCTTTACAACTATTATCGGATGAAGTTGAGAGAGTCATCATCATGGTTAATAATTTTGTCTCATTTTTATTGATAAACAGGTCCGCAGGGTTGCTCACCATGGATGTGTTAATCGTATTCGTGCAATGCCACAAAATCCTCATATATGTGTCTCTTGGGCAGATTCTGGTCATGTACAAGTAAGATAATGTCCTTGTCATCTCAGAAACTGGATATTAGATAAGCCATGAAGATATGTTTTTGTCTACTTATACCTACGTCTGTATATGTGTCTCTGAGAAACTGGTTTGTTTTTGGTATTTGTGGACAGCTGTGGGACATGAGCTCTCATCTTAATGCTTTAGCGGAGTCAGAAACAGAAGGTAAAGATGGAACTTCACCGGTTCTTAACCAAGCACCCTTAAAGAACTTTTCTGGCCACAAGGATGAAGGCTATGCTATAGATTGGAGTCCTGCTACCGCTGGAAGACTTCTTTCCGGTAGAGTTTGTCTCAGGAATCTCAACAATACTCAAACAGTTACATGATTTTCAACATAGTCAATTTTAGTTTTTGTTTCTCCACCGGTTAGGGGACTGCATGAGTATGATTCATTTGTGGGAGCCCACTTCCGGTTCATGGACTGTTGATCCTATTCCATTTGCCGGACACACTGCAAGTGTTGAAGATTTACAAGTAACAATGTGATTTTGCAGCTCAATCGTGTGTCTACTGTTACTGTCTCCGTTTGGCTGAATATTCTTTCCTCTGTTTCCAGTGGAGTCCAGCTGAAGCCAATGTGTTTGCATCGTGTTCGGTGGATAAGACTGTTGCAGTTTGGGATGTCCGAGTTGGGAAGTCGCCTGCATTATCTTTCAAGGCACATGAAGCAGATGTGAATGTCATATCATGGAATAGGTTCTCTTGCCACTTTGATGTGTAACTTAAATTCTCTTTTTGGTTTTGTGTTACCTGCAAATTGGCTCATTGGTTGTTTTTCCCCTTTCATGAAGGCTGGCTAGTTGCATGTTGGCCTCAGGGAGTGATGACGGGGCATTCTCTATCCATGATCTTAGAGTAATCAAGGTACAGTGAAGACGTTAGGTTGTATAATTAACATATCAATATCTTAACAAGATTCTGATGTGATAGCCTTTAAAAACTTGAACTAGGAGGGAGATGCTAAGGTAGCACATTTTGAGTACCATAAGCATCCTATCACGTCCATTGAGTGGAGCGCTCATGAATCCTCGACACTTGCAGTCTCTTCCGGGGATAACCAGCTAACGTAAGAATACACAAAGCTTACACAGAAAACACAGATAATCCGAAAAAACAGGGAAACTGTCTTAATGTTTTTTCGGCTATCTTTTGTATCTGCAGGATATGGGATTTGTCCTTAGAGAAGGATGAAGAAGAGGAAGCAGAGTTCAAAGCACAGACCAAGGAACAAGTTAACACACCTCAAGACTTGCCTCCTCAGCTTCTTTTCGTTCACCAGGTATAACATCTTACTTTTAACCTTTGTCGTGTGGTCATATTTGATTGATATTTGTGTCTGAAATGTTCTTCTGGATGGAAAATCAGGGACAAAAGGACTTGAAGGAACTTCACTGGCACAACCAGATTCCAGGGATGATCATCTCAACTGCTGCTGATGGTTTCAACATCTTGATGCCTTACAACATTCAGAACACACTTCCTGATCTCGCTCCCTGAAAAGACTTTAGTCTTTGTCTGCAAAACTTTTGAAGTATTTTTGTTTCTTGAGTTTCGTATACTACTGACCTTTTTTTTGTTTCATTGATGGCAAGTTTCAAAAACTTTACTCTTTTCACAACTTTCAAGGTTTCATACCCGTCGGTTACCGACTGGGCATAAATACTTGATATCCGATTTGTACTCGCTACTTGATTCGGCTTGATTTAAAAAAACAAGTACTTGTTATAATCAAGTCGAGTAACAAATAAGCAAAATTTATTACTTGCAAGTACAAATCAAGTATTAAATTCATTTTTATTTTTAACTACTTAGCTTGTTACTTAGTTTGTTATTTGTTATCTTTTACCCTTTCCACTATTTGTTATATATTACTTGGTTTATTAAAATATTTAGTATCTATTTCATTACTTAATTTAAATTTGTGTATTGTATTTTATGAGTGGCCACAATTACTCGTTACCTACCTCTTATTTTTTATTTGATCGGTACATGATCTTTAAAATCAAGTATTTGTTTTAACCAAGTCTTGTATCAATTAGTTTATTTAAATTACTTGTAAATACAAGATAAATATCAAAAATTCATTACTTGGTGTTGTTTGATTTGTTACTCGTGTTTGTTAATGAACAAAGATACATTTTTCATAAATCATTGTCGTTTATATTTCTATTTTCATAAGATAATCAAACATAAGCTATATATTATATAAGCATCGTGAAATTTTTTTCTTTTTTATATATTCTATTTTCGAATTAAATGAAATACAGAAAAACAAACATTATTTATATATAATAAAATTATTTATATTTAAATTCTAACAAAATATCAAATAATTTACTAATAAATATCAAGTAATTTGCAAATAACAAATAATAAAATAAGGCAAGTAATTTGTAAGTCCGATAATTTTTTGGCAAGTACTTGAAGCTCGAGTACTTATTTTTAGCAAACCAAATAAAAATCCAAAATTTGACTACTCGTACAAACCAAACCGAGTACTAAGTATACCAAAAACACCAAGTACTCGGCTTGTGCCCACCCCTACCCGTCTGTGGCTCTCAATTTGTTACAAATGTCAAAGCAAGTTTTGAAAAGCATTCTCTTCTCCATGAGTGTTCTATTATTTCGCGAAAAGAACAGTTTCAAGGCACAAAAGCCAACAATAATCTGGATATTGTGATTTACTTTTCGATTATTCCTTGCGCCAAATAGAATCTATCAGACTATCAAAAAGAATTTGGAAGTAAATAATGAGATTAAGCTCCGGGTCTCTAAATACAACAACAAGGATAACCTTCACGTGAAGGTGGTTAATCTATGAGCCAACAGGCTTCCCATTTAGTTTAGGGAAAGGATCTTGCTTGCTTAAAACTACCACCTTGCTCTTGTGTGCCAAATAACCTTTCACAAGGTTTTTGTATATCAATATCGTCATTATACACTCCACCTGCAAACAATAGTATCAGAACTGTTGAGTTTATAAAATTCATGCAAGTAATCAAAAAGCAATGAATGAGGATGGAAATGTAGAAGAAACCTCGTCGAGATCCATATCTATCTCTAGCCATCTAAGTGCTTTGGCAATCACTTCAAGCTTCAGCTGGTGAGCTCTAGCTGGATCATTCAGCTTCTGAATAATATAACTGAAACATTAATAAGAAGAGTGTTACAAAATTGAGGTAGACTGAGAATGTTCAATGGATGGGATAGCTTGTGTTATTAGCTACTTACATTTTCTTCATGAGTCTTTGGTAGACTTGGAGCTCCAGCTTTTCCAAAACAAGATACACACCAGACCTCAAGAACCTGATTGATATTAAGTTGTTCAGTGATATAATCATATAATAATATACAATCTTTTATCTTCTATGCGACCGACTAACAAGGGCATCTCTACACTAGGATATGTCAACACAGCTACAATCCACTAGAAGCCATCTACACTAATTACAAGCTTATGCACTACTCTTAACACAACGACCTACTATCAATTATGTAAGTACAGTAAGATGTCAACAGAAAGTCATACCGATCTTCATGTTCTTGAAGAGCCTGTCGAAGAAGCCTGAGATCACCCTTCCTCAGAGCTTGCACAATATTTATGTACTGGACACAGAGAAATTGGTCTAAGAGAGATAAGTTTGACTTAAGATTGAGGAGAATTTTAGAAAACAAGAGGAATAGTTGTTACCTCATAAAGATTATACTTTTGCAAGAGCTCATCTTTTGGTATGATTCCTATCGAAAGTTTCACCGGTATCAAATACTTCAATATCATCCTGATCCACATAAGCCACATAAGCTCATTAAGCAATGCAAATAAAGAGGAAAGGTAATCACTAATCAGAGAGTAAACCGTAATCATACCTTATATTCCGTTCTTTTTTGGGGTTGCAATACTGTAAGGCATATGATAGCTTTGTATCAGCCTGCAAGATTCAATATTTCAACTAAGACTACAAAATGAACCCCAGAAAATCTATTAGTGACTCACAGCAGGAAAATTCTCGTTGAAGACTTCTAATCTTCCGGTATAATACATGTATGTAACCTGCAGAGTTTGTGAATAAAAAATAACATAAGATAAATGTAAAACCAGCAGAGTTTGTGAATAAATCTGTATGCAGAGAATCTAGACAAGACCTTGTCTCTTGTTGGAAATTCCTCAAAGTCAAATATACGAGCAGTCTCAATACTTCTTATTACACTTCGACAAAGATTGACAGTTCCAAGCTGAATACAGAAAATAAGGAAACAGATTTTCTAGTAAATACAAGTAATAATATACGAGTGAATGTAAACCATGTCTCATAGATTTCACCTTGAAGTAGGTCTTGAACAATTGGCAAGTCACATATAATGCTCCAACTCGTTTAGGACCTTTACCCTACAGTTTAAAAAAAAAAAAAAAAAATAAGGAACCCAAAACAAAACACAAAAGTAGAGATTAACAAAGACAGTTTTTCCTGAAAATTGATACTATAATAGTAAAGGCAGCTTACAGCAAGAACTCCAAAAACTTTCATGAGAAGAGATCCAGCGGCTTTCAATTTCTCGGGTGATTTTCCATTAGAGGTCAACTCTTTATCAGCCTGCATTGCCAATCATGCTCTCAGAACTTGAAACTAAACAAAACTGATGAGTGATATTTGCAGTGAAAGAGTACCTTTTCAGCAAGAATTCGAACTTCATAACAAATTACATACAGGGCTTCCAATGCCCAAGCAGATTCCCAATTACGAAACTCCTGAACAAAAGCACTGCACATATAGAATCCAACATCAGACATTGTGAACACAAGAAAGAGAAGCTTCTCTATTCTATGAGAGGAAAAAGAGAACTTTACTTGGCAAACTTGTCAAAAGCAAGGTATGCTTCGACTAGATTCCCAACTCGGTAACTTTGTAGAGAACGAAACAAATGAGCTAGAATCTCCCCGTATTCAGAGAATTTATCAGATTTTCCTATCAAACTGCTAGCATCCTGCACCATTTAAAACTCACTAGATTAAGTCTTTCGAAGTTCTCTACATAAGAAACCTTGTTAACTTGTCAAACACACATTCTCTGAAATCCTGAAGAATCGCCCAGCTATTCAATCCTATTCAGCAGACACATGAACTCAATTTTTATCAGACGGCTTCACACCCTAATCTAAAACTTAATACTCATTAAACTCACACATATACAGAGTGTTTCATACAACAACTTTACCAAAGACTGTTTCAAGTCTTGCACCAAAAATACACTCATTGGTAAACAGGAGGACTTAATTGGAGGATAACACTGAAACTGAACCAAAAAGACACCAACTTTACCAACAGAAAGATCATGTTTCTATCACAGGAACCCTAAAACTCAAAGATTCATACTCGCAGTAGGACTCCAACTAGATCTTCCTAGGTTGAAACTGAACGTAAAAGCCACAAACTTTATCCACTATCATGCCTCTAATCGCAAAAACATACTCCTAAACTGCTAATTTTACAACATGGGTCTCAAAAATTTCACCAAATTAGAGAGCTTTATGCACCTGGAAGACGTTGAGCGCGTCCGCGAGTGAGAGAAGAGATGGGGAATTGGAAGAGAAAGAGAGGAGACGACAGAGTGTAAAAGAGTCTTGGTTCGCAACGGCGTCGCAGAAGCGGTTAAGGTACTCAGTGATTCGACGGTGGGCTTCACCCATACTAACGTACGCCATTCTCACCTCTTTCTTCTTCTTCTCTGCGTCGTCTTTCTTATTCCAGAGAGAGGCGAAATTAAAAAAAAAAAAGTCTCGATCTTTGATTACAAAAGAATTCAACAAAAAAAATGGAAATTGCCAAATTACAGAGACATGAAAACGACGACGTGTCTCTTTTAGACAGTGGAAAAAGAGCCGGTTCGGTTTAGGAGGTTATCTAGAATGCAAGACCGGTTTGATTTCAGAATAATCGACTAAACTTTAAAATATAACTAACCGTTAGGAAACGCGCATTGTCAAACGCGATTGAAACCGACCCAAAATTGACATATAACCGTTGGGAATACCGTGTTATTAAACGCAACAATTTTTTTTTTTCAAATCTTTTCTTTAATGAGAGTTTTAGTGTAATATACATATTAGAGGCCCAAATTGGAAGAGTACACACGAAATGACGTAACCGGCCCAAAGCATACAATTTGTGCCTGCGATGACGAAAATAACCTCCATCCTTCACATTGACATTCGGCGCTTGTGTCAGCCGCTGACACAAAAGCGTTGCACGCCGAAACACTAGAAAATTATTCCTTAACCTAATCTAACAGCTAGATGAGTTCTCCTCCACATGTTATCTCGGTTACTCGTGCAACGCTTTTTAGCGGTAGCATCGATATGTTATCGATAATGGTGAGTGTACGAAATACCATGATAATTGTAAGATAAAAGAGGAGCTAGAGTGCAAGTCATTGTTTTAAGCTCAATAGAGAAGATTGTAGTCTCTAAGAGGGAGAATGAACGCTGTGATTCGCGGTTGAACACGAGAGACAGACATCGTTTTTCACTCATTAGAGAAACTGAAACATAAACTCATCAGTATTATTCTTCCTTTTACTATCATCATACCAATTATCTATGTTAACGGTTGATTATGTTTTTAGCAGTTACGGGTTGGACAATGAGTTATCCTGTACGACTTGTTGTCGGAGACTGGGAAAGATGCACACAGAGTGCATGGAGATTCAACGTCGACCAAACCATGGTGAAACACGAGGTGGTGCTGAGGGAAAACACGACTTACCTATCCCTGATGGGTATTGTAAGGGAGGAGTACAATCTTGAGAAGCTCATGGTACGAACGGAGCAAGTGCTGATGACGTACGACTTCCCAAACATTGAAAGAGAGACTGATGAATACTCCCCCCCCCACCAGTTGAGATAAAAGAGGATGGTGACGTGGAGCTATTCATGGCTGTAAGGGTAGACCATGTTTGGCTAGAGTTGTACGTGACCTTGGGTGAACAATATGTGGACCGCTAAAGGCTCCAGAGGGACGAGGAAGACGGCCTGAATGTGGTCGAACAAACAACAACTGGTAGGAATCAAGTGGATCTACGAGGTATAATTATGTTCTTAACTGTTAATATAATCTTTAGCCTATAATATAATAGTAAACTGATAAACTTTTTATTATGCTATAAATAGATCTGCGAGCTAGAGGTTACATGGTGGTGTACGAGGAGATACTCAAGAGCATATGCAACCCAAATGAAATGGCCATCCTTGAACAAACGGCCTTGGTTGGTGAACAGTACGAATATCCGCAACCCGAACCTATGCACATAAACATCGACTCATCAGATGACTCTTCTGACCTACCCCTAACTCAAACTGCTGTAATGTTTGCTAGTAGGGGGATAAGACTGACAGAAATCCCTAATGTAGGAGGTCAAGAGGAACAAGATTTCGTAGCCTTCTGTAAGTAGAGATTTAGTTTATAATAATATGATGGGTTGTTAAGTATTTGAGATGTTGTTGATACAATGATTTGTAACAGCTACAACAGAGGTGGGGGAGGGGAGAATGACGCAGGATAAGGGGAAAGGGGTAGTTACTGAGGAGGAAGAACATGTGAAAGACATCGGAATGAGTTCATTAGATGGGTGTTTGCTAAGGGGGCAATTCGGTGTGATGGAGACGGGGATGACAATGGGTACGTACACATTTATATGTAAATAATGCGTTACTTGTTGCTAAACGTGAGTAAAAAAATGTAATAAGATTGATGTAAATATTAGCAGGTAGTGGATCTGCAACACAGTTAACATTAGGATTAAATGTAAGTAAAGAGGATAACGGATCCAGAGATTGTTACAGCTGGATTAGGAACCTAGCAGCTGAGTTTGCTGGAGCTTCAACAAATAAGGAGCAAATAATTTCAACGGAACAAGCTGACAAAGGGGGCACCAACAGGCGTGGAAAAATGGTATAAAAGTGACAAAGTTTAAGAAACAAACAAAAAGTTAAACAAATAAAACTGTTAGCCGGTATAGAATGTTTTAGTGACGTATTGCTTATGTTAACATCAATTAACCTTTACCAGGGGCAGGAAATGAGTCTTCAGGAGAGCTCTATCTTGGGAAGGTGTTTGAAAGCAGAGAGGCATTCAAGGTCTACATGACCCTATATGCGATTACCAACAAGTTTCGATTTTTGGTTAAGAGATCAGAGCCAGGGAAAATGTTGCTGCAGTGTAGGGGGAAGACGTGTGGATAGAGAGTTTACGCGGCCAAGATTTTGGGATCTGAAAGGTTTGAGATAAGGAGGATGGATATGGTCTATTCCTGCTCGATGGGGAAAGGTGGGAGTATCGTCACCATGCAAATGCAAGAGTGGTGGGGGAAATGATAAGGCATAGATATGGACCATGATCAGGATTTGGACCACTGCCAGGAGCTATAAGAGACATAATAAGGCATGACCACAACGTCCCTATTTCCTACTGGAAGGCTTGGAAGTCAAGGGAATACGCGGTGAGTGAAGGAGAGGGGAATGCGGCTGGGTCATACCAAACACTGCTGGCTTACCTCCAGATGGTCCTAACAACAAACCCAGGTTCGGTCGTCGCGTTGGAAACTACACCTGCACCAGATGGTGGCCAACGATTCAAATATGTGTTCCTCTCCTTCGCATCAAGAATCCAAGGCTACACACACATGAGGAAAGTTGTCATTATAGATGGGACCCACCTTAAGGGCAAGTATTCAGGATGCCTCCTAACAGCCAGTGCACAAGACGGGAACTACCAATAATTCCCAATCGGATTTGGGATAGTGGACAGTGAGAATGATGAAGCTTGGACTTGGTTCTTTGGGAAGCTAAAGGAGGTTGTGCCTGATTCAGAGGCACTAGTGTTTGTGTCTGATCGACACAGTTCAATATACTCAGGAATAAGAAGGGTGAGTTGCATCATTGTGTTAGTCTATATTATTATTCGTAACTGTTAAAACTTTGGTTATAGGTAGGAATAACTGTCAATTTTCTAGGTAATTGTTAAGGAAATTGTTATCCATTAATAACTTTGAAAAGGGTTGCTAATATAGTTATTTATGATGTCACAGGTTTATCCTATGGCAAAGCACTGCGCCTGCATTCTCCACCTACAGCGAAACATCCAAACCATATTCAAGAAAAACACCTACTATACCTGATAGGTCGGGCAGCAAGGACATACAAGCTTAAGGACTTTTACGTCCACTTCAATGAAATCAAGACAGTTGACATAGCCTGCGCAGACTACCTAATACGTGTCGGTCTAGAGCATTGGGCAAGGCCTCACTTCGAGGTGAGAGATACAATGTCATGACAAGCAACCTCGCCGAGTCACTTAATGCAGCATTGGCTAAAGCTAGAGGGTATCCAATAGTTGCACTGTTGGAGTACATTAGGACAATGCTAATGGGGTGGTTCTCCTCTAGACGTGAAGCTGCTAACTCCAATCTTAACGACGTAACGCCGAAGGTTGCATCTATGTTATCACGTAACTTTAATTTGGCAGCGGGATTCAATGTGAGACATATCATAAACGAGGAGTTCGAGATACGCGACAAAATGGGTGTGTACAACAGAGTGGATCTAGAGAGGAAGACGTGTTCTTGCAAGGAGTTTGATAAGCTCCGTATTCCTTGTGTCCATGCAATAGGAGCAGCTATCAACGGCACACGCAGGGTAGAGACCTTGATTGCTGAAAAATATACAACGGAGACATGGCGTAAGGCATATGAAGGAGTCATCAATCCGGTAAACATTGATATGGTTACATCCGTGCAGACCGAAATGTACACCCTCCTCCCGCCGGCGACACGAAGGCCACCAGGGAGACCTAGGAAGAGCAAGGTTCTCTCAGCTGGAGAGATCAGGGTAAGTTAAACTTTCTTTTGGGGCGGGGGTACCTCGTAGTCCTGGAGAACAGGGGGTCCCTTCCTAGAATGCTTGCCTCTACGACCAACTATGGTTTGGTCGTTTTCTTCTATAGTTGGGAGAACATATCCAAGCGGGTTAGGGTCAATGACAGCGGTGGGTTCTTCATCTTGTGAGAGACCGATGGAGAAGGATGGTGGTAATATGTCTGCATGTGACGTATTGACATATAAATGAGGAAGGTTGTTGTAGATAGGATGTTTGTTAATTAAAATTTAAACATATAATTAATTACCGGAATTGGCAATTGGGTGCTTGTGCCTGATATGATTGGTTGACCCGCTGGCACAATTGAGATACTGGCACTTGGCTGGAGTATAATAAGAATTGTTATCAATAGTAACACATACGTAATATATTATGTGTTAACAATTTATTTAGGCAATACAAATAAGTTTAACATTTAAATGAAAATTTGTTTTACATACCGCGTTGAATAGAGGCTCAGTCTTCTCCAACTGTGGATTTGACTGTTCTGCTAAGTTGGTTTCCCCGGCTTCATCCAAAAGATTAGTCTGCGTTAGAGACAGTGTTGAAGCTAGTTAAACTGATAAGTTAGGGTTTTTGAAGTTTAAGGAAGGATAGAAATTCGTATGTAACTACCACTTCGTTGATGGCATTCTCCTGAAGATCGTCTAGCACTTACCTGACAGGGTCTTCCTGATCTGCCTCAATGCCCTCAGAGGCCGACTCCGCATCATCACCGATGTGAGAGGCTTCAGCATTATCCTTATCCTGAGCCGTCTTTGTAGCTGGTGCGGCATGACGGGGGGAATTGTATTCAGCAGGAATTGATGACGTGGACTTGTTCAAGTACTCCATGATAGCCCTAATAACTCCCTTCTCCAAAGACTTAACAGTATTTGCAACACATTCGTTGATTTTACCCTCCATTCCACCCAGACTGTTTATAACACTCACCTCAACAGCCTTTGCAATTCTGGACTCCATAAGACCAAACTCTTGACGAAGCTTGGCACAGACGAGGCCTGCAATTGGTTCAATAGTCCCTTCGCCACTTCCACCAGCCCCCGAAGTTTGACAAACAGTTTCCTTCGCATTCTTATCCTTCGGCTCCTTCTCCCGCTGCTTCTGTTGTTTTAGTCTTACCAGATCAACAGAAGTTAGGCCGCCGACAAACATGTCATTTTTGAATTCAAAGCCATCATTGATGAGTTTCACAAGTGTCTCAACAGCGGGGTCAGCGCGCTCATCATCCCAAGAGAAATCGTGCTCCAAGTGCCACTGATCATCAGGGTCGTCGATAATAGACCTAATAGGAACCTGCAGTGAAAGTCATCAGATTCCGTCACAAATACATATACAATTGCACGTTAATGGAAACTGTAACGCCTATTATTATTAACCGAGATGTATAGTAAAATAAGCATGTAAGATTTTTGTTAGGTGTTAACAAGTAGGAACACTGACTGTAATACTTAAAATCGACAAAAATGAACTATTTCAATCAAATAGGCAACAATAGAATGGACACATGATTCTCCTTTTACAGCAAAATTTTAGTGGTACTACTAACGTTAGGGATTAATTAAATTATTAATAGGTAAGCCAAAAATTAACTCAGTGTCGACAAAAGAATAGTATCACTAACCTTGCATTCAGCGTTGATATCTCTAGCGTTTTTGGGGTTGACAATATACTTCGCGACAGAAGTAACATCCTTCAAACCCACACCCTCATCAACTTCCGGTGTTTCCTCTGCTTCAGGCGTGTCGCTCTCGCTCTCGGATTCAACTAAAACAGCCGGAGCAGTAGGAACAACGACCTCTTTCAAAGATGGAACCGAACAATCATGACAAGCTGAATAGCCTCAACATAACCCCTCAAAGCAAAAGAGTCTTGTGCTAGCGACATGGCATCCTTCCTAAGTAATGATTCGGTGAGAAGTTGGAAGGAGATTCGCCCCCAAGGGTAAGCAAGGAACTCGTCGATATCCCTGATCAACTCAACATGTTCATGGACAATCTTTGGACTGTGCGATGATGGAACAAGAATTGAAGCGGTTATTGCTAAACAGGCTAACTTAATCCTGGTGTCTCTATCCTTGACCTTCTGCGTCTTCAACATGTCAATAACCGTCTCGACAGAGCATGACTTGAGAGACCCAAACAACTCGTTCCAATAGAGTTTCTCGTGGAGAGGTTTCTTTCTTTTTTTGCGCTTCTGGCTCGGTATCTTCAAGCAATATAAACTGGTTACTATTGCAAACTCCCTAAGAGAGATCCTAATTGGTATTCCGGCAAAAACTACCCATATCTCATAATTCTTTTCAGTCTTGAGCATACGAACAAGAATGAAGTGACCGAAAGCACCAGAGAAGGGGGGGTTTCATCAAAGCTAAGAATCTTACAAAACTGAGTATTTTTGAAGAAATCAACCTTTTCTTCTTCTAGCGATTGGATGAGTGACTCTGTTCTCCGAGTCCTGTGGTAGGTATTGACCCGTTCACCAACAGGTTCGTCACCATAGGCGAAAATGCGATTGGGAAGATTCAGGTCTGCCATTGGAGAAAGATTGAAACTTGAAAAAATCCCTAAAACGGTTGTACTGAGATGATGGGAGGAGGAGGTTAATAGATATGACCGAGAAGGAACCGTCTTTAATCTTCAGCGGTTTCTTTTAGATGGGTGAGGGAATTGAATTTCGTAAACTACCAGTTTGGAAGACAATTAAGTGAATTAGAATTTGAAATTCAAAAAAAAAAGGCCAAATTAATAAATCACTTCTTCGTTAACCGATAGGTTTTCTGTAAACTATAGGGCGTGAGGCTATGGTGACAGTGCTAGGAAGTAGCCTGGGCGGGTGAGATTATGGGAAAAATCATCAACAAAAAAAAAAGTCAAATCAATGCTATTTTGCTAATTATGGTCCATTTTGGGACATGTAGGCCAATTTTCTCTTCTTTAATTCCACAGTTCATCATAAATTTTCTCCTTCCAACGTGCAGAAACGGTCTGGTCTATGCAAGCATGTCACTAGAGTAGGGCTGGACGTTGTTAAGACAAGTAATAAGTCGACAAATATCATTAGTTACAAGATATATAAAGTATCGTTATACTTTTTAATACCCGTCTTGTTGCTTACTACTTGCTACATAGTAAGGGTGGGCATAAGCCGAGTACTCGGTATTTTCTCTATACTTAGTACTCGGCTTGGCTTGTACAAGTATTCAAATTTTGGACTTCTATTTCGTTTGTTAAAAACGAGTACTTGCAGTTTCAAATACTTGCGAAAAATTGGTCGACTTGCAAGATACTTGTCTTGTTTTATTACTTGTTACTTGTAAATTATTTGTAAATTACTTGATAATTATTGGTAAATTATTTGATAATTAGTCTAAATTTATAAGTAAATAAATTTATTATATATAATAATATATCATTATTTTTATTTTTTCATTTGTTCATGTATTTTTAGTCATTGGTGAAATAAATTATATTAAGAAAGAAAAAAAATCTAAGATACTTATATAAATATATCACTTATGTTTGATTCATTTATAATAATTGAAATATAAACGAGTTGTTTTACTATTATTTAAGAAAACCTGTTTTTGTTTATTAACAAAAACGAGTAATAAACTAAACAACATCATATAATTATTTTTGTATAATTATTTTATATTTGTACAAGTTTGAATAGGCTAATTGATACACGACTTGATCAGAATAAGTATTTGACTTTAAAGTTCATGTACTAATCAAGTAACAAATATGAGTCAAGTAATCAGTGATTGTGGTCACTCAGAAAATGCATAAATGTTAATTAACTAATAAAATAGATATTACGTATTTAATAAACCAAGTAATATATAACAAGTAACCGAACAAGTAAATGGTAACAAGTAACAAGCCAAGTAACGAGTCAAGTAGTTAAAAATAAAAATGAACTTGATACTTAACTTGTACTTGCGAGTAATAAAATCAGCTTACTTGTTACTCGACTTGATTGTAGCAAGTACTTGTTTTTTCAAATCGAGTCAGGTCAAGTAGCGAGTTCAAGCCGAGTATCAAGCATTTGTGCCCAGCCGTACATACTATACTAAATAATTGTTACTTACTGATAATATTTGTTTTCTTCATTTACTTGCCTTTAAGGTTGTACACAAATATTCATTTTTTCATCTTATAATTGTTACTTGTTTTGTATTGATCTTGATTTTTAAGTATTTTTAAGTATTTTTCGTCCTCATGTCAAGTATTAAATAATGAAATTTAGATACTTGTAAATAAATAAGTAACAAGTATTAAAAATTTTAACTATATGGTTTACTATTATACGTTAGTTGCTTAGAGGCTAAATTTGTTATCTATTATTTTTGAATACTCAAAAGTACTCGTAAATCATTCAAATAAACTTGTAAATAACAAGTATTAAAGTAAAGCAAGTAACTTGCAAGTATCTTATTTTTTATCAAGTACTCGAAATAGCAAGTCCTTGTATTTAACAAGTCAAACAAGTCCAAAATTTTATAGTTCGTGCAAAGCAAGTCAAGTATCGAGTACACCTAAAATAGCGAGTAATCGATTTGTGCTTAGCCCTACACTAGAGTATAGAAATGTTATTTTTTTATTAAATATGTCTCCAAGAAGGCTTTCAATCCTCGAGCACTTGTTGTCAACGGTTATACACTAAAAGCAAATGTTTCATTCTGTTTTTTTTTGTACATGTTAATCAATGTGCTTATACTTTAGCTAAGAAGTCAATTGTATCACCAACAGTGAGTTTATTCCATCCATGTCCATCATTCCTTTTTGAACACTGAGTTTCATTTTAAATAAAAAGTTTAATTGGATCCAAAATCATCAATATCAACAACAAAAAAAACACATAACATAAACGAAGTAAAAATAAAAATGTCAGTAGACCCCATCAAAGGCATTGGTTATGAGAAACAACCATAATGATCGGGATAAGATACTAACCGATAATAGAACCAAAGGCCACAAAAACTTCAAAAATAAGCTTCAGATGGGAGTAGAGGATGAAATCAAGCTAAGACCCTTGGACTAGTCGCGGTGTCTAGACATCACCAAGGATGCTACTGCGCTTGCAACAATGTTACTATCTGGTGAAACATGATCTAAACTCCATATCTTAATTTTGAAGAATATATTATTGTTAGTGACAAGATGGTTAAGTTGTGAGAATTGAACAAAAGAAAACAATGTCTCTTGGCTTGGCATATCATATCTCAAAAACTTAGCGCAACTCACAACACCATAACATCGAGAGGGCAATGCATGTCTATAGTCTAAGAAGTCAAACAATCCACATGCATGTCTATAGTATAAGAAGTAAAACAATTCACATGCACCAGTAGGGCTATGGTAATGCATCAACAACCAACCAAATCATTGTTATCATGATGAGAAGATGTCACAACCCATAGCATAACCAAACTTCCGGATGAAACAATGATAACATGACGAATGAGAACGAAGATAGCAATTTAAAGAGAAAAGTAACACCGCCGACCTTCCAATTCGGGATAACCCGCCGATTTTTTAGTCTAACTAAGAAAAACATGTGGATCATCAAATTCGCGCCAGCGCCTAGAAATAGTAGCGGCCAAAAACCAGTCACCATACGAACGACCAAAATCAAATACCGGACAAAAAAACATAAGTTAAATAGAGGAGAGATCCTGTTCTGATCTCATAAGTCGTTACTCGACACTGTCCTTTTGCGGCATACCCGTCACTATAACTGTTAGATTTAAGTTAATATGCTTGAAACCAAAATATTTTTTTAAATGATAAAAAAAAACTTGCATTCACGCCGGTGGTGAATTAGAAAATACACCTCAATCCTTAACACCAATCAAATTGCCACATAGAATTAGTTTAAAAGATATTAAAACTAAGGAAAAGGAAAATAGCTAAAAAGAAGAGAAGACGTCGCCGTTAATGGATGAATAGAACGTGATCTCCATCGGCTTCTTCTTCTTCATCACCCACAACATAGAGAAGATAGAATGAAGTTTTGTTTGTCAAGTTTGATTTTCCAATTCTATGCTTTCAAATCCAATTTCGATTTCACCTTCTCCAAATAAAATCAAGCCATGTTGCCTCATAAGCTAGAAAGATCAGCTTTCAAATCTCTAGAAACAAAAAGAATTATAAGAACAATTTTTTTATTGCTTTATAAACTCTTCAAAACTAAAGCTTTCAATGTTTCTCTTAGATCTCTTATGATTTACTCTCTTAGATCTTATGGAACACCTCTTCATGAGACCTATATTTATAGTGAAAGACAATCTCCTTTAACATGTGGGATATGGAAACACAAACATATCCTAAATAGAAAACTTCTTTTTCTTATTTTAGATTTCATTTTTGTGTTTATCTTAACATATTAAACACTTATAAATATGTTAAGTTTCCACAAGCTTGGAATTATCCAACAATCAACCCATTAATTTCAACTTGAATTAGGGAGACCAATTTCATGAACTCCAATTAATCTTCTCATTTGCTTGAACTTAATCCTTGTTAATGCTTGGTTAGGATGTCGGCCTTCTGCTCAACACCCGGCATGCTCCACTTCGATTTGCCCATTCTCCACACATTCTAGAATGAAATGATATCTTGAAAGTATGTGCTCACTTCTTCCATGAAAAATCAGATTCTTCGTTAAAGCAATGGCTGATTTGTTGTCGATTCTAAGTATGACATTCTCGCCTTCTTCACTTAGTATCTCACTATACAACTCCTTGATCCATATAGCTTGCTTTGCTGCCTCTTTTTATGCCATGAACTCAGCTTTGCATGATGAAAATGCAATTATTTGTTGCTTCTGCGATGTCCAAGTAACCAGTGATGAACCGTAATATAATGCATGTCCTGACGTGCTCCTCCCGTCATCGACATCAATATTGTGATTGCTGCCTGTCACTATAACCAATGACGCTCCTTGACCCATCTCTTTTAAAGAACATACCGAAGTTTGTTGTTCCTTTCACATACCGCAATATGTGCTTGATGGCTTGTCCATGAGAGTTTCTTGGATTGTGCATGTATCTACTCAGTACGCCCACTACGTAACACAAGTCATGTCTTGTTAGAAGCAGATACCTCAAACATCCTATGCTTCTTTTGTATTCTGTTGCATTTACCTCTGGTTCATCTTCAGCCTTTAAGATCTTTAAACTCGACTTCATTGCTACGTGAGTCGTGTTATACACTTCCATATTTGTGTCACAAAACAAGAGGTTTCCTCCTTTATTTTTGCAATACACTGATGTGCACCTCCTAAAGTTCATCTCCTTTATAACCTGATCGAGTTTTTTATGTTCCACGCTCTAAATGCTTGGCGTAGCCCATACAATGCCTTGTGTAACGCATAAACTCGATCTTCTTCTTCAAAACCAGCTGGTCTATCTACAAGCTCCTATGTCTTGTTTCTTGTGATAGATTTCAACTCGGCTTCAATAGCTTCAATCCAATTTTCTTCACAAAATAGATTGAACTCAACTGAGGTAAACTCTCCTTCTCTATCGGTCTGAAAGGTTTGCTTGTCAATGCTTTCCTTGAACCTTTTGAATTGATCGAATACATGTCTTCTTCAATAGTATAGTCAGGAATGAATGTCTAATATGCTTCCCTGATAGACATGTGTCACACACGCTTTCATCGTGTGTTACACACAGCATTCCTACGACCATCTCCTTATGTTTAATCTGCTTCCCTGCTAGACATGTACCACATACGCTTTCTTCGTGTGTTACATTCAACATTCCTTTGACTAACGTTTGAAGTCTCGCCTTCCTTACACTAACAACTCCAAGGTGTCGTGACTTGATGGTGTTTCAGATGTCTTTAGAAGCGGCTTGTTCTCCCACATGGAGAATCAATTTTTGGGGAGCGAATTGAAACAAAAGTGCTATCGCTACATAGTTTTTCTTTTGATCATCCGAACCAGGTTCTATCGTGTCACATACTTCACGAACACAGATTGTAACCTTCATCCTCATCGACCAAACTGTGTAGTTTATCGAGTTCAACATCGGACATTGGATGGATGCGGATCCAAAATCCTTCGTACATAGAGCCCTATCCATGATAGCCATCTTGCCTTCGGAATCTTAGCTTCATAGTCACAAGGATCGAAGCTTCAACTTAAGCTTAGATCGAGTCTCCAACCTGAGGCATTTAACATGTGGGATATGGAAAAACAAACCTAACCTAAATAGAAAACTTATTTTTCCTATTCTATATTAGCTTTTTGTGTTTATCTTAACATATTAAATACTTATTAATATGTTAAGTTTTCAAAATGCATCCAGCTACAGATGTGAACTTTTGAATATGTTGTTGTTTAGGTTAATGTTCCTTTGATATTTGTAGGGGTTTGCATTCCCTGACTAAGCAATGTCCTGCTTTGAAGTTGTTCTCAAAGCATTTGAAAGTTGAAAAACATGTAGTGTTGTATTCTTACGAGGCTTTAGAGAAGTGAAATCACATACAGCGACAGATGTGAGCTTTTGAATCTGCTTATAGATTTTAATATACCTGCAATGTGATCTTCTTGTTTTGATTCTTTCATGTGAAAGAATGTTTCTTGCTTTCTGTGAAACTTTGGGATATGAGGAAAAATATGAAATCACTACGGTTAATGCTCTGCATATCCCACTATGTACCCACCATTAGTTTTTGTAGCATACAAACTTAATGCCTATATTCGTGTTATTTATTCCTTTATATATTTATTTCATGTTTAAGAAGCTAAAGACTGATGATAAGATATAGATATCCATAGGAATATGCAATGCTGAACCTAATGCTTAATTATGACTTAACAAACTGGTTTCACTTGAGACTTGTAACCTAGATTCATCCTGATTAGTGGGAACAATTTCTTGATCACTTAAGTAACTATTCTCCATTGCACCTACAGAAAAATAAAAACTCCAGTCAAAAATTGCTCTAGAAAACAAGAACAATTAGACTTTATTTTAACGGAGATTCTACAAAATTTATGTTCTTAATTTGAAAGTGCACAAAAAGAGTAACACAGTGTACCTTATTTTAATGAAGATTCTAAATAATAGATGGTCTTCTTTGCAGGTGATGAAGAAGAAGCAGCCGACGGGGTTAATGGAACGTAGACAAGCGTCTTCCTTTCTTTAGCTATTTTTTTTAGTTTTAATACATTTTTAACTAATCCTATATGGCAACTTAATTGACATTAAGGATTGATATGAATTCTCTAATTCACCATAGGAGGTGAACGCAAGTTTTGAACATTGAAGGGACACACACTGATGATGAATGACACTAGTTACTGGTCTCTCAATCAGAGATGTAAAGAAGACGAACTCGAACGCTAGGATTTTGGAGAGGAATCATTCATGTACAACAATGTAACTTGGATAGTAACCAATAAATTTATTTGGTCAGACAAAAAAGGTACATTCTCAAATTAGTAATTGTTTCGATCTCTATAAATCATGAATTTCAATGCGTATTTCTAAGCTTCAATCTGCATTTTGCTTTATTCTAAGGTTATCAATGAATTCAACTATAGCTAGTGTGACTCAAGGTCTTTACAAAAAATTAATTTGTGCATTATAATTCTAGAGTTATCAATTTAAAATTCATATCTTTCTGAGTCAAATTATTATTCAATGGGCTCTTTAGCTCTCTAAGTTTTTTTTTGGCTCAACGACAATTTCAATAACCAAAATGATTACATTATCATAATCTCAATAGATTTTATTCTCACATTAAACGATGAGGTCTAATATCAACTAAGAACACTAAATTGGAATCTACACTATCCAATTGAGATGCCTTTGTATTTTTCACCATGATAAAAATAAATTTATATCACAACTTAAATAAATTGTCCAATGACCTCTAATTAGATCACGATAACCGAAAGCAACAATGTACACAAGCATACATTGAACCTAATCTGGGTTCTAGATCAAGTACAAACTCCTAATTCCCAAATTATTATAGTTAAGCCCACAAACCAGCATTATTGACACCCAAGACGCATTTGAGATTCAGCACAAGCCCACCGGAAATCATTACCCTTGTTCATAGCCAAAAAAAAAACATTGTGCTCGGACTGAAGATTGTACCTTGACAACGGCAAACAAGACCGGTACACTTGATCGTATCTTGAAGAAGTGTGGAGTTCGTACGTACCACTGGATCGAGCCACAACTCCGACATCGACACTGGGATGTAGAGCTCTACCACGCGTTGACAATCTAGACCACTCCTCTGGTTGACAATTATGTTGTCATGAGCTTTAGAGGGTGTTGTCCCTGAGAACCAGGGATCAACCTCTTTTCACCACCCATCACAACACTTCCTAACAGTCTCACCGCCACTTGGGGAGATAAATCCATAGTAGAAGAGGCTGTGAGATTAGAGCTCAGGTCGTGTGTGTGATGAACAAGCCCTTTATGGAGAAATGATGTCTTGAAATGATGAAGGAAAGGTCTGATGAAGAACAATATGAACTTGGACAGAAACAAGAGATTTAGAGAGATTAAGAGATTAATGTATGTGAAAGGGAGAGATTAAGTGATTCTGATCCAAGAACACACTTTGATATAATGAAGGAGAAGGGGAAATCCCTCTTACTCTCTTAAGGATTACAATCGACACTACTCTACCTTGTATAGGCTTGCAACTTTAAAAACTCAGAAACCTAAATCGAATGGCTGATAAATCACTTGAAAGATGGATGGATAGGATGGAGTGATTTTGAATTTGATCAAGGGAAGGCTGGCACATGATTGGTCGCCCATAGGGTCCTCTGAAACTGGATGGATCTCTGGCCAGATACATAGTCTCCTTTTTCTCTTCCTTTTCCAGCAAGAGACAGCTAGATCCAGCCTGTAAGACGCCTCCCTTATCTTCTTCTTGCACAAAGCATCTTCTTGATGCCATTTTGATTCCACATAATCAGAACCATTTGGTTAAGTCTCAATATTTGCACGGACCACCAGGGAATGTACGGACATGTTATGGTCTGTACACTTTTGCCCTATTTTTGTACAAAGCTCAAAACACTTCAAATGATTGAGTGTCAATGTTCTATGTCGACCATAGTCCGCACGATCCGTACAGTCCATACAGGTACGTACAGAATTCGTACGGTTCGCCCTATTTTTACACACTCGACCATTTGATCCCAAATGGTTCTTAAAGTCCCTCCTGGACTTGTCCCTAACTTTTCACCAGCTTCAGGACACTTCTTGACACCATTAAACACTCCTAAAGCCTTCTTAGACAATCTCCGAAGATCTTGCCCTAACTTTGCACAAGACCCAAAACTCATCCTTTGGGTCCATTTCTTTCTTCAAGCTAACACTCCCCTTCAAGCTTGAATATAGGTGATCCTTAGCCAAACTTGGAACCTTGAAGAATCACCTCATTGAAAACCTCACCAAAGAAAACCCTTTTTGGGATAAAACCTTGATGAAGGAAAAGAAAGAGCAAAAGAAGACTATGTATCTTGCCAGAGATCCAGCCTGTCACACGTCTCCCTTATCTTCTTCTTGCACAAGGCATATTCTTGATGCCATTTTGATTCTACATGATCATAACCATTTGTTTAAGTCCCACGCTTTTCAAGGACCACCAGGGAGTGTATAGACATGTTATGGTTCGTACACTTTTGACCTATTTTTGCACAAAGCTCAAAACACTTCAAATGGTCGAGTGTCAATGTTCTGGGTCGACCATGGCCCGTACAGATCCGTACAGGTCCATACATAATACGTATGGTTCGCCCTATTTTTGCACAATCAACCATTTGATCCCAAATGGTTCCTAAAGTCCCTCTTGGACTTGTCCATAGCTTTGCACCAGCTTCATGACACTTCTTGACACCTTTAAACACTCTTAAAGCCTTTTTAAACAATCTCCAGAAGTCTTGCCTTAACTTTGCACAAGACCCAAACCTCACCCAAACTCATCATTTGAGTCCATTTATTTCTTCATGTTAACACTCCCCCTCAAGCTTGACTATAAGAGATCCTTAGTCAAGCTTGGAACCTTGAAGAATCCCCTCATTAAAAACCTCACCAAAGAAAACCCTTTTTGGGATAAAACCTTGATGAGGGAAAAAGTAGGTTCCTCACGGCCTGGGGATTGGCCAGTGGGTCTTTGTGTCTTAGCATCAATGTGATGGACACAAAGACCCTGGGTCACGGCCTCAACATGTGATGCAATGTTTATCTACACTTCATTACGCATCACCACACCTTCTCGGACCTCTTCTTTGGATTGACTTTTGTTTTCCCTTCTCTCATGGCTTCTTACCTTCTCCACCAGGTCAGACTACACGCCTAGCTACTTCTCATCACATTGAGCAACCAAGTAAGGTACCTGATACATCATTCCACAAGTGTATCAGTTCTCAAGAGGTAAACCTATTAAAGACATATTGAACTAGATAAGATCAATTTACTCCCTTGTTAAAGATGGTGAGGAGTGACTGCTCTGAACCGTCACTTTAATCCTCACTTGTTGAGCTCTTAAGCTCCTTCTCTTATCTCATAAGCTCATCCACACTCCCCCTGAAGCTTGAGACCGAGTATAGGAAAGGTTCAAGCTTGATGGTGAGCGCATGTTAGCTCCATGATAAGGCTGGTGAGGAGCACCTCCAACTTCTTCAGACTTGATGCTTGAACCCTCACTTGAACCGCCACTGCAGCCTCTCCATTTAGACACCACCATGGCTGAGGAGATACCTCATCTCACTCTCCAATCACCTCACACTAGGAGCCGCCTTGTTGAGTGACTTTCTTCTTCCCTCACACCCGGCTGGATATCTTCACTTCTTGGCTTGCGATGGCTTGAAGATTACAGGTCATTGAGCTTAAAGGATCTTCTGGTAGCTCACTTGAATCCCCACCTCAAGCTTGGCTGAGTATAGGTCCAAGCTTGAAAGTGAGCCTCAATGTGTTTCAAACCAGGAGCACACCACTTCCAACAACTACACTTAAACCAACCGATTCACCATTGCCTTCAGCTCCAATGCCTTCAGGTCACCGGTCTCCTCAAGACTTAGGTGATGACCTCACCTTGTGTGTCTCCATGAACCAGGAGCGCATCACCCTAACAGCTGCGCTTAATCAACCAGCCATACATTCAAGCACTAACGACTCTTCACTGCTTCAACAATGGGAAAAGTCTTCCTCTTTAACTTGGTTTGATGATGGGCCAAGATCACATCTTGTGTACCTGAAACACCACTCAACCTCCAAAAAAGATAAGACACACCTCGAGATCAAAGCTTGACTAATCATCAAGTTTGATCTCCAATGTCACATGCAATGCAATATACAACAACAAGTTATGATCAAGTTCTTATCTATGCACGCTTCCATTCTCTAAATACTAGCATGATCTGGCCAGGATACACTACTAAGAATTTAGGCAATCAACACTGCCTTAACCGTAATCATAGACATCTATCTAGATGCTCACCATTAAGGCAGGAACAAGATGACAATATTCAATGACCTTAATCAGTTTCTAATTCATGAATGCAACACGATCAGACAATATCATCTATCACACACTCATTTTGGAACTGAGGCAGAGCAATAGTATCATCAAACAACATCAGACAATGCAGTACCTTATGTGGTTTCAGTTTATGAGAGTTAACAGAATTAAGAACAACATCTAACATCCTAACATGACTCATAACAGAACCGAGCAAAGGATTTCATTTCTCAACATCAAGCAAGACTCAAGAGAATCCTGGGACTAACCTAGACAATACCATCTAGCATTTTCAAATAATTTTCCACGGATTCAAATAGAACACAACATAACAATCATATATCATCACAAGCTCATATCAAGAGAGTTAGGATTAGCTTCCAACCAAGGCATCTAAATTGATTCCATGAGCCTCCTTTTACAGGTCATGACTCTGGTGGGTAAGAGAGTTGGATCGTCACCCAACACATTCTCCTTGGGTCAAAACCTTCTCCTTGAAACCGCAACTCAAAAAGACTCCACCTTTCTTCACTTTCAAAGTCGTCAACTTCAGGAACAATGAGAAAGATTTATTCTTGAAAGGTTTCATCTTGGAACTGAGTTGAGACACGCCTTTAATGGACATGAGAGAAGAGGAGAGGCCATTAGAACCCGCCATGGCTTCAGATATCATCTCCTTCATGAAACAGAACCGGCTGGACAAGTCTTCTATGACTTGAATCTAAGATGAGGCTAGACTTATGATGGATTTGCGGAAGGAACAACCAGGTTCTGATGAACCTGACTTTGATACCATGTGAGATTTTCAAAGCTCAGGTCATGTGTGTGATGAACAAGCCCTTTAGAATGAAATGATGTCTTGAAATGATGAAGGAAAGGTCTAATGAAGAACAATATGAACTTAGACAGAAACAAGAGATTTAGAGAGATTAAAAGATTAATGTATGAGAAAGGGAGAGATTAAGGGATTTTGATCCAAGAACACACTTTGATATAACTAAGGAGAAGGGGAAATCCCCATAGTCTTATAAGGATTACAATCGACACTACTTGCCTTATATAGGCTTACAACTTTAAAAACTCAGAAACCTAAATTTAATGGCTGATAAATCACTTAAAGGATGGATGGCTAGGATGGATGGCTAGGATGGAGTGAGTTTGAATTTGGTCAAGGGAAGGCTGGCACATGATTGGTCGCCCATAGGCTCTTGTGAAACTGAATGGATCTCTGGCCAGATACATAGTCTCCTTTTGCTCTTCCTTTCCAGCAAGAGACAGCTAGATCCAACCTGTCACACGCCTCCCTTATCTTCTTCTTGCACAGGAAATCTTCTTGATGCCATTTTGATTCCACATGATCAGAACCATTTGGTTAAGTCCCAAGCTTTGCACGGACCACCAGGGAGTGTACGGACAGGTTATGGTCCATACACTTTTGCCCTATTTTTGCACAAAGCTCAAAACACTTCAAATGATCAAGTGTCAATGTTCTGGGTCGACCATGGTCCGTACGGATCTGTACAGTCCGTACAAGTCAGTACAGAATCCGTACGATTCACCCTATTTTTGCACACTCGACCATTTGATCCCAAATGGTTCCTAAAGTGTCTCCTGGACTTGTCCCAACTTTGCACCAGCTTTAGGACACTTCTTGACACTTTTAAACACTCCTAAAGCTTTTTTAGACAATCTCCGGAGGTCTTGCCCTAACTTTGTACAAAATCCAAAACTCACTGAAACTCATCCTTTGAGTCCATTTCTTTCTTCAAGTTAATAGAGGCATCTCACTGGAACATGCACTATCGCCCATGAAAATCTTTTCGGGAGCTAAAGAAGGGAAACTAAATTTGACTAGATCTTCAGTCTAAAACCTGACTCTCCTCTCCTCTGCCACACTTGAGTCTCACCATCTCTCATTGAGAAATCGGGAACCGTCATCGTCAAACGTAAAGCATTTTCGGAGATATAAAGTAGATTGCATAACGACTTAGGGACATTAAGGAGTAAAAGAGCAAAGAGCAGATGAGCAAGAGGGAAAAGGTGGTTGTCTCCAACACCGTGGAGGAAGAAAGCAATGAGCGGATGAGAAAGAGGGAAGGTGGTTGTCTCCGGCACCATCAAGGCAACGGGCCGGAACTATGATTTATGTAAAATATAATAAAATATGATATATTATTATGTTGTATTATGTTTGATACAAGACCATAGGTTTATATACATATAGTGATTAGCTTTAACATATTACTAACATCAAATAATATAAATTTTCCTAATCCAAATCTAATACATACGTAAATATAGTAATAATATAAATATGCTAGAATATATTGGCTTGCTCTTCAAGTGTTTTCATTTATTTTTCATGGGTTTCATGGACTTCACAATCTTGATCGGTAAGATACACATCTTACAACCTGATACATCTCTAATAATTTCCTTTGTCAAAACTTCTCGAGTGGTTAGAAAGAAGAGAACAGAGAAAAAGTCGCCTCAAAACTTTCTTTGCTTGGCCAAGAAAACTGATGATATTGTAGAGTTCCAAGTTATAATCGACGTGTATATGACGTTCCAACTTAAGTAAACAAAGAAAAAGATCTACACATTTTATAAATTTCCAAGAAGTGACGAATATTATATCTTAATTAACAGTATAAACAATGCACAAGTAACTGTAACTTAGAAAATTAGTGTCAACGTAACGGCTAACACACAACAAATTAAGATTTGAATACTAAATTCTTACGTACAAGAAAATACAAATTAGTTCGAGTGACCGTAGTCAAAATTTTATCACCCTAATTCATTTACTATTTTGATAATATTTTCTTTCTTCACAAGCAATGTAAAATAAACATAAAAACATAATCCTTGCAAAAGAAAAACCCTTTCCAAACACAAAGTAGTATAGCACGAGCTATGTTTGAATACTACAATCTCAACAACTACAAACAACTCTATACACTTTAAACCCAACCTTGTTTGTACTTGCGGAAGAGATCCTCAGTCTGAGCATTCCTAAATGCACTACAAGCAATAACATAGACGCAAATGAGAACAACGACAGTGATGATAAGTATGAGATTCGCTTTACGCCAATCTTTTCTAAGGTTTCCCAAAAGACCAGCTTTGCATGAGTTACAATTATAACAAAGTTGGCTTCGTTCGTTGCTCCATAAATAACAGTCTGCGTCTGCAGCCATATTGGTTGGGTTTTGCCACAGTGTCGGATTCACGAAGTTGTAGCCACACACGGTTGGTGGTTTGCAGCAACCCGACTGTACAACACAAAAAAAATGTCATATTTAGATATGATCAAAAACTCAACAAATGAAACTAATATAATCTTTTGAATAGTTTGGACTTTTAACATATTTTTGATATAGTTTTTCTCATTAATGTTAAGAAATTGAATAATTCTTGCTTATAAATCTTCTTATTTTTCCGTCTTGTTTATCCAAATTAACAAAATCTCTAATGCAAGTGGTAGAACATGGGAGAGGTATAATTATTCATTATGTTCCTTGATGGGGACAAAGACTTGTGATTGTAATAATTTGAATCAATCATTGGCCCAATATTTAATAATATCTAACTACTATCGACGTACGATACAATCAGCCAAAACCTCATCATCTGGGCTAATTATCTATTTATTAGTGGTTCCAATTATGTTATACAGGAAACTATTTACATAGGTTTGAAATTGATGATCATTTAAATGATCTAAATAAAAAGTTTCCACATTTACGTAAGAATTTATTTGATGACGAATATAAGAAATTTTTATTCATATTACAAAGTAGATGTTTGCCTGCATAACTAAGTATTAATTTCAGTAGATAGTACGGAATCATATACAAATGTAACAAAAATCGAATATATATAGTAACCACTTTGGTCAATATTTGTTCCTTACTCTCTGCATGTTTTAAGCATAAGAGTTGGTTTGTTAAAGACCAAAGTGGTTACTACATGCTATCGTTGAATTATGTGAGTTAGATAATGATAAAGACAGGAAATAAATAACCAGATTAAACCTATTTTATCATGTACCATATCGTTGGTGCATGGTGAGTCCTATCACATGACAGTGTGTTATGTTAAATTCAGATTATACTATAGTATTTGGACTGTTGGTTTCCAGCAAGTTCCAGACCAGTGTCCTAGGAGTCTAGGACTAAATATGCATTTTATAACTACTTCAACTTTCAATATCAAGTTTCAAAATATGTTTCAATAACTGTTGATTATATACGCCTAGAATTTGAGTAATATACCATTTCCTCCACGCCACTAGAAAGAAAAGTTTGAATTGTTCAGAAAAAAAACCATGTTACTTGGACTAAAGCTGTTCAATTTTTTCAGTGGAAATGTTTAAGACGAAAAATATGTTTCAGTGGGAATGTAGAGAATACGAACAATACTCTTTTGGACTACAAAAAGCTAAAGCAAAATTTTATAAATTTACGATATGAGCCCCTTATTTTACCTTTTGATAATGGACCTTTCTTTATTTCTTTTTCATTTAAAAGAACAAAACCGTAGGTCTCACATAATCTCGCATCTTATCTTCATTAAGCATCTAATCATAATTTCTAAAATTTTGTTTTTTAAAATCACATAATCATGTGTGATGGACTGCTTGAGAAGATTACCGCATTAATAATGACTTTTAACATTTCTTATCGCACCATTACATTTTGATTTTTACACTTTAAGTTGATATTGATGAGTGTTGTATCGAATTCAACTCCACTTAGTGTGAGTAATCATTACTAACCTACTTCATTTAACCATAATTTGTTTACTAAAAATAAAAAATAAAAACTACAAGAACCTACCAAAAAACAGTACGAAATGAAAAATGTGGGGCCAAAATGTAACAAACTAGAAGTTTCAGGTTCAGAAGAGAAATAAAAAAGAGAGAGAGACAAAGAGAACATGCCTGGAGAGGAGTGATGGAAGAGGAAGAGAAGAACTGATCAGCGGTAATGAATTGTTGACTGAGTTTAGGACACACGTTCGTGTCAGCCAAACAAGCCTTTATCTTTCCCCAGTTCTTAGAATCCACAACGTTCTCTCTCAGCCAATTCGAGAACCCTTCGAGCCTATACTCTTTATAACCTCGACCCGGAACTTGATAAGACCCATCGGGTCGGGTCACAACAAAAGCGAATATCAGAACCACGAGCAAAAGCCCGATAAGTATGGCCATACAGCACAAGTAAACAGCAAGTAGAGTCTCCTTGTACCTGAGAGTGAGAGAATTGAAGCTTAGAGTAGAGATCTTTTGTAATGATGACGAAGGAAGCAGGAGTTTGTGTCTGAGTATAAGAACTTACTGGTAGGCGCCGATGAAGCCACAGGCAGAGACGACGAGGACGAGGACGCCGAGGACCACGACGGGCCAACGGAGGAGATTGACACATTCGTTGTCGGGCTTTGAGGCAAGCCATATCCCTGACGCCGTGATCGGTATTGAACAGAGTAAGGCTAGTAAGTTGAGTATCGCCGTTAAGTTATTCGCTAACGCCATTAGTTCTCTCTCTATATCTCTCTGACTCTCGAGAAGGAAATGAAATTGTGAAAGTGAGAGGAAGTAATCTCCCTTATGAAGTCGGTGGTTAGAGATGACGGGAAGTGTGAAACCTGTTTCATTCTATTTTCAGAAAAACGAGGGTCGGTCCGGTACAGTCAATCCGTTTTGGTACGGCTTTAAACTAAGGGATTTCAGGTTTTATTTTATCGATTAGTTAACATTTTCTATCCTGATTTTTACGAGAAGTTAACTGGTTAAAAGGGTTATTTTGTTGTGTTTCAAAAAAAAGGGGTTATTTTGTTATCCACTTTTTTTGCGATGTCCTGTATGTAATAAAGTGAAATGGTTGATCTGGTCGGACCGGCTTTTTGGGTTTACGGATTGGAATCATGTCACATGGGTGGGCATGAGATGCGTTTTATGGGCTTTAAAAGCGCTTTTTGTGTTACACGAACGCGCATTTTAGCGCGTCTCACTGACGTTGTAACCGTTGAATTATCAATGCTATCAAGTATCAACCAACCAGAAGTTGATGACTTCAACGGCTGATCATTGTCTAAGTTTTGATGTAATAAGATGTAATAACAAAAACACTATTTTTCTTTTGATGATCACATCTTCTTTGCTTTGATAATCATCTACATATGTTTAGTGTGCTGAGCTTCTATCTTTTGAGTGAATAAACTATTGTGTTATGACATCTCCAAGAATTTGCTGCTTCTAATGCTTTATGATTTACTGTGTCTACTCTACTGCTTTTTAATTATTTTCTGGTCAAGTCTCTAGAAACAAATAAATTATAAAAATAATTTTTTTTATTAGCTTTAGAAACTACTCAAAACTAAAGGTCTAGTCTCAATGTTTTTCTTAGATCTTATGATCTACTCTCTTAGATCTTACAAAACACATCTCCATGAGACTTATATTTATAGTGAAAGATAATTCTCTTTAACATGTGGCATATGTAAAACACAAACTAAGCTAAATAGAAAACTTTTTTTTCTATTTCTAGATTTCTTTTTTTGTGTTTATCTTAACATATTAAGCACTTATTAATATATTAAGTTTTCACAAACTTGGAATTACCCAACAATCACTTCATTAATTCCAATTTGAGTTAGGGTGATCAATTTCTTGAACTCCAATTAAGCTCCTCATTTGCTTGAACTTAATCTTTGCCAATGGTTGTGTAAGGATGTCGGTCTTCTGCTCAACACCCGGCGTTTGCTTGTATCGACTTAGAACACCAACTGTGTAACACACGTCTTGTCTTATGTAAAGTAGGTACCTCAAACATATTATGCTTCTTTTGTATTCCTTAGCATTTATCTCTGGTTCATCTTCAGCCTTTGAAGCCTTTAAACTCGACTCCATTGTTATGTGAGTCGTGTTACACACTTCCATCTTTGTGTCACACATGATTCCTTGAGCATAACTCTCCTCCTTTATCTTGATTATGTCTGCTCCTTGAATCTTGTGATACATTGATGTGAACTTCCCAAAGCTCATCTCCTTCAGGACCTGATCGAGTTTTTTATGTTCCACGCTCTAGGTGCTTGGCATAACCCATACAAAACCTTGTGTAACACATAAACTCTATTTTCATATTATTTCCTTACAAGCTCACATGTCTTGTTTATTGTGGTAGACTCCAACTCGGCTACCATGGTTGCAACCCATTCTTGTGATAAATTGAACTTGGATGAGGTAAAATCTCCTCCTCTATTGGTGTAACCTATATGGAACTTAGCTGAGGCAAACTCTCCTCCTCTATCGGTGCAACCTAGATTGAATTTAGATGAGGCAAACTTTCCTCCTCTATCGGCGTGAAATTTTTTGAACCGATAGAATGCCTCACGACTATTTGCTGGCGTTGATGGTGTGATTCGTCTACACAAATCTCCATGCAATAATTCCAATGGCTTTGTCGCACGAAACATGGCCTTATTCGGGAATGAGTATTTAATTTGCTTCCATGCTAGACATGCATCACACACGCTTTCTTCGTGTGTTACACTCAGCATTCATACGACCATCTCCTTCTTTACCATGTTGTTCATCACGCCATAACTTATATGTCCTAGTCGAGATGCCACCTCCATGTAGCATCTTCATCCCTAACATGTAAACACTGCAGATAACTAATCTCCATCGGGGTCTTGTAGAAACGGTTTGGGGATCTTGTTACACGTACAAGCAACCTGCCACACGAATCTGTCAGTGTTAAATAGACATCTTTGATGTTAACCTCACATCCATTTTTTGTTGATTAACCAAGATTCAGTATGTTGTGCTTCAGGTCGAGTATGTAGTATATGTCTTTGAGTGTCTTCTTCTTGCCAGTCTTGCACACAAAGGTGACAACCCTTTTTCCTTCGATATCAACACATGATCCATCACCAAACTTCACCTTCCCTTTGGTGTTGAGATTCAAACTCGAAAAGAATTCCTTCTTCCTTGTTATGTGATTACTCGCTCCATTATCCAAATACCAAATACCAAATACTTACACTGTCTTTGTTGATATCAATATTCTTAGGAATCACCTTGTCTTCATTCAAGAAAACCACCTTGTATACATAGAGTGCATCGGCCTCTTGTGTCTCATTTAGGTTAGTTTCTTGATTCTTCACTGACGTCTCGGGATAGACAATTGCATGGTGACCTGTCTTGTCACATCTCCAACATATCACCTTTGATCGATCCTTCTTTGAGTTTTTGACGTCTGTGTGTGACACATGATTTTGGTTGTGTAACACACCTCGACCTCTGCCTCTTCCATTATGTCCTCTACCTCTACCACGAAAATCTCCATAACTCCTCTGACTATGGTGATTATTATCTAAAAACATGAGCTTCCCTTGGTTTTCTTTCTGAGTTTCTTCCCCAATACGCTCCTCGTACGCCTTTAACCTTCTAACTATATCCTCAAAACCCGTCGAGTTGAGGTCTAGGACTTGTTCTAAGGATGCTACAATCTGGATATACTTGTGCCTTGGAAGACCCTTTAAGAACTTCTTAACAATCTTGGACTCTTCTATGTTTTCTTCCAACGAGGCTGCCTTGGATGTTATACCTGATATCTTCCCCGCAAAATCATCTACGGTATCGCTATCTTCCATCTTCAACCTGTCGAACTCCGTCAAAAGTCTTGCCTCCCTTACACGATCAGCTCCAAGTTAATCGTGACTTGATGGTATTCTAGATCTCTTTTGATGCGGTTTGTTCTTCCACCTGGAGAATCAACGACTCGGGAACTGATTGAAACAAAAGAGCAATCGCAACATCGTTCTTCTTTTGATCATCAGAACCAGGATCTACCAACATTACCGAATCATGGCCCACTCAATCATGGCCCACTCAATCTTTTTGTTTCACTATTCCACATATCCGGATTAATCAAACCACCGTTTCTCTAGCAACAAATCTGCTGAGACTCGATAACAAGTTATTACATCATATTTGCGTTTTAACTTTTATAGTTTTAAGCTTTTATGAAAATGAGCTCTGGAAGTCCTTTATCAAAAAAAAGTCTGTATAAGCTTGCATGCTAAGCTTCTTTTTGATTAAATGTCATTTTTTCATACTAAAGGTTTCAAAGTTGTCATCGAGACTTGCCTAGACCAAAAAGCATTAGAGCAAAATAAAAGTTTTACTTTTGTGGAAATAGTGGTGAAAAAATTGAACTGATCGTTCATTAATAAAGCAGAATAGTTGAACCAGCATGATCTTACATAATTGTTTTTTCCTAAGGAACACAAGAAGAAGACAAAATTTAATAATAATAAAAAACCTTCATGTGAAATACAGAAATGTTACATTCACGCGAATCGTAGACAGAATCACCATTATCCTTTTTCTTTATGGTATGAAATCCAGACCCTTTGTCTCCAAACTTATGAAAATGTGAGATCTCTCTAATGCAGGAATTAGAATACAAAGTAATACATGAATAATCTTTCTAAAAAAATACAACTAAATTAATTTTTTAAACACATACAAGTATCTACATACTTTGATTTCCAAAGAGTATTTTTTAAAGTTATGGATGTAATATGTCGTTGATACACTTGTTTTGTTACATAGAGCACTACCATCGTAGAGTCGTTCATGATGCCATGCATTCATCGTAAGTGGATATGTGGAAGATACTTTCGATTGGACATCATTGTACAATATGATAAAAGCAAATATCTTCGTTGATGGTATAACAGATGACAAAGAAAATGATAAAAAGCTAATAAAGGATTTGCGTAATAAACATGTAGATAAAAGTATTAAATATAAACAACCTTGTTTTATAGAGAAATACCCAAGATAGATTTAAAAACATTTTTGTCATCAAAATAACTTATAAGGAAAAAATGACTAAAATAATCTTTATTAAATGTGTAAATATACATTTATACCCTTAAGTTAACTAATCTAGATTTAGGGTTTAGAGTTATGGAGTGAGTTTTGAAGATGCGATTTAAAATAAAAATAAAAATAAAAAATATTAATTTTTAAAAATTAAAAAAGACTATTTTAGTCATTTTTCTTTAAAGTCTATTTTGTGATAAAAACTTCAAAAATGTCTATTCGAAAGATTTGCCTCAACATAATAAAGAGCAAAAAGAGTTTTTATTGTCAAAGCAAAACAAATACTGTTGTGAGTGACTAAATCCATGTTTTCATTATGTAAAACATAATAAAGAACGGGAATTGGTACGAAGTTTTCAAAACTCAATTCAAAAAGACAAAAACAGTTCAATCAAACCTAAACTAAATAAAAGTTCAAATGTCCAAAGCCAAATCATTTATTAATACCAAAATATTATTTTTTGTCAACATGTTGATCACACTCAAGTTGGTAGAGAAGTACAAGAAGATTAGATAGCCCATATTACATAGTTTTGATTATTTATTCTAGCTTTTTTGCAAGTTAATCTACAAATTGTGTACAAGTTCTAGGAACAAAAAAGAAAGTGAAGTTGTTGTTCTTAGAAAAGTTCCTGATATCTTGAATGATGAGTGTTGCATCACTGATATCCACTTCCACTTCCTTATGACCTTCCTTTGCTTGTACTTGGTGTAAGAGAGCCTAGCCATTTGTTGAAACGTCATTAACATGGCTGATGCTTTTGCTACCAACGGACGAGATCGTAGGATGAATTGCAGAGCTTCTTCCATGAATGCAAAGAATGTATTCTCTGCTATGTACAATACTAAATTTATATTTCAAGGAAGCATCCACAATGCAATATTCCATAGCTTTTGGAGGGAGTATTTCTTTAATGGAGTTAAACGAGTCAATTTTCAAGATATGAGATTGCTGAATTTGAGAGCTAATGTGGGGCATCGCCTCCATCCAAGTCTTATAATCCAGATGTGCTGCATGAATAACATTAATAATGTGATCCCTCTTGTTTTCAAATAAATCTTTGTTATACATTTTCCATATTCTCTTTCCAAGAAACCATGGCTTAGTATACTACAAGTATTTACTTTCCCTACTGATAAAGCCAAGCATGTTTGAAAAACTATGTCTACTTGATTAATTTCATTAACAGTCATGACTTCAGAAAGAGACCAAATTTTCTTGGCTATCAACAATCAAATAGCACATGAGAGATTCTTTCTCCGTAAACTTGACATTCTATAACAATCTTAATTCCTCTTGTACTTAAGTTATCAATTACTGGCAGTCCATTGTGAAGAACTTTCCACCAAAAGATTTCAGATTTAGATGAGATATTAATTTTCCAGAGTTTAGCTGATAATTGGTTCTGCAATATTGGAGAGGGTAAAGATGGAACCTAGGTTTCCTGATATGTGTTGATGTCCAATATACACTGAACATAATACCCAATTTAATCGAGCATGTCCATGAAGTAGTGTAGATCCAATGAACTTTATCTTTTCCAGTGGTAGTACTTAGTCTGATACTAAATACCATTTTCACATCCTTTTCTTCTATTAAGTTTCTGAACATCTCATACCCTTATTCCTGGAATAAAAAGTTCATTGACCAAAAGAAGTGGGTTAAAATATTCCCAGGAGTTATAGGGTTGAGAAGATTTGAATGAAGAAACCATTTATCCTTCTAGAATTTAATATGTTATCGATCTCCAATTATCCATCTAAGTCATTATCGGATCAAAGGTTGAGTTTTTGTTATGCTCCTCCATGCGTAACTTGATGGTAGTATTTAACTTTGTATACCCTAGCCAAGAAAAGAAAAAGGATTGGACATCAATCTCCAAGCTTATTTTGTCAAGAGGAATTTGTTAAAAGCAAACATGTCTCATATACATAATCCACCATTTTTTTCTGGATGTTGTCATCATATTTCAAGCTATCCATGGAACTTTGTGTCTGTTCTTAGTAGTTGACCACCAAAATTTCCAAATTACCTTTGTTATTGAGAAACCAAAGTACTTACTTTCTTCGTCCGCGTTGTGAATTCTCAGCATGAATTTGATATCCCTTCTCTTTACTTCACCGGTTCTTGTACCAAATATTTATTTTATAACAACCTTATTGGTTAAACAGAAAATATGATAAGGTAACGTGATATTCAGTTTAAGTAACTTACAAGAAATTAAGTTAATGCTATTTATCTTTGACTCATACTGTGGGATGAATAGATTAGATGTTTCAATAGTAGTTTAACATTCTTGACTAGGTTTAGACATAGTTGAATAAAATATTAACACTGACACCTAATTTTTAAAATCAGTATATGTAAATTAGAAGTTTTATATTTATTTTTATTAATATATTTATTAATTTATCTATAGTGCTCAAAATATAAATTTTGCCGCTGCTAATTAATGAGTAAATCCAAGTTTTGTAAAAAATACTAACCTAAACATTTCAAGCAAAAAATACTAACCCAAAATTTTGTGTTCAAAGCAAACCAAAAATTATGTGAAAAGAGAGCAAAGGGAAAAAGGAAAAGGAATTTGGTAAAAATACTTCAAACTTAATCCAAAAAGATTAAACATTTCAATCAAACCTAAATTAAATAAAAACTCAAATGTCCAAATCTTAATATTTTATTAACACGCAAATAGTAACTTTTTTTTTGTCGGCAAAAAAAAAGTACGATAAGAAGAAACACGCGCTAAGGAAGGCGCGTGTGATAAAAATCAGTTACTACCCATCCCATATGCCCTGGTCACCAAAATCGAAGGATTTATTTGCCCTTAAGCAAACAAATGAAAAGATGATCAATCAGTAATTAAAAAAAAAAAAAAAAAAGAGAGAAAATTAATTTTCCCTCAATCTTTCTGCTTTATCGTTCTCCAACCACCCGAAGGAGACACACACACACGAGCAATAATCAATCTCACTCTTTATTTCTCTCTATCGCTCCGCCGCGGCACCATCACTGAGATGCGGCGGTGTGAAACTGAGAAATTATTCTCAGTAGAAGGGATGAGGTTTCTGGCGTTTCTTCTGATCTGTGGTTTCTCTCTTGCTCTTTCCGAAATCGGGACTGACTCAGTTGTGATCAACGGAACCGCCACTGAGTCCAATGCTACGAATGCGAAACCTAAGGAGGACAGTTTCGCTGATATGATCGATCGTGCGCTTGAGAAGGAGTTTCCTGAGAATGACCAGAATGATGGTTCGTCTATTTAGATCTTCAATCCTAGTAACAACGTTCGTTGTCAGATCAAATTGACACTCTCTAGGGATTTATCACTGATTAGCTCAATGGTTCTTAGATGGTTAATGGGTTCTAGCATTTGATGAATGGATTCTCTGTGACTCTTTGAATGTGCTGTTTGTGAAATGCTTTTTTTTTGTTTTGATTTTTGCAGTTCCTGATCCAGGAAGCTTCAATAATAGTGTTGCTGATCAGCAGGTTGGTTCATTGCAAGTTTTCATCTTTGTTCAATTGTGGCATTGTTGCTTTTTACACAGCGCATTACTAGACTGTTTCTTTCTTTTTATTAAGCCATTCTTTTGCTCCATTAGGCTGTTCTGGAGACTGTTGCTCGAGTTAAGCCCAAGAAAAATGAGACCAAGACCAAGGAGGAGAAGTGAGTCTTTATTTTATGATGCATAATTTACCCTGTGTGGCTGTTATCTAACTTTGTTTCAGAGCCTAAAGCAAACTGTAACATAATTAATGCCTTTTCTTCTAGATCATTCTTTAATTTGGATAACGAGAACGGTGTTGAAGATACTCCAAGACTGATTGATAGGAAGGTAAATTTACAGTCTTAAATTGTTGTACTATGTATTGCTGAAGAAAGAATATATGTCTATTATATGATAACATTCCCCTAACTTGAAATTACTCCTATTCCAATCCAGGACAACGTTTTTATCATGTCCAATCCAAAATCCAAATACCCTGTCCTGCAGCTTGATTTAAGGTAAGTATAGCATTTCTAAGGGAAGTTCGTTGTTCGGTTACCCTAACTGTTTTTCTCTTGTTGTGGACATCTCACTTAAACGGTACATCAGGCTGATATCAGATCTGGTTGTCGTCATTGTGTCTGCTACTTGTGGTGGAATTGCCTTTGCTTGTGCTGGTCAACCGGTGAGCGCACGCTTCCTTTGCAGAACTTGTGACTTTCAACATTATTCCGTTAGCATTTGAGTATTTGTTGCCACTTGAACCATAAAGCAATTATTTAATTTCCACACTACTTGTCTGGCAGGTCATTACTGGGTATCTATTGGCTGGATCTGTCATTGGACCGGGTGGGTTAAGCTTTGTCAGTGAAATGGTGCAGGTAACTTACACCAGCGTTAGTTCTTCAAAGTTCCTCTTTTGTTGTCTGCATATTACTTACCTACCGAAGCGTTCATAACTAGCAGATTTCTTAGTTATGTAAATGGTTGACAAGGACTTGATTTACAATTTTTTTTTTGTGTAGCACAGGTTGAAACAGTAGCTCAATTTGGTGTTATTTTTCTCCTTTTTGCTTTAGGATTGGAATTTTCTGCAGCAAAGGTTTGCATGTTTTCACCCTCTTATGTTTGTCTGGTTTCGTTGTTCCGACCGATTGAAACTTTTAAGACAGATATTGTACTTTGTGGTTGCAGCTTCGTGTAGTTCGTGCAGTAGCTATTCCAGGAGGTCTTCTTCAGATATTTTTGTTCATGTGTTTGAGTGGGATAACAGCCTCGGTATGTTCTAAATAGTAGCAGTAGCAGGCCAGCAGCAATCGATTATCGTCGTGAACTTAGAATCCATTCGGTTGACTTGGCTGTTTCTTCATTGCAGTTATGTGGCGGTAAACTAACGGAAGGAATATTCGTTGGTGCATTTCTTTCAATGTCATCAACAGCGGTGGTATATTCTAATGTTACCTTTTGTATTTTTGCATGTATAATATTTTGATCTTGTTCTACACTGTTTGAATTTATTCCTTATGCTCACCCTCACTGTATTTTATCTTATCTTTACTGTACCGTGTATGTTATCCTTGTTGTGATTCTTGTACCAGGTTTTGAAATTTTTAATGGAGAAAAATAGTATAAGTGCTCTTCATGGTCAGATAACAGTTGGAACTCTTATCCTTCAGGTATCTACTTGGTCACCTTCAAACGATAGCATATCTAATACGAATATACAGCCTTTTTCCCGCTTACTGTACACTGCAAGAGTTGCTTTCATTAGATATTTAATTTATGGGTTCATGAATAACTAGGATTGTGCTGTGGGTTTGCTTTTTGCTCTCCTTCCGGTTCTTGGTGGCACTTCTGGTGTCCTTCAAGGAATGTTGTCCATGGCTAAATCGTATGTACCTTTTTCTCCAAAAAGTGCTGTGAAAATATCAGAAAATAAGTCTGCTTCCTTTTTGTCACTTGGTATGTGGTGGTTTTGAAACTTTATTACTTTTGACCGTCTGGTAACTCTTTCCAGGTTGGCTATTTTGATTGCGTTTTTGGCTGCTTTGTTTGTACTGTCACGGACCTGGGTACCTTGGTTTCTAAAACTTATGACAAGCCTTTCTTCTCAGGTATACATACATTTTTTACCTGCTTCCTTTTTGGCCGTTAAGATGTTTATCAACTAAAGCGTTGAACAATCTTTGGCAGACTAACGAGCTCTACCAGTTGGCCGCTGTAGCATTTTGCTTGCTTGTCGCTTGGGTTAGTCTAACCACCTTACCTATTGGCTGTTTGCACATGAGCGCCTCTCCAGTTTTTAATTCGTAAATCAAGTGTCATTTTGGATTCTTCAGTGTAGTGACAAGCTCGGTCTAAGTCTCGAGTTGGGTTCGTTTGCGGCAGGAGTGATGATCTCAACAACTGATCTTGCTCAGCACACTCTTGAACAAGTAAGAAGTCAAGTTTGATTCTTTCGTACCTGAGGGTCTCTTTCCAATTTCTTTGGATGTCGTTGTTGCTATTATGTATACACTACTCTTATTGTTTTTGTTCCCCTTGCAGGTGGAACCCATACGGAATTTTTTTGCAGCACTATTCCTTGCTAGTATTGGAATGTTAATACATATGCACTTCTTGTGGAACCATGTTGACATTCTGGTAGCAGCTGTGTTACTGGTGATAGTGATAAAGACCGTGGTAGTTGCGATCGTTGTAAAAGTCTTTGGATACAATAACAAAACTGCAGTACTTGTAAGAAGTTAACCATTGTTTTTTTTCCTGCTTCCATATTATTCGAAATCTTCTCGAGGCCTCACAGTTTTCTTGTCTATAGGTTGGAATGTCACTTGCGCAGATTGGGGAATTTGCTTTTGTTTTGCTAAGTCGAGCATCTAATCTTCACCTAATTGAGGTAAAGCTCTTTGATTATTATAGATCCAACTAAGCATATATATCTTCCAGACCGTGTGGTACCATATAATAGCTTGCTCATAACATGCTTTTGGTGGAGTTATAACAACGAAGGTTTTCTTTTTGTGTTTAATTTCAGAGCAAACTGTACCTCCTGCTTCTGGGAACAACTGCTTTAAGCTTGGTATGTTGGTCCATTTTCATTTTGTTTTCTCAAGGAATAGCTGTAGATTTCATTCACATACCTACAAAAAACAAATATTGGTTTAGTAACTATTAAAGTAAAAATATATATATTTGTTGCAGGTAACGACACCGTTGCTATTCAAGTTGATACCAGCCGTTGTACATTTAGGAGTGCTCTTACGGTGGTTCTCTCCCGATAGCTCAACTGAGGTAATATCTAAAAACATCTCTGTGTCTCTCTACAGCTTTGTTGGGTCAAACTCAACTTTTGGACCTTTTTTTCTTCTTCATCTTCTATCCAGATTGGTTTCAAAGGAGATTTGTATCATTCAGAGAGTGCAAAGCGTATATCAATAATGATCCAAGGTTCTCTTCACGATTCTTGATGATAATTTCTGTATTAGAGAACACGACAACATCAAAGCCACATTTGATCTCAAAGCTAGGCAAAGGGCAATGAATGAAGGAACCCTCGACTGTGTTTTCAGGATGTATAGATATTTCTGAGAGATCAAAAAGCCGATGACGAAACTGTATAAAATCTCTTACACCAAAGATAGAGAGACTTGTAACTTTGCTTCATTTTTCTTTTAATGTTTTGGTATTCTTTTTTTTTTTTTGGGTAAAAAGGGGTAGGAAATTATATTTTTTTTCTTAGTTTTTTTATATAAATGTTCTGAACAAAATTTAGGCACCTTAAACATATTGTAATGGTATCAACCCATAAAACTAGTATCTCTTACATAAAAAGTTTTTGAGTTAATCGAGACTACATATAGAGTACAACAACAAATACAATTTAATTAAAGAATATGAAAGAGGGAAAAAAATGAATCAATGTTTCTCTAGCATTTGGTGGGAGGAACCCGAGTCTTTATTGGCTTCAGCTTCAAACCAAGACTCTCTGGAGACAGAAGCTCCGGCGAAATACACGACGGACTGAGTGGACTCCGGGGGCTATCGCTAACCCGACCAGGCCGATACAGTCCAAACCCCATTAAAAAGAACTCCATTGGTATCAACATCGCATGTGGTTGCTCTTCTGTCACCATTGATCCACAAGCTTGCACCTACAATATCTCAAACCAAACAACATCAAAGCATGTCCCAAGAATCTAACAGTCCTAGAGAGGCTAAAGAGCTTTTAGTTACCTCAACTAAGGCGCTGTATTTTCTGTCCAGTGCAGCCACCATGTGAAGAGTTTCAGAGTGGAAAGGAGATTGGTCGCCAACAAATATGAGTGTACGGCATTTAAGACTCCTCAAGCCATCAGTTATGTCATGTCTCCTGTTGATTGCTTCCAGAAACCTCCTAAGACTAATACCGTGTCTTTCGCCAAGCAGCTGAACAAACATATCATATGTTACCACTACTAAGTTTAAGGTCTAAAAGAGTACTACTAAGTTTAAGCACTGACCCTTCTGCATTCATGTACTACATCCCTCTCTGGAACTTCAGAGCTACCACGAGCTTCCTGTCGTGGTCAACAACAATATCAAATCGATGTCTATTGAATATATATGCAGGTTTCCTCAAGGAGATATTACCTTACTGAAGTACCTCTGAAGGAAACGATCTTTTAACAATCCAGACATTCCATAGTAGTACAACAAGTTTGACACTACCTGCAGAATTAGTATTTACATCATTTTTTTTATATATATATTCATTTGGATGCAAAGGAAGTGTGTGAATTTCCCTTTTGTAGATTTTTATAAACTAACCTTATAATAAAACCATTCAGACCATGAGGGTGCTTTGCACAGAGGCGATATCAGAATCAGACCCAAAACTCGATCTTTATGTTTTATCTGCAACCATTAAACAATCATTGATAAGTAATGATAAAATTTATGATGCTCTAAGAATTATAGCTTCAAATAAACCCTCAAGGAGAGTCTCAACGAGTGCATACAGCAAATAAGGAAAGGATGTAGGCACCAGCAGTGATCCCCATGCACATTACTGACTCGAGGCTGTAAGGAGACATATACACATTTTAAGGATTATAGTTGCAATAGCCAGTCTTAAAATGTGAAATTTTTAGTTGATTCAAAGCTTTACCTAAAGAAGTTCAAGACTTCAAGAATCTGGTCAGCGAGGTCTTCAACAGAAGGCGAAGGATCATTGGAACAAACTGGAGCAGCTCCGAACTACAAAAACTCTTTGTAGAAACCGACAAAACGTGAGCAAGCAGCAAAGTAGAGATATACAAACAAATAATTGTTTTCAAGAGAATCAATTTTGCAAACCTCATGTCCTGGGGGACTAATATGGTAGATGCAGAAGTTATGGAGGAGCAAGGACACCGCTTCAGGGCAGAGAAACAGGCCTTGGAAGCAAGACAAGTCTAGCCAAACATAACAATTTAAAATAAGGTGATGTGAAAGTAAATGAAAATCATGTAACCAATACATATTTTCCCAAACTCTTACAATTCAATGCTACATCTGGGTAAGTGATCAATGCTGGTTTCTCTTGGTCGCCATAAACTACAACTGAAACCAAACCATGGCAAGTTTTGACATGATGCTCCTGCAAAAGAAATAAGAAACAACAAGCATGAAGTGAATCAATATTTTTTTTCCAAAGTAAGAGGAAAATAAATAATGCCACAAGCTTGATTATGCACACACCATTATTATCATGTAAAATCAGCTCAACATTGAAGAGAAACCCCAACAATCTTTACAATTATTTAGGCAGATACTACAGCTAATAAAAGGAACATTCCAACTCTTTTTCCAGACCACACAAAAAAAAAGGTTCTGAATAGATTCTCCCATGTGCAAGTCTCAGAAAATCAGTACATGAGGATAAACCTGTCGCTAAAAAAAAGTCAGACATCATATCTCAATCATAGAGCATAAAAATAAAAAGATACCATTTTTTTGAAAGTTGACAGATTTCCAGATGAAAAATCAAAAAGGGTTATCTCATAAAGACAAAAGTGAAACAACTTTGAAGTGAAGAAACCCACTTTGATTTTCAAATCCAACTTGTAATAAAAGTAAACTAAATCTAGAACAGCTAATGGGTAGATTGGTTTCAATCAGCAGAAGGTGAATATATATTTCTTTCAATTTGACAGTAATTAACACTGAGATTGGAAGCTAATTAGGAAAGCTATAAACCCATTAGAGAGAAAAACAAGATGTGAAGATTATAAGTTGCGGTTAAAGAGTATAGAAAGTAGAGCAAAAGAGGGAAACGAAAGAGGAAAGAGAGAAACAAATAAAGAAAGTAAACAAACCTTGCCACCATTGTAGATCTCTTCAATGTCGACTGAGACGTCGTCGTTTAAACCCGCCATTGACCCCCAAAACCTGCGTCTTCTTTTCCTCTCTCTTATGTTGAGATTGAAAGAGTAAAGGGATATACTCTATTTTTGGGTTTAGATTGTAGGCTTCAACGGCTCTTTTTTGCTCTGGTTTGTCTTCTTTCTTCTTCTTCGATGTAGAGAGAGAGAGAGGACAAGTTACTTTGTTTCAATCTGTTGTGTCTCGATGTCTGTGAGAGTTATAAGAAAGCCGCGTTTGTGTTAATGGCCAGCGGTTAATCATTTCATTTCCCACCGACGCCGATGACCCCTTTTTTATTTTTCGCCGAACTCCCCATACGGCGCCGTTTCGACTCGTATCTCTCCTTTGGTTTTGGTTTCCTTTTACCCTTTTTCAGTTATTACATTTTTAAGTTCTGATCGTTAAACATAGTTTTTGTAATAATCACGAATTCAATTTTATTATATGTCCCTTATCCAATTTTACTATTTTAGAACAAAAAAAACAATAGAAAAGATCGGTTATTTAAATTTCCATGTTCATTTCCTTTACTTTAACAACTTTACTACTTTTTTTTTGTCTTCTAATCCAATCACTTTACCATTCAATGTAACAAACTTTTGTTTTCTCCCTCATTTCGATTAAACAAAACTCCGATATAATACTCCCAAAAATGATCAATAAAAAACTTAACTATTTTATCAAAAAACAACAAGGGTTTGGTAGACCTAACTATTGAAGAAAAACAAAAATTTTGTCTAACCAAAACATGACTCCAAAACTTTTTTGGAAATTAGGAGCAATAACCATAAAAATTATAATTAGAAAAATAACGCTAAAATATAGAAAGTATATTATGTATTAATTACAATATTTATCCTTGACAATCTCAACCACATATTTCTCTTCTTTCTCTCTCTCTTTTGTTTTTTATTTGGTTACAAAATTTTTATCATCTAACAATTGATTTATCTTTAATCACTTTAATTAATCTTTATACAAACAGTTAATAATGCTGAAAAAACATTTTACATTTTTTCATATATACCCAAAAAACCTTTTTGTGTGAAATGGATATATAGTTCTTGAAAATATATAATATTTTTTAAGATCAAAATATTTTGCTTTATTATATTTAAGAAATATATAACATAAATTTAATTTTTACAATGTATCTCTCCATCCCTCCTCTTTCTCTTCCTCTTCCTCTTCCTCACGCCCCCTCTCTCTCTATCTAATCTCTCCCTCCCTCCCTCCAACTTGCTCTTCATCTTTCTCTTTCTCTCTCTCTCCTTCTCTCTCTCTCCTTCTCTCTATATGTGTTTAGTCCTCCTTCTCTTTTTTCAGTTACATTCAATATTATAAACTACGTTTTCAATATGTAGTATAAACAAGATATAGACAACCGTTTAGTACATAGTACTGGCATGGTTAAAATACATCATATACATTATGTACATAGCAATGTCATGGCTAAAATATTAGTGATTTACATATTAAAACACATTTGTCTTTTCTTTTACTCTTATAGATACATTTTGTTGGAGGAACACAATTGTGGTTTTCGATATTGTCTTTCGACAATTTTACCCATGACCATTTGAGACACAAGTGGACTCTCTCGAATGAAATAAAAGATGATAAATTCTCTTTTTGTTATGAAATAACTTATAATTTTCTAATATCTCAAAATTTGAATAAAGATAAAATTTTATACTCGTAGGGAGGAGATAACACTTATATAAGATGGACTATTACAGAGAGAAAGAAGAAGATGTGTGTTTTCAATCGAACGAATTCGTTCGTTTATATAGAGGTGAAAAAGTAGAAGTTACTGTACGCGCATAGTGATGGTGGGCTCCACTTAAATTTCTTTCATACGCATTGTTACAGCCTTCTTTGACTTTGCTTTTCTTTCACGTTTTACAACACCCCCCTTGGAGACCAGTGTCACTATCATCTTTTGCTTAACATCTCAGTTGTCTCGTTAAAAATATTTTTCGAAAGAAAAACCCAGTGGGAAAAACCATTGTAAGGTAAAAAAGAGTACAACCATGTAAGTTCTCCCTCGAATGAGCAGTCATAGATCCTTCTGATGACGCATCCCAATGTTATGGACATGTTTCCTGAAAACCGAGGTAGGGAGTGATTTTGTGAAGAGGTCAGCTGCATTGTTGCATGATCGAACATATCTTATTTCAATTTCTTTATTCTTCTCGAACTCCCGAGTATAAAAGAAGAACTTCAGATGTATGTGTTTCGTCCTATCGCTTTTGATATATCCTTCTTTCGTTTGAGCAACACATGTCGCATTATCTTCATATAGGATAGTTGGCTCTATATTTCCACCAATTCTACTACTTGTGCAGATGTGTTGGCTTATTGATCTTAACCATACACATTCCCTATTTTCTTCATGAAGTTCGATGATCTCAGCATGATTTGAAAAGGTAGCAACAAGCATTTTTCTGAGAACGCCAAGATATAGTAGTGCCTCTGATCGTGAAAACGTATCATGTTTGCGATCGAGATTTGTGTGGATCTGAAAGATATCCCGCATCTGCAAAACCAACCATTTGACCTTTTGAATTTTTAGAATAAAACAAGCTTAAATCAATGGTCCCTTGGAGATAACGAAAGACATGTTTAATTTCATTCCAATGTCTTCGTGTAGGAGATGAGCTGAATCTTGCCAAGAGATTGACAGCGAATGATATATCAGGTCGTGTGCAGTTTGCAAGGTACATTAATGCTCCGATTGCACTTAGATATGGTACTTCTAGTCCAAGTATCTCTTAATTTTCCGAAGATGGTCGAAATGGATCATTTTCAATGTTAAGTGATCTAACAACCATCGGAGTGCTAAGAGGAGTTGATTTATCCATGTTAAAGCATTTCAACACTCTTTTAGTATATGTGGATTGATGCACAAATATACCATTTTGATAATGCTCAATTTGTAGACCAAGACAATACTTTGTCTGTCTGAGATCTTTCATCTCAAATTCTCCTTTCAAGTATTCTGATGCCTTTTGTATTTCCTTTTGAGTTCCAATAATATTAAGATCATCAACATACACCGCGATTATCACAAACCCAAATGTTGTTTTCTTGATGAAAACACATGGACATATAGGATCGTTCACGTATCCTTCTTTTGTTAAATATTCACTGAGACGATTATACCACATACGCCCAGATTGCTTTAACCCGTATAATGATCTTTGCAATTTTATTGCACATAACTCTTTCGGTTTGGAGCTTAATACTTCTGGTATTTTAAACCCATCAGGAATTTTCATGTAGATATCAGTATCTAATGATCTATATAGATAGGCTGTAACGACATCCATAAGACGCATCTCGAGAATTTTATTAGCTGCTAGACTCATCAGAAATCTAAAAATGATTGCATCCATAACAAGAGAATATGTTTCTTCATAATCGATTCCAGGTCTTTGCGAAAAATCTTGGACCACTAGACGAGCTTTGTATCTCATAACCTCATTTTCTCATTTCTCTTTCGAATGAAAACCCATTTGTATCCTACTGGTCTCACATCTGCAGGTGTGAGCGCAATAGGTCCAAATACTTCTCATTTATTGAGCGAATCGAGTTCTGCTTGTATTGCATCTTTCCATTGTTTCCAATCATGTCTTCTTTGACATTCAAAAACGGATTTTGGTTCTGGATCTTCGATTTCCTCATTTATTTCACTTGACACCATATATGAGAAAGCATCATCAACATCATCATGCTCATTTTTATTCCATATCTTCTTATTATGGATGTAGTTGATGGAGATCTCATGATTCCTTTCTAATTCATGATGCTCCACTTTGTTAGTGTTCTCATCATTTGTTTCTTCCAAAATACTTTCTGATATTTTGGGCGTGTCGTTTATCTCAACATCTTTTTGTTTTCTAGGATTTTTATTCTTAGAACCAACACGTCTTCTCCGCTTCAAACGTGTTTTAGACTCACGTGTATCATCTACTTTTCTTTGATCATTTAATACTTTGATACAAGCAGGAGCGTTGGCAGCTGGTATGTGAGATTTAGTTACCGTCTTGGTATCCGCAAATGCATCATGTAGCTGATTCGCTATACCATATAAATGCATAATTCGTCGAACATCCAGTTCTGACTCTTTAGTAGGAGGATCAAGATATAACAACGAAGGTACACTCTATTTGATATCATTTCCTATGTCTTTGTTTTTTTCCCCTAGCACTAGGAATACCTTCTCATCAAAATGACAGTTGGCAAAACGTGTCGTAAAGACGTCACCAGTCTGTGGTTCTAGGTATTGTATAATTGATGGTTAATCACAACCAACATATATTCTTAATCTCCTTTGTGGTCCCATTTTTGTGTGTTGTGGTGGTGCTACAGGCACATATACCGCACAACCAAAGATTCTTAAATAAGAAATGTTTGGTTCTCGACCAAACGCTAATTGTAATGGGGAATACTTGTGGTATGCACTTGGTCTAATCAGAATAATTGCTTCTGCATGCAAAATGACATGTCCCCACACAGAGGTTGGGAGCTTTGATCTCTTGATTAGTGGTCTTGCAATCTATTGCAGACGCTTAATTAAATATTCGGCCAAACCATTTTGCGTATGAACATGAGCCACATAATGTTCAACTTTAATTTCTGTGACCATACAATAATTATTAAATGCTTGGGATGTGAATTCAGCAGCGTTGTCTAATCTAACTCTTTTAATAGTATAATCAGTGAACTGTGCTCGCAGTTTGATTATCTGAGTTAGAAATCGCGCAAATGCCACATTTCGAGATGATAATAGACAGACATTTGACCATCTGCTGGATGCGTCAATTAATACCATAAAATAGTGGAATGGTCCACAAGATGGATGTATTAGTCCACATATACCGCCTTGAATTCTTTCAAGGAATTTTGGTGATTCTTTATCAATTTTGGTTGGCGATGGTCTTATGATCAATTTTCCAAGAGAACATGCAACACATGTCGTTTTATTACCTTGAGGAATTTCTTGGATTTTTAGTGAATGACCATGTGAGTTTTCTATGATTTTACGCATCATTGTAGTGATCATGCCATGATGTGAACTCTTCTGGATTTTGTTTCACTACAATATTAGATTCAATTTCATCGATATAAGTATGATGCAATCCTGAAGAAAGTTCTGGAAACTTTTCCAATATGTGTTTTCTGCCACATTTATCAGAAGTTACATATATGCACTTCTTTCCATTTTCAGTTGCAGACTGGGTATCGTATCCGTGACGATATATGTCTTTAAAGCTCAACAAATTTCTTTTAGAAATTGGAGAATATAGTGCATTGTTTATGGAAAATTTGTTCTATTTGGTAACATAAAGTTTGCTTTATCGGTTCCTTCAACCACGTCTGCAGGACCTGATATTGTATTAACAATAGTTCTTCTCGGTTTTATATCAAAGAAATATCTCTTTTGTCTCAGAATAGTGTGCGTTGTTCCACTATCTGGTATACGCATTTCTCGAATCCATTTCTTGGATTTCGTTCCATTAGCATTATGTTCCATTTCTGTAATTGCAATAAACATCAATAAAAGAAAATCATGAAATTCATTCATATAATAATCATATAAGAAAAACACACAATAATTATACATTAGGGTGATGTTAAAAACATCATTATTTGTCTAAAACATGAAATGTAATAATTATACATAGAAATACTGAATGCTACAAAATGGTCTTATTATAAGCATTTCAGTTCTCTTCTGGAGTAATCTAGTCCAACTTATTTTCGAAATCAAAGGCTTCGAGGTACAATTTCCCCTCGAAATTTTCGGTTAGATTCACTTCCTTAGTTTTGTCTTTTGTGGACGCTTCATATAACTTACACAGATGTAGAGGAGTACGACATGTACGGGATCAATGCCCTTTATATCCACATCTGTAACATACAATTTCATGTTTCTGGGTGGTATCCACTTGGGTTTCTTTACCCTTAGAAATTTATTCTGATCTAACCCATTTGTTAGATCCCTTCCACTTGGGATTGTAAGTTTTTCCACATTTGTTGTGGAAACGGCGGCCACGACTCCGACCGAATTGGATTCTCCTCTCTGAGTTTCCTATCGTCTTAGCATTTACTTCGGGGAATGCCTTGGCTCCCGTAGGTCGGGAATTGTGGTTTTTAATCAAGAACTCGTTGTTTTTCTCAGCCAACATGAGTGTAACCATCAATTCATAAAATCTCGTGTACCCACATTTTCTATAAATTTCAGGCATGAAATGAAGCTGTTTGTGGAAAGTGTTGTACGTCTTATTCATCATTTCTACTTTAGAGATAGGATTACTACAATATTTCAGGAGTTAAACTATCCTCAGGACAGCAAAATTGTATTCCTCAACCTTTTGAAAATCTTGGAACCTCATGTTTGTCCACTCTTCTAGAGCGTGAGGGAGATTGACTTCCTTCTCGTTATCGAATCTTTCTTTTATGGCTTGCCATAGTTCATTTGGTTTTTTATGTTCGCATAGTCATGCGTAACATTCTCATCGAGATGTTTCTTCAAGAAAATTATCGCTTCAGCCGTATGTTCAGGCGGTGACTTGTTACCGATTACAATTGTTTCAGTTAACTTTTTCATCACCAGATATGGTTTTACGTTTGTGACCCATCCGACGTAGTTTTCGCCAATTATTTTGAGAGCCGGAAACTGAATATGTTCAATTCTTGCCATTTGTATTTTTAAAAGACAATATAATAACTTTTATTAGAATTTCATAATATTTAAAAGCCATTGACATTAATCATGCAAGCAATTACAAAGAGAAACATTGCATAGAAAATTGTAACTAAATTTAAGTTAAATTCTGGAGTAAATTCTCCAACACAAAGACCGTACACTTCGGCAAGGATTACAATCGCACACAAAACTAAAAGCAAACGAATCATCTTTCTTCAAAGAAAAAATCGGGAGAAAATTATTTGAAAGTATTTGAGAGGAGATGAAATGTTTTGATGAGTTGAATGAATGAAGGATGAGTATATTTATAGATGAAAATTACTGTTCATAGCCGTTGGAAAAAGGGTAAAAAATTTTGAAAATTTTTTTTGTGACCGTTAGGGTTAAATCTTTTGAACCGAAAATTAGTCTGAAAATATCGTAATAAATAGTCAACCAGATTCAGTAAATTTCATAATATTTTATATAGGTGACCAAACATTTATATAATATTCATGATATGCAAATATCAAAACTATTCTAGTGATAAAATTATTTCCGTTAAAACATTAAACAGATAATGAGGCAGCAGAGCCAAGCCAATAATCATAACATAATTAGCAATTAAGGTTTATTAACGAGGCGACATACCGCCTACATTAATATAGATAATAATATAAATTATATGGCGGTAAAGTCAAGCCTAGAATCATACTTATAGTATATTTATTAATCGTAACGGGGCAACATATCGCCCCACATTAATATAGATAAATAATATAAATTAAAACAACCACTACAAAATAATAAATAGTTATAAAGGCAGTATACCGGCCATTATAGCAGGGTAAATATGATACATATAAATTTTACCGAATTGCAGAGTGATCGTGCTAATAATATGTTATGAAATAACTGATAATTTTTTAATATTTTGAAATTTGAATAAGGGCAAAATTTTATACCCGTAGAGAGAAGATAACACTTATATAAGATGGACTATTACAGAGAGGAAGAAGAAGAGGTGTGTTTTCAATCGAACGAATTCGTTTGTTTATATAGAGGTGAAAAAGTAAAAGTTACTGTGAGAGCATAGTGATGGTGGGCTCCACTCAAATTTCTTTTAGACGCATTGTTGCAGTCTTCTTTAATTTTTCTTTTCTTTCACGTTTTACAACACTTTTTAGTTTTTTTTTTGTTTTCAAACCAAGAGAATGAAAAATGATTTTGATTAAAAAAAAGAAATTAACCTTTGTATCTTATGTAACCTTCAGCTTCACCTTTTCAATATCCTCACCTTCACGTCTTCCAACTCGACCATATCCACCACCACCTCCTCTTTTTTAGTAGCCACCACTCTATCGACCACTGCCTCCTCTACAACCACCTCCACCACGACTTCCAACTCCGTCTCCCACATTCTCACGTTTTCCACCTCCACCACTTCCACGGTATCCACCACCTACGTCTCCTTTTGAGTAGCCATTATATCCACCTTCACGTATCCCACTTCTGTATCCACCACTGCCTCGTCCATGACCACAACAACCTCCACTGCAGTATCCACAACCTCCACCACCACCGCCATCGTGTCCACACGACTGAGCCTCGTTCATAGTGATGTTGCGACCATCGAGCCATTGCTTGTTCATCCCTTCAATAGCATCTTTGGATTTATCATCTTGAAAATGACAAACCCAAACCTCCTTGCTCTTCCCATATCACGATCAATAACAGACCAAACTCTTCCTCTTTAGCTTTATCATCTTAATTTTCTCCATCGTCACCTCTCTCTCATCCACCTCCATTACCACTATCTTTGTTTCCACCATTACTTCCACCATCAGCTCCGTGCTGCCACCACCATAGTGATATATGTAACTGACATAGTTATCCTTGTGTCGGTAAGATCGTCAACGGTTATGATTGATCTTTCTTGGCGTTGCTTTGTAATTTCCTACAGGCATCATCAATTTTTTAATCTGAACTCAGTATGTACTGGATGTGTACACAAATTTGAAGTGAATTTTTTGAAAGATATTTATTGATTGATCAAGAGACGAAATACAAGAGATAAGATGAGAATTTATGAGAATTAGTTTAACTCGGCAAGAATAAAGAGAAAAATGAAAACCATGACACTTGTGCCGTGAAGGGTGTGTTGTTGAATCTTCTTCTTGGTCTTCGGTCTTTTCTTTATATACTTGTCTTGTTTTTTTAACACTGATAAGTGCATTGATGATAACAGTCCAAACATACAAAGTTTGAAGGGATGTACCCTTATAGAGTAGAAAGGACAAAACCAACACGTAAAGAGACGTAGAGAAAGCCAGTAGGGCTCTGAATACTAGAAACAAGAACTAGCTGGAGCCGAGAGACCAAGGGCGAAGCTTGAGAAGCACTCAGGCAACCCTGCTGGGATGATTAGCCAGTTTGTGCTTCATTCTGAATGGTGTGGTTCAGCCACGATGGACTTCCGATAGATATGTAGGATTGAGTATGATGACCAATGACCACGCTCGACGCTATTTGGTTAGCCACTTTGTTCCTTGTTTCCCGGACATGAATCAGAGACCAGGATCCCAAGGCAGGAAAGAGATTTAGGATTCTGCCCGTGAACTCCAGTAATTTAGGGAAACGGTTTGGTTCCATGAGAGATTCCCTAAGCAAGGAGGAGGAGGTTTCAGACCAAACATCCTTTTGTCTCATGTTGTACATACACTCCACTGCCCAGAAAAATGCTTTCATCTTAGCTTCCCATCGAGAAGAGTTATGAGAGAAAGCTCGGCGGCTGTGATCACACAGGAGACCATTAGAATTCCGTGTGATCCAGCTAGCTCCACTAAACTTACCGTCAGCGTCTATAGCCATGCCCACGTTACACTTGGTGATACCTGGTGGAGGTTTCTCCCAATGCTCAAGGGGAAGATTCAACCCCGTGACAGGTTTGTCTGCAGGATCCTTAGAGGCATTGACCTGATACCATATCTCTGCATCTTCGATGACCATGAGAGCACAAGAAAAAGGATATACTCTGCTTTTTTCAAAGATAAGAGAGTTCCTCGCCTTCCATATATTCCAAATAACCCACGGGAAGGCTTTGATGTTACCATAATGTGAGTTTCTCTTCTTTGTACCAGCAACTAGGAAGTGGAGGTTGAGGAAGACATAGGACCTGGAGAAGGCCGATGGAGGGGGTTCTATTTGAGCTAATCGCTAGACTTCCAAGGCCGAGGGGCAGTTGAAGAGTACATGGCATCTAGTCTCAGGCGCTTGTCCACATAGTTTACAGGTGGTATCACTGCAGAGACCGCGGGCCTGTAGTCTCTCTGCTACTGCAAGTGCACCAGACAGAGCTCGCCAAAGGAAGTGTTGGATCTTCGGTATTGTCTTCAGCTTCCAAATGTTTTTCCATAGATGTTGTTCCACCAAAGGGGGAGTACTGAGCCCTGGAGTACTCAACTCAGATCATTTTATAGGAGCTTTGCGTGGTGTACCCTCCATGTTTGGTGAAACCCCAGATATCTGAGTCCTGAGACGCCACTGCAAGTTTAAGTGCCAGTACTCTGTCTCCATCTTCTTCAGTAAAAACCTCCCGTACTGCGGAGGCATCCCACAGGTTGGAGTGAGGAATTAGGAGGTCACTAACCTTCAGGGTCAGGTCTACTACACTATCCTGGCGGTACATTGGGGGACGAGCTGAGTTGTCTAGGATCCCGTTTGATGTCCACACATTTGACTGCGTACCATCCCCAATATTCCGGACCAAACCCAATCTGAGAACCTCTTTACCGTGCAAAATGCTCCTCCAAACAAATGATGGCTTAGAAGTTGGTGCAACCTTGTTTTTTTGTTTTTTTTTTAATTTAAAATTGCATTAATAATCTTTTCCAAAGGGCATGAGAGCAGTTACAACCATGGTAATTCCAGCAAAACAGTGGTGTTAGGTTACAAAAAGCAAACGGAGGACATCTACACTTTAAAGGAAAGAGGGTTGAAGGCGAGAAGACTAGGGGAACGAATCCCCTCCTCCGGTGAACACCGACAGCGTCCTTATCCGATTTTGAGGACTCTCTGGCGGGGGTGTCCATGCCCTACACATATTCACTACTAAAACCTTCAAATCTGCCATCTACGGAGTGTCCCGCGGCCCCAAGTCACCGGATACGAACGAACCGACTCCACAAACTCTAGCCGCCATAAAGAGGTTGAATCCCAAGCTGCCCAAGGTCCGAACCACCGTGTATTACCTTCCATCAAGGCGATGAGAGATGAGACCGTATCTGAAGGAGAAGAAGCACATGGAACTGCCATCGCTATGAGCTCTCTATCGTCTCCTGAAACTCTCTCTAGATAGGAAAATACAAACTCCCACCCCGAGGACTAACTTGCGGTTTCCCAACGGTGTCTCCATTGTCCTCTAACACAGAGCAACCGCCAAGTCTCCAACGAGCCACTAGAGCAAAGAGTTCACCTAGGGGTCCTAGGCATACAAGACTCAACCGAGACGTGAGGAGAGAGAAATACAACCATCTATCGCCGGCGAGAACCATTTTGTCACATTGATTGGTATCCGAAAAGAGAAGGTTACCACGAACGCCGGCTAAACACCGGACAATCGCAGTTTTCTTTACCCTCGGTGACTTGACGATGAAAGAGTTGAGAGGATTCTAGATCTAGCGCGTGTTGTGCAGTTGCCGCTCAAAAACTATTTTAAAGGAATCAATATATTCTATGCGGCGCAACCTTGTTTCAACTTCAACTTAACTAGTTCGAGTTTGGAAGTCTTATTGGATCAAGGATTTGAGAGGATTTTATTTTTTTCTCAAATCCCCCCTTATTGTATATATCATTTATAAATTTTATATGAAATCTAAGCTTATTGAATTAGTCGTTTGTACAAGTTCTCCCAAATTCCAGCTTATTAGAAAATATGGATTTTGTCAACTAAATCTATCGAATAAGATTTGGTGGAATTTGGATGACATTTTATAGTGAAAAAACAACAAATTGAAATACCACCTCTTCTGATGGTATTTGAAACTCTTTAAAAAAATAAAAAAATTCCTTCACATTTTTAAAAAGAAAAACAAATAGGTTGAATTGAAATAAAATAAAAATTATTTAAAAATAAAAATTTAAAAACGTATATATTTTATATATTTTATAAAAAGATAATAATATCAAATTATTGTAATAAAAGAATAAAAATATCATTTCAAAAAATATTTAAAATTAAAAAATGTGTTTTTTCAAAAACTCTGAATTTTTGTTCAAAACTACCATAAAGTTTGTAACAAATCTTTTTAGAATTTACTCAAATTTCGGATTTTTTTGGATTTACTCAAATCTTGAATTCTTTTAGATACTTGGTTCAATAAACCCCATTTATTAATTCGATGGATCTTTTCTAAAGGATGTAATCTATTTCTAACAATATAATAGCTGGAGCAACTGGTTTTTCGATTTGGAAAGTGTCATTGAAAAATACACGATATGTTTCCGTTTCTGATATTATTATATTTTTGAATTAAAATAATTTGAAAACCTGAATCAGCCAGTTATATTCGGTTTACTTCATGAAACTCGGTTTATTAGTTGGTCAACTTCCGGATCCATCGTGTGAAACTGATCGGTTGGTGTTTGCCGAACCGAACCAAATAGCGATCAAATCTTATCGATCGGTTCGAAACTACACAAGCTGAAATGAAACCAAGAAGTTGAATCACGGTTCGTAGTACAGAATGCCCAGCATTAGGGGTAGTTTAGACTTTTGTGAATGAATTTCCTTGCCGTAGTCTAGGGTTTTGTTTTTGTAAACGGCTCGGTCGTCGTATAACAAAAGCTCCGGCGCGACCATTAAACGCTCTCTCTTTGCACGGTGAGCTTTCAGATTCTTTCTCTCTCTCTCTCTCTCTCTCTCAATTGTTCTCGGTTTTTCTCCTTGCTCGCTTCAATCTGTCTTTGAGTTTCTAGAGTTACGAGTTCTGATTCGATGGATCTTGTGATTCGGCCTACTCTTCAGTAGCACTGACATCGATCTGTTCGTGTATCTATTCTTGATTTAGCATCTTTTTTTTTTCCTAATTTGATCATCGGTTATAGGTTTTGGAAATGGCGACAGTTCCAGGACAACTGATATGGGAGATCGTTAAGACCAACAACTGTTTCTTGGTCAAACAGTTCGGAAGAGGCAATGCCAAGGTTCAGTTCAGCAAGGAGAGAAACAATCTCTGCAACCTCAACTCCTACAAGCACTCTGGTATGTTTTCTTACACTAGTTATTGTCGTTCTCTTGATCTTTATTGGATTTAAATTTAAAAAGTTGTTGACTGCTTGATTCTTGATTCTCTTAATTGAATTTGGCTGGGGACTACTGTCTCAATCTTTTGCAGGTCTTGCAAACAAGAAGACAGTGACGATCCAGCCAGCTGACAAGGAACAAGGTGTAGTCCTCGCCACCACCAAGACTAGGAAGCAGAACAAGCCTAAGATCTCTGTCAACAAGTCCATCCTCAAGAAGGAATTCCCCAGGATGTCCAAGGCTGTTGCTAACCAGGTTTGTCTATCTATTTATTCGCTTTTTTCTGTTTCTAGTTACCTTTGCTATACTCTGAACTACAACTGGTCTTTTCATGTATACATCTGATGTGATAAGATAGATATTTGGTTATAACATGGCATGATAATGAATCATTGTTTTTTTTTTTTGTACCGAAGCATAGAAGCTAGATCATGTAAGTAGATGAATTGTCACACTTGGGTTTTGGTATAAAGATTCTGTTTTTGATCACCTCTTGTGTCTTTTCTCTTATGAAACTGAAACAGGTGGTAGACAACTACTACAGGCCAGACTTGAAGAAATTTTCTCTGGCTAGACTCAGTGTCATCAGCAAAAGCCTTAGGGTTGCCAAGTCCGGTGCCAAGCAAAGAAACCGTCAAGCTTAATTAGCTTTTTTTTGTTCAGGAAATTTGTTTGCTGAAGGAAAAGATTTTTCTGAAGAGGACTAAGTTGTTTTTGTTGAAGTTGAATCATTAAGCACTATGCTCTTTTTCATTATCTTAAAAGGAGTTTTCGTATGCTTATATGCTCCTTGTGATATTCTTTTTTTGTTGAATCTTTTTTATCGAATCAAGAACTTGGGTTAAACCTCTCAAGTTTCTTGTCATACGAATTAGGCTGAAGAAATCGTTACTATAGACTGATGTTGCAATAAACATACATGTGAACTGAGTAAGTTCAAAAGAAAACTTGGCTTCTGGAAATAGTTGTTTGCCAAATGCCACTGAATAGTGAAACAAGAGAAAAAGCTCCTTTTCGAAAAGCTCAGTAATGAAAATAGAAAAAGATGCAATGTTACTGGAGTTGTAGTAGTGTTGACTTACTCCCACCAAAACCAACATGTTTTAAACACATTCCAAAATGAGATATGAAAGTAGACTATGAGGCTTGAGCGTATGCAAAAGCCCATGAGGCTTATACTCGGCCCAAATAATAATAAATTAGGGTTTTGTTACCTCCTTCCTTTATTGTTATCTCTCTCCGTGCCGTCTCCAACTCCATTCTGAAGAGAGAGAGAGGAAAATGGAGAAAGGGAAGGGAAGAAAGGAGGAGATCGTTACTCGGGAGTACACTATTAACCTCCACAGGCGCCTTCATAGCTGGTACTCTTTTTATCTTTTATTCTCAGCTCCAGTTTATTCGAATTAGGGTTTCGTAATCGAGTGTGATGATCATGAACATCGGTTTTAGAAATGCAAAGTCCTCAATGTGATTTGATCTTTGTATAAAAAGCACATTCAAGAAGAAGGCACCCAATGCCATCAAGGAGATCAGGAAGTTTGCATTGAAAGCTATGGGAACCAAGGACGTCAGAGTTGATGTCAAGCTCAACAAGCAGATTTGGAGCAGAGGTATCCGTGGTCCTCCCAGGAGAATCAGAGTCCGTGTTGCCCGTAAGAGGAACGATGATGAAGATGCCAAGGAAGAGTTCTACTCTCTTGTCACTGTTGCTGAGATTCCGGCTGAAGGATTGTCTGGTTTGGGCACCAAAGTCATCGATGAAGACGAGTGAAGAGAAAAATGGTGGGTGATGTACTTACACAAACCCTTATCTTTAAACTATTGTTTCAGCTTTTTTTTTTCTTCTTTTTGGTTAAATCTTTAGATGAAAGACAGAAAGAGAAGAACATTTTGTTTGTTTTGATCACTTGCTCCTTTTGGATAAATTTATTTCTTATGTTTTAAGTTCTATAGACAACAGATACGCATTTGATCCGTATAAATCACAGGGTTATGCTTTTGTATGAAATTATTAAAATCTATATGGAATCGGCGGGTAATGTCGTAGACAACCAGAACATGAGGCTGACTAAGTAGATAGAGTTAGGGCTTAGGCTTGGATAAATAGTAACGGAAAGATCGAAAGCTTTCGTTAACTCGTCTTTGAATCGGACTGCCTAAACTTGGTGAATGGTTTGGCAATGTGGGCAAGGAGCTGGTGATACCAAAGCTCCTCCCTCATTGTGTGATGTTTGGAAGTAACCTTTTACCTGTAATATGGACATTCCAATATTAAGTTTAAAAAGGAACAAAGAAAGAAAGAATCACTGCAATCGTCTTATACATTATCAGGCCAGAACTCCCTAAAGAAAAGCTCGTTCAAATTCCTTTTCCTGTAAGTGTTTCTCATGCTCAATCATCTTCCTCATTTTCTTAGATAGTTTCTTCGTTTCTTTAGCGACTTGTTCAGAATCTGAAGCAGAGTGAGTCTTTGCAGCTTTTCTCTTAGTTGTATTTTCAGCTCCTAGACCTCGTCTGTTATTTTTGAGCTCAGTGTGTGGAGGAACCAATATACCCTGTTGAGCGATTCCAAGACCAGTGCCTTCCTTCCATCCTTGCTTCTTTAGAAGCTTAAACCCTATGTTATCAGTTGAATCACTGATAACATATCGAACCCAAAAAAAAACGTGAGACTCAAGCAATCACAAAAGCGGTTAGGAAACCTATGGTGATCATTAATCAAAATTGCGCAAAAACTGTTTTTGCTTAAATAGAGACGACTTTTGGTCTCCTTTTAAAATACAAATCCTAACCTATCAGACTTTTGAGATAATAAATCAATACAACGGTTCTGTACTTCTGTTGACGGTCCGATTAATTGTTTTTCAGTATACCGAACCGGTCGTTCAGTTCGATAAAAAAAAACCTTGAACAAAATAAACTGATTTTGTTGTTTAGATACACGAGTGGTTTTCAAGGCCCATTTAAAACCCAATGGGGTCTATACAGGGTGGTAGACAACTCTTAATATATAAATTTAAACCCTAAAAAGTTTATCCTAGCGCCGTCGTCTCCACCAACAGCAGAGCCAGAAAATTATCTCTGATCGACCATGGGTGATTCTCCTTGACATGCTCTTTCTTTATTGTACCTTTGAGTTCTCGTAGAAAAACTGTTACTGATTCTAGTTTCGTAATGAATCGCAGGAAAGGTGCACGGTTCATTGGCTCGTGCCGGTAAGGTGAGAGGTCAGACACCTAAAGTGGCTAAGCAGGACAAGAAGAAGAAGCCTCGTGGCCGTGCTCACAAAAGACTGCAACACAACCGTCGTTTCGTCACCGCCGGTATGTAGTTTTACTTTCAGATCGGTAAATGTTGATTGTTCTTGTCTCTCTTTAGCTCATTTAAACATAGTAGGTCCTGTGTTTAGTAATTTCTGTTTCAGTATTTGTATCGATCAATACTACTGATTTAGTTTTTGTTTTTGTTTTTTTTAGTTTATCTTGTGAATCGCTTTGACATCAATTCATAATTGTGTGTGCTTTGATCAACATTTTAGAGGCTAATTATGCCAAATGAACATTCATATGGTGTGATACACTACCGAGTCTAGTTTCATGGCTGATTATGAGATTGTAGCATTAGTTTGTAAAAAAAAATTCAATTGTATACAAAATTAGATTCTTATTTTATTTTGTTTGTGTTGTTCCTCAGTTGTTGGCTTTGGCAAGAAGAGAGGACCAAACTCATCCGAGAAGTAGACTGACGAAATGTTTACCTTTTGCCGTGTGTTTTGGATTATTTTGATGTTTTTGATAATGCGTCTGTGGTTGTTCATCTACAGATGCAATGGATGTTGTTGAGCCAATGTTACTAGTCAATTTCATTCGTCTTGCATCTGTTTCTATTCGGATTATACCTTTATAATGGCATAGAATTTTGATTATTGACGAGGCTGCCATTTTATTGTTTTTGATTTGTGTGTTTGTTGAATGGATTAGAGGAGTAGTTTTGGATATAGGACTTGAAAAAATATTTATATTTGAAATTAAATATTAAATATATTTATAACTAAGTGACAACTGAAGTAACACCAGTTTCAACTGTGGCCAACCAACCAATATGAGGATTGCCTCACGAACTGTGAACAACAGGCAGAGCTGATATATTCATCGAGTCACAGTTCTCCACAAGAATTTGAACACAAATCTTCTTCAGCGGCTCTCAATGAAGTTGAATCCATCAATTTTATGACATTGATTTTTTAAGATCTTATACGACTTATCAAGGAAGTCTCATTACATCAAAAAATAGATTTTGGGATGATTTCGATTTGTTTGCCAGGCCAAAACATTCCAAACAACAGGATCCATTCAAGAAAAATAAAAATTATGAAGAAATAAATCTCCAAATAACTCAATATATATATATTTAGCAAAAAAAAAAAAAAAAAAAAAAAACTCAATATATATATGAAGAGAAAAAAGAGAGAAGATATTATCAAATGCCATTACACAAACCCAAACTCAGGAAACAGGAAGGCCAACAACAAAAGATATTTGGTTCTAGAGTATCAAACTGACTGTTTCATTACAATCAATCACAATAAAAAAAAAAAGAGGGCAACGGCAATTCTTTTAGTAAAGAGAAAAGTTTTAAACTGAAATTTAGAGATCAGACTCGATGAGGTAATCCCCAAGCCTTTCGACAACCAAGTTGCATTGACCTCCAGTCATGGGCTCGTCGTAGATGCCAATGACCAATGCTAGAGTCGTCTTCTTAATAGTAACACCTCCAGGTCCCTGCATATATATATATACTCACAGATTGTAAAACCAATTCTGATCTCATAAGATGTACAAGCAAGGGGTAGATAAGACATTGTGGTGTTACCTTCTTGCCTCGGATGACAGCTCCTGGTTCACCTTGAATAACCATGTACTTGGCTCCACCTAGGAACAGACCCGTTGGGGCAAGAAACCCAGGCTCCTCGAAATCCTTGGTGATCCCCTTTATTTCTTCACTCTTCAACTGAATAAAACATATCAACAACACAAACACTTTGGATCAACATCTCAACAGAACACTTCAATTCATCAGAGAAACCCTTAGACCAACCAATCTAATGATCATCAGAGATCATTTGCATCGGTCACGCATGCAACAAACACACATGTAATCAGACTTAAAGATCTAGAACCCTAGTTTCAACTCGACTGAGTCAGATATACAGATCGCAATTTTTTCATCAGATTCCGGACTGGAGATGGTGAAATCGAAACCAGATCCGAGATTCCTCAGATCCGATCAGCGAGTATTGCAAAGAAGAGAAGAAACCTGAGGGAAGTTGGCGCTCTGAGCCCAGACACTGCCGTCTTGACCGAGAATGGCGGCGGCTGTGAGGTGGTTGCCTTCCACATCGCACATAAGGTGGTCATCAACGTACGCTTGCCACGACATCTTCTTCTTCTTCTTCTTCGACGACTTTGTGAAAAGGTTTCTCTACTTCTCTCAATTATCCCAGACTTTGTGAGCGTAGACAATGAAATGTAGGACTTTTAACTTAATATTTTTTCTTAATTTATTATAGTTTTTGGGCTGTCAAAGCAAAATAATCGACGATTAAATATAGGAAAATCCCGTCCCTTCGGGGACATCCGATAAAAAAAGAAAATTATAGGAAAATCCCACTATTTTTATTTTCTTCTTTATTGTTATTAATTTTTTTTAATTTATATTTACTACAGAAAAAGTTGTAGGAAAGTAGAAAGGTTAAATAGCAAATAAGAAAAAAAAAAAGACAACTACAAGAATATACGAACAAAAGGATAAGGAAATTGTCAAAAATATTGTATTTCTATTACCATTTTTATGTTCATTTTAACTACTTTTACCTTCAATTTAAGAGAGAAAAAAACATTTATAACTTTAAAGTTAATTAATTTAAGTATTAAAATTTAAAGTTAAGGGATGAGATAGAGTTTTAAAATATGAAGTTTATGATTCTAATTAATTAAAGAGATTTTTATCTCTTAAAAAAATATTTATAAAAATATCTCTTTAGCGAATATAAAATAAATCATGGGGAATTTTCAAAAATATCACTTTCCTTGTACCACTTTTCATTTTTACCTTCATTAAAGAGACATTTTCAAAAATACCACTTTTTAAAGGACAAATTTTTTAAAAATTAATTAAAATCCTAAATTTTAAATTCCTAAACCTTACACCCATCTTACACCACCCCTTAACTCTAAACCCAAAGTCTTAGATTAATTAACCCAAGGGTTATAAATGTTTTTTTTCTTCTTAAAAACAAAGGTAAAGGTGATTAAGGTATTTTTGAAAAGTGGTACAAGAAAAGTGATATCTTTGGCAATTTCCCATGAATCATGGTACAAAAAATGTGGTAAATTTTGAAAATTTCCCAAAGAGATATTATAAGAGAAATTGGTTGACATACAATTTAACTATCAAATTTTTAAAATACATTCATTCAAAATATTTTTAATATTGACATTTAGAGTTTAGTTATTATTGTTTGGGTTTTAGTTTTTAAGAGATGAGATTAGATTTATAACTTGTAGAAATGATTATTTAACACTTATAAATAATTTAAGGGTGTTAATTTAGTTTTTAATCACAAATTTAGAGTATTTATGAAAATGGTCATATTTAAAAACATATTTAAAAATGTTATCTTTAAAAAACTAAAATTTCCTATTTATAAGTCAATTTAGTCAGAGATCTATATATAAAATATGGTTTTTTTTAATAAAGTCAACTAAGCTAGCCCTGCATAAAAAATTGACATCGATCTGATTACATATTTATATATTTTATAAAAATTGTCACATCCTTTATTTTTATTATTTGCCTCAAATATTTAACAAAGAATTTGATAGTTCATAATTTTGTTCTAATCATCTTTTTGATAACATATCTTTTTCGTAATGACAAATCATCATCAACTAATAAATCATATCATTTAATATTTACATATGTAACATAAATCAAAATATACGTATGTTTAAAATGAATATGAATATAATTTTAATATTTATATAAAAAAATAAATACTGTTTTAACAAATTGTAATTATTTGGTTACACTAAATGTAATAAATTGGTTACACTAATATATTGAGAAATTGCTAAAATAACACAAATTAAGTATCACTTTGCAAAAATATTTTCAATCAAAAATATATTAACATTTGGGTTTACACTTTAGTGATTATTGTTTTGGGTTTAGTATTTAAGGTGTAGGATTGAGTTTATAAATGTTTTATAAATATTTTAAAAAATAATTTAATCTATTTTCAATATAATTTATAAGTATTTTTGAAAATTTTCATTTATTAAAAGTATATTTTCAAAGTGGTATCAAATTAGTGGTAAAATTACAATTTCCTCTTATTTAAAATAAAAATCTTCTTATTGCTTAGAAAAATTTACGTTTTATAACAATAAAAAAAAGTTAATAGTGAATTTTAATATTTTTTGGGAAATTTTCAAAAATATCACTTTTCTTATACCACTTTTTAACTTTACCTTTATTAAAGAGACATTTTCGTAAATACCATTTTTAAGAGGGCTTTTTGCAAATTTGACTCAAAAATCAAAGTCAAACACAAAACTAACCTCTCCTTTTTTTTGTCATTTCTTTTGTCCAATTCACCCCATATGTTCACATTATTTATGAAAATGCCACTGATTTTTTTCTTGTTTTTTTTTTCTGAAAATGGCATTTTTTACTCTCTCAACCTCATCATCTTCAAATATTTACAATATTGTCATTGCCATCAATACCACAACCACCATGAACAACCAATTTGAAGCTCTTAATGCACCTAAAATTGATTGACACTACCTAAAATTGATTGGCACTAAATGTTATGAACAAAAAAAACATCTCTTTAACTTTGTCTCCATATTCATCCAAAAAATTCAAGCTTTTGATTCTAAATTTTTAGGCTTGGTAGAGCCATTCAAGCATACTAATCTTCGTGGGTTACTTTCGTTTGAGGTTCTGGGTGGTTGGAGAGGACTATTTGTGCTTAGGAAGTCATCTCACTAGTGAAAGGTATGAAATTGAATTTTTTTTCAGATTTGTTCGCGTCGAAGACTTACCCGTAAGTCGTCTGGCTGAAGAAGACTTACGGGTAAGTCTTCTAAGCACACGGGCGACTTACTTATAAATCGTCCAAATTTGTTTGTTAAGAAAAAAATTCTAGACGACTTACTAGTAAGTCGTCCAGGATAAACGGGTTAGTTTTGCATTTGACCGAGTTGTGTCAGATATTTGACTTTTCCTGGACGACTTACAAGTAAGTCGTCTCTTGGAAATCAAAAATTTCAATATTTTATTAAAGCTAGACGACTTACCTGTAAGTCATCTCAGGTTACTTTTGCAATTGGAAAATAAAACTTAAATATTTAACTTTTCCCAAACGACTTACTTGTAAGTCGTCTAGGTAGAGGACCTTCCTGAAAGTCGTCTAGGTAGAGGACCTTCCTGAAAGTCGTCTAGGTAGAGGACCTTCACAGGTTCTGGACCAACTAGACTCCACAGCTCGTACTTCTTCTTTATGTCCAGCTGGAATCCGAGCATGTAGTGCACCAGCCTTGAAGCCCAAGCAAATCCGAGCTCTTTAAACTTGATGAAAACTCTCAGCTTTGACTCCTTTAGCTCTTCATATTCGTCACCATGAAGAGCATTCTTTAAAGCATTATGCAACTTCGTACAATCCGTATGATAAGAAATAGCTTTCATTGCTGGTGGCTCTTCCCCTAATGTATGCAACCTACGGGGGAGTTCTGGAATATCCATTTTTTTTGTCTGCAAAACAATGAAAGACAAACATCTCAGTATAACATTTTAATTATAAGTCTGGAAGACTTTCCAGACGACTTATAATTAAGTCGTCTGTAAAGTCTTCCAGCTGAAGACTTGTAATTAAGTCGTCTGGAAGACTTTCCAGACGACTTATAATTAAGTCGTCTGGAAGACGTTCTAGACTACTTAATTATAAGTCTTTCAAGACTTCCAGTAGACATTTTTAGAGCATACCTGAAATTTCGGAGAAGCCATAGTCGCCTTCGACACAGCGGTTATAAATCTGCCAAAATAGACAGCCAAAAAGAAATGCGGTGAGAACGGTGGTGAGAACGGTGGACTTAAGAGACAACGTTTTAACTTACCTCGCTAGGGTTTACAGACACGCCTCTGAAAGAAACGCCGCTAGGGTTTACAGACAAACGCCGTAGGGTTTACAAACAAACGGCGCTAGGGTTTACAGACAAACGGCGCTAGGGTTTGAAATAGAGGAAGTGGCGGTGAGAAAGGTGGTGAGAATGACGGTGATAACGGCGGTGAGAAACGGTTGTGAGAATGATGGATTACAGAGAATCGCCTTCGAAATCGCCTCTTTGAGAGAATGACGTTACAGTTTCTAAATCTCGCGAAACAGTAAACCAAAAAAAAAAATTCTTATATATGCCCGGTAAAAAATCCGGTTATGTTTAAAAGCACATTGGTAAAATGGTAAAACTAAAGGTTCGGTCCGGTTTGAACGTGCATCAGACAACTTACTAGTAAGTCGTCTACCGTAAATATTCACCAGACGACTTACTAGTAAGTCGTCGCAGACCCTAAACCCTAAACGAAATTGACTAAAATAACTAACAAACCACGTTATAAAATCAAATTATACTTAAATAGTGTTTACTATATACAGAAATAAATACACTTAGGTCAATTTTAAATTTTTCAAAAAAACATTTATGCTTTCCAAAATCTAATCCTAAGAACACATACAATACTACAACATATGTTGGCAAAACCTAAACCAAAGAATATCATGACTCACTACTTTCACTCATCTATGTTGAAAACAATTAAATTTTGTTATATCTTAATTTATATTTCTTTAAACATACGTTAATTACATGATTTTAATTTTTCACTTATCAAAATATTTTTTTACAAAATTTTTAAATTATTTTTAAGAAGTACTATACTAGACGACTTGCGGGGGTTAGAAACGTAAAAAAAATTTCCGTTTTTTTTTTGTTCACAAGGAGCTGGTTGTAATTTCAATAGCCTTTTAGATTACTTTTGCATTTGATTCAAGTTTGGGTTTACTTTTGCATTTCAAATCAAGTTTTAGGTCAGTTTTGGCAAAAAACCCTTTTTAAGAGGCAATTTTTTAAAAAATTAATTAAAATCTTAAATTTTACATTCCTAAACCCTACCACATCCTACCTCCACCCTTCAACTCTAAACCATAAGTCTTAGATTAATTAACCCAAGGGTTATAAGTGTGTTTTCTCACTTAAAAATAAGGGTAAAAGTGATTAAGGTAAAAATAAAAAATAGTACAAGGAAAGTGATATTTTTGACAATTTCTCTATTTTTTTACTTGAGAGTAAACTAAATATTTGGGAAAATTGTCAAAAAAACACGTTTCCACTACCAGTTTCATATTTAACTTAATCGCTTTTACTCTTATTTTTAAGAAAAAAAATACTTATAACTCTATGATTAATTAAAGTAAGACTTAAGATTTAGAGTTGAGAGGTGGAGTAGAGTTTTGGAATTTGAATTTTAAGATTTTAGTTCATCTAAAAAGTTTTTGTCTCTTAAAAAAAGTATTAACGAAAATATCTATTTATTGAAGGTAAATATGAATAATGATGTAAATAATGTTATAAACATGAAAATTCTCCAACTATTTTTAAATATATAAAAAAATATCTTTTATTATTTTTCACTTATTAATCTGTTAAGTAGGAGGGATTCAACCTTAGTGGCATATGTAATAAATTTAGAATCTCTATAAAACTAATTAGGATAAGTAAAATAAAGAAAAATTGTCAAAAATACCACTTTCCTTGTACCACATTTCACTTTTACCTTAATCATTTTTACCTTTATTTTTAAGAGAGAAAATACCACTTATAACCTTTGGGTTAATTAATCTAACACTTAGAGTTTAGAGTTGAGGGGTGGGGGTAGGGTACGGTTTAGGAATGTAAAATTTAGGATTTTGATTAATTTAAAAAAAAATTACCTCTTAAAAAATGGTATTTATGAAAATGTCTCTTTAGTGAAGGTAAAAGTGAAAAGTGGTAAAAGGAATGTAGTATTTTTGAAAATTCCCCAAAAATAAAGAGAAATTGCTACGAATAGCACAAGTTAAGTATCACTTTGCAAAAATACATATAACTAAAAATATTAACATTTAGGTTTAAACTTTAGTGATTATTGTTTTGGGTTTAGTGTTGAAGGGGTGGAGTTGAGTTTCTAAATGTTTTATAAATATTTTGAAAAAAACTAAATTAGTCTATTTTCATCATAATTTAAAAGTATTTTTGAAAATTGTCTTTCGTTAAAAGTAAATTTGCAAAGTGGTATTAAATTTGTGGTAGAATTACAATTTCCCCAAAAATAAACAAAGAGAAATAAAAGCAAATTCATATCATACAATGCATGTAAATGAAAAATGGAGAAAAATATTTAACATAATTAGCTATACTTAGGCAACACCCGTACTTTTAGTTATATTAAGAAAAGGCTATTTACAATATCATATAATATACTTTATCACAGTATACTTGCTATATTAATATTGATCATCAAGCTGATGAATGATGATTAAATTATACATAAAATTTTCAAAACAATAAATATTTATTCAAAAGAGAAGTTGAGGGATGCCAGAATGTGCCCATCATTCGTTCTATACTTTTCTCCAAATACAGAGTGGATATCCTCTTTGCCGATCTCAATCATACATTATTGTACTACACCCAAACATTGCATTTACATCTGTCCTGTAACTTTCAAACATCAACCATCGTGTTATTAGTCATGTCGAGGTCAAAATAGGTCATAACGAAATCAACAACTAAAATTATCCGAAAATCATACTATCATTTATAAAAATAAGCTAAAAATGACGAGATAACAGTTCCGCACATACCCTGCATGTTCGAACAAAGTTGTGTAGAATAAACTCTGCATATTTTTTCCTGGAAAAGAAATAAAGAGATTTCCATCCAAATAAGAATTATCGAAAACATTCTTTCGAAAGATTTTGACGAGAAACAAGACAATTTACGAAACAAATTTTTGTACAACAAACTTTGAAATTTTTGTACGGAAAAAATTTCGTAAAACAAGCAAAACAAGTTAAAAAAAAAACAATCTTCCGTAAAACAAATTTCAAAAAATTTATACAGAAAAACTTTTGTAAATTAGCAAAACAGCTATGTATTCATACAAAATCATCAACAGTGAATGAAAAAGACGAGACAAGACAAAAGAGTGGCCTCATCGCCATTCTCTCTCCTCTCCATCGCCCTTATCGCCCCTTGACCGAATTACCCAAAACATAGAAAAATCAGAACATTAAAGACAATTTTAGGGGTCCGGATACTCATCAGAAATCACGTCATCGTTACAATTTTTCTATAAAAAAACTACTCCTTCCGTTTCATATTAAGTGTCGTTGTAGAGAATTTTTTTGTTACAAACTAAGTGTCGTTTTCGACTTTCGATGCAAAATTTGTTAGTTTTATATTGCAATTTATTTTTCCATTTGTTGAAATATGATTTGATGTATAGATAATTGTGTTTTTATATAAGAAATATGAAAAATTAATTGTTTTTTAATCCGTGTGCACAAAGGTAAAGTGACATTTAATGTGAAACATAGAGAGTATAAAAGTAAGACAAAAGAAATGAGAAGGGGATTCAAGCTCTTCACAACTAAACTATACACATTTCATTCTAGAATTCACTTGTATTCTCATACACATTGTATCATCTTTGGATATCAATAACAAACACATTTCAATCTTCAAATCATTGGCAATTAATATTTTCTTTCATTACTTTACTTACTATGTTAGATTAAAATTTGTTAGTTTTATATTTCAATTTATTTTTCCATTTGTTGAAATATGGTTTGATGTATAGATAATTGTGTGTTTTATATAGGAAATATGAAAAGTTAATTTTTCTCTTAATCCATGTGCACAAAGCTAAAGTGACATTAAATGTGAAACATAGAGAGTATAAAAGTAAGACAAAAGAAATGAGAAGGGAATTCAAGCTCTTCACAACTAAACTATACACATTTCATTCTAGAATTCACTTGTATTCTCATACACATTGTATCATCTTTGGATATCAATAACAAACACATTTCAATCTTCAAATCATTGGCAATTAATATTTTCTTTCATTACTTTACTTACTATGTTAGATTAAAATTTGTTAGTTTTATATTTCAATTTATTTTTCCATTTGTTGAAATATGGTTTGATGTATAGATAATTGTGTGTTTTATATAGGAAATATGAAAAGTTAATTTTTCTCTTAATCCATGTGCACAAAGCTAAAGTGACATTTAATGTGAAACATAGAGAGTATAAAAGTAAGACAAAAGAAATGAGAAGGGAATTCAAGCTCTTCACAACTAAACTATACACATTTCATTCTAGAATTCACTTGTATTCTCATACACATTGTATCATCTTTGGATATCAATAACAAACACATTTCAATCTTCAAATCATTGGCAATTAATCTTTTCTTTCATTACTTTACTTACTATGTTAGATTAAATCTTAACCATACTTTTTGAGTAGATCTTATTAGGGGTGGGCACGGATCGAATAACACCAAAATTTTCAGTATTTGTGATTTGCTTAGAATCTTACGAATATGTGATTTTTCGATTTGCTTTGCTTCGAAGAAACACGGATATCCGGTTTTTCGGATATCCGGATTTTTTTAAGTATTTGCGAATATTTGCGGATATTTACGGATATCTCATCTACTTTGTTTAATACAACTAAATTTTAAAAACTATACAAACTTGTTTTAAAAAAAAATTATTTTTACATAATAAAAAATAAAAAATAATGAAACTATATGTTCCATATATTCTAAAATTAATCAAATTTTCTTATAAACACACAAAATTTTAGAAAATTATTAAAAATTTAGATAATTAATGATTTTATAAGAAAATTAAGTAAAATTTAAATAAAATAATAAAATGATATGTTAAAATAATAATTATATAAAATTATACATATAAAATATTATATTTATTTGTAAATATACATCTATTTGTATAATGCCGGAGCGGATCGGATATCTGGCTCTAAATTTTTTAGTATTTGTGGTTTGCTTCGTTTCTAACGAATATTAACTTTTAGTATTTGCTTTGCTTCGACAACTTACTGATATCCGAATTTTTCGGTTCAAATCGAAACGAATAACGAATCGAATCAAATTTAACGAATAAAATGTCCAGTCCTAGATCTTATCATCCATCAATATCCAGTTTTTTGAATTATTATTTTCGATATGTCCAAAGCGAAAAGGCAACAAACGAAAATAATATTTTCTTATCAAGTGACTATTTAATAGAGTAGAATTTTCTCAACATAAATATAATGCGCCAAATAAGCTTATTAGAAAAAGGTTTAGAAAAGTTTTCAAGCGAGCCAAAAAAAAAAAAAAAAAGAAAAGAAAAGTTTTCAAGCGCAGTCAACTGTCAGAAATTTAATCTTGTTCGTTGTTGTTTTCAAGTGGTTAACGTATCTTGTCACCACCCACCAGGAAAGGCCTCCTCGTCTTCCACCTATTTCGTTTACTTTAAGAAAATTATCAAAAATACTTCATTCTTACAATTATTTTTTATTTTTCATGTTTATTTTAACTATTTTTAATTTCATATTTTAAGATGAAAAAAATACATTTATAACTCTAAAGTTAATTAATTTAAAATTAATGGTTTAGAGTTAGGAGGTGAGGCAAGATTTTGAAATGTGAAATTTAAAATTATAATTAATCTAAAAATATTTTACCTTTAAACCAAAAAAATATTTATGAAAATGTATCTTTACTAAAAGTAAACATGAATAATGATACTTATAATATGATAAACTTGAAAATCTTTTTTTGTTTTTTTTGGTTTCTGTAGATAAGTGGCGATTATGTAAAAGGATTAGAAGTTCATCTACTATTAGTCTATTATAGGTGCAGAAATGCCTAATTTTTACCTTAGTTTGAAACAAGATCAGTATGGAAAGACCATTAATTTTTCACTATGTTTCATCTGTTATTTCCTTTCTACGTTGTATATGTTTCAAACTAGTATGTTGATAAAAATATTATGCGCACTTGTTAATTTAAATAATAATATGTGTCATAAATTAACTAAAGATTATTATCAAAATTTATTAACATTTCAAGTTTTAAAAAAGAAAAATAAATTTTTTAATTCTAATATCAAAGCTATGAAATAGAAAAAATAAATCAGAAAATCAAATAATAAAATTTGTGTAAAATAGAAATGTTATAAAATATTAAAAGAAAAAATAAAAACTGATAAAGTCTGTACAATACAAAATATAAATTGTAAATAACTGAAAACTAAAAAAGTTTTAAAATAAAATAAATTTAAATTTAAAAATAAAATAAAAAGAAAAAATAATGAAACTAAGATAAAAAAACAGTGCATTTGTAGATAGAGAGTTCTCTACTTCTCTCCATTTTTCTTAAAAATTATCAATAATTTAATTATTAAAGTATATTAAGACATTTTCATTTATTTATTATCAAAATTATTATTATATGCAAAGTTTCTTAATATATAAAATTATTAAAGTAAATAAAATTAAATAAAAACAAACAAAACAAACAAATAATCACAAAACCAAGAAAAAGATGAAGGTTTCTTCTTTTGTGTTATTATCTGCAACCTTAGGTTTGTTTTAAACTTGGCTAAACCAGAAACACCAAAAATTAGTAAGAGAAAAAAGCCATGCACCCAAACCAAAATAGAAAAGCTGAAACAATAGTTTAAAGGATTGGAACAACAGCAATGGAGCATTCTAGAAGGTTCAGAGATCCTGTTCGATCAAGTAATCACCCAACCTCTCGACGACCATGTTACATTGCCCTGGAGTCACTGGTTCTTCGTACAGACCAAACACCATTGATTGTCCTGTTTTCTTGATCGTTATACCTCCAGCTCCCTGCACAGGTTTTTAATAAGAATTTTTGCAAATCTCAGTCCCTCTAATAACGGTTTAGAGTTTGAAAACCAATTCTTTTACATCGGTTGGATATCAAGTAATAATATGTTTGACCATCTTTGCAAGTGTTAATTCTCCTAATTAAATCACAGTCGGCATATGGAGGAGTTAAAAAAACTATAATCTTAGGCCTGAAATATTTCCAATCCATTTGTGCGTCTACGTTTACATTTGCATGGAACTTTTTTATACATGGAGTATAAAACTTGCTTTTTGAAATATATAATGCCTTCATAAAATATTTTTGTAAAAATGTCTTCATCGCCGTTTACATTCAACAAATGATGAAATTAACTATATTTAATGTTATGATCTTATATATATGTAAATATACTAAAACTTTGGGACAAGTTGATTGTAGTTCTAATAGTAACAAAAATATATAAATACATATGTATATGTAAAGATTTTTTTATTAGACAGTAATGTGGTGCGATCCGTTACCATTCGAAGTCTAAATGTATATCCATAAGCTAGGAAATTTAGACCAAAATAAAAGCTAGGAAACTCGATTCGTTCAAACGCAATATCCACATTTTCATTTGCATTTATATGAGAAAAAAATAAAGATTAACCTCTAAAATAGAATTTATATATATATATATATATATATACTTTTTTCAGAATGTGTATATGAAAACAAACATTGGACCAATAATTTATAAAATTTCTCCTAATCTTACCTTCTTGCCACGGATGACAGCACCAGGCTCGCCTTGGATGACCATATACTTTAGCCCTGCAAGAAACAAGCCGGTGGGAGCTAGGTGACCCGGCTCATCGAAATCTTTCATGATAGCTGTCATCTCTTGAGGCTTGAACTGTTTGAAGATAATTAATCAAATTAAATTAATTCTTGTCCAAAATTAGGAACTTAGTGTAGTTATAAATAACATAGCAATGCGTGCTGGAATCACAAAAGTAAATGTTCATTTATAACTTATAAGCATACTGGAGATAACTTGGAAACCGAGTCTCTATATCCAGTAAAACACTTATTTGTTCTATTCCGTTTCATAAGGTACCAATAGAAAAAACAATCACTGTTTCAATCACCAGGAAAATAAAATTAGTGACAGAACTCCGATCTAGAATACAAATATTAAGAACGTTCTAAATATGCAAAGAAATTGGGCTATAACTTTTTAAAATTAATAATATTAACAGAATAAATTATTGTTTGAAACGACTATATGGCAGGACTAAATGAAAGTCGGAATTCAAGAACGCGGTCATGGACGATCAAGGAGAAGAGATATATTACCTGAGGAAAATTGGCGCTCTGAGCCCAAACGCTACCGTCATGGCCGATGATGGCGGCAGCGGTGAGGTGGTGACCTTGGCCGTCACCGACATCGCACATCAAATGCTCATCAACGTAAGTTTGCCACGACATTCTCTGGATCTCTTTCTTTTACTCTTCCCTTATCGTACGTTTTTTTTAATCTCTCTACGTATGTATGTACGTTCAATGCAACTCTAAGGGAGACTTTGTCGTCTCTCGATAAATAGGGAGCTAAAAGAATGTTGTAAGATGAAGTCTGGACCGTTGGATATAAAAGACACATTCTCAGCCGCTCATTAAATTCAATTGATTCTACTCACGTCGCGCCTTTCTTCAAGCTTAACCATTAATTCCATGCACGTACGCCAAGTGTCCTTGCCTATTTATAACGAAAAGAAGGATTTAAAATTAAAACAAACAATACATTATGATAGGCTTGGGATATGTTCATGTTATTCGAAGACTGACCAGTGAAACGATTACGACCATGATTTGTAATAGCGCCCTCAACAATATCTTCTAAAGTGAAAAGATCTCTGTTCTATATCTGAAAGCTATGAGAAAGTTGAATCGTTTACTGAATAGTACTGTTATTTCTTAGCGTTTACAAAATGAGAACATAGCTTATATAATGAGCTCGTAGAACACTCTATAGGCCCGGGTTTGACCACATACGGGTGATACAATTGTACGGGCCATTATTTCTGTAATTTTTTTGGGGCCTACGTTTTTTATTGGTTTTACTTGTTATCTTGTTATTTTTTCCATAACTTAAAAGTACTCGGATATCACATAAAATTTATATATCTTTTTGTGTTATTTAATATAGGTGAATTAAAAGGAAAATAACTATGATAATAAAAAAAAGGAAAATAACTGATTTGAAATAATTGTCATCTAGGTTAAAAAATTCTTTCTTCACAATACACGCCTCCTTTCTATCTTGTACGACAAAAGCAAAAGAAAAAACAGAATTTAATTTGTTTGACTTCCTTGTCTTCACATATCAGGTATCAAAATCTTAAAGTTTGGTTTTAGTTTTATCTTTGTTCTTTAATTCTTTTCATCAACGATGTTGATGACAAGTCAGAATAATTTTTCTATAGTTGTGCTTTTTCTAGTTTGAGAATAATGAAGTCAAAATATGAAAGTGGAGCTAAGAAACGAGATAAGAAAAAGAGACAAGAAGAATTGATAAAATCTCAATCAGGTGCAATGTTGAGGTATTTTAAAAAACCAAAATCTTCTAGTACTGATCATGATATTGGAATTGATAACGCTGTTGGAATAGAAGATGAACATTGTGAGACTTCTAATAAGGGAGAAGAAGATGGAAACAGAGTGGAATGTGCAAGCAAAGAGAGAGAAGCAATTGATAATATGGCTGAGAGAGATGAGGAGGAACATGATTCTTTTGTTGATGTTTTGGATCTTGCAAACTGGGGGAAAATTGATCAAGCAATGAGGGATTCTTTGGTTAGTAAAGGTCCTCTAGCAAGACCATCTCATGATTATATTTTTCCTAAAAATACCATTGGCAGACACTTCTCTCACAAACATTACAAAAGACGTATGAAGAATGGGGATATACAAGATCGACAATGGCTAGTTTATTCAAAAAAGTCAGAGAAAATATATTGTTTTTGCTGCAAGTTGTTTGGAGGGGATAAAGAAACTACTCAGTTGGCAAGTACAGGATTCAAGGATTGGAACAATGTTCAGTTAAGGCTTAGCCAACATGAAAGTAATCATTATCACATCAAGTGCATGAGCCATTGGATAGAATTAGAGTTGAGATTGCAAAAAAATCTAACAATCTACAAGCATGTCCAAGAAGAGATCAAGAAACAGAAAAAACATTGGAGAGAAGTTTTGTTGAGATTGTTTTCACTAGTGAAGACTATGGCTAAATGCAATATAGCATTTCGTGGAAGCAATGACAAGATTGGTCAGGATAACAATGGAAATTTTCTTGGCTTTATTGAAATGCTTGGAGACACTGATCCATTTATCCAAGAGCACATCAGACGAATTAAAGGAGGAGAAACTCATTATCATTATCTCAGCCATAAAATTCAGAATGAAATAATATCAATGTTGGGATCTGAGATGAAGCTAATGATCATTAAGAAGATTTGAGATGCTAAGTATTTCTCTGTCATACTTGATTGTACTCCAGATATTAGTCACAAAGAGCAGATGTCCCTTATTATTCGATGCGTGGATGTCTCTGTAGACTCAGCTCAAGTTGAAGAATATTTTATCCACTTTTTGGAAGTTGATGATAAGTCAGGGAAAGGACTGTTTGATCTACTTTGTGACACACTAATTGATCTAAATTTGGACATTGATGATGTGAGGGGACAAGGCTACGACAATGGCTCAAATATGAAAGGAAAAAACAAAGGTGTGCAAAAAAGATTGCTTGATGCTAATCCAAGAGCTTTTTATACGCCATGTGGCTGTCACAATCTGAATTTGGCACTTTGTGATATGGCTAAGTCGTCAGAAAAAGCGATTGATTTCTTTGGGATCATCCAGCGTTTATATAATTTATTTTCACCTTCTACGACTAGGTGGGATATATATAAAAATATGGTAGGAGGTCCTACACTTAAACCTTTATCTGATACTCGTTGGGAAAGTCACATTGATAGTATTAAAGCAATACGTTTTCAAGCTCCAGAAATCCGAGATGCTCTGCTCTACTTGGCAGAAACTAGTAATGATCCTCAAACCCGGAGTAATGCTGAATGTCTGGCAGTAAGTGAAACCCACGGGATCGGAGGATTTGAGTTTTTGTTTGGCATGGTTATATGGTATGAGATTTTGGCTGCCATTAATATTGCTAGCAAGACTTTGCAGGGTAAAGATATTGATATTGATGCTGCTATCAATCAGCTAAAAGGATTAGTCTCTTTCTTTCAAAAGTATAGAGAGACGGGTTTTGAAGAAGCCAAAGCTGAAGCCAAAAAAATAGCAACTGTTATGGATATTGAACCCATTTTTCATGTGAAAAAGAAGCGACTTATTAAAAAGAAAACACATTTTGGTGAAGAGTCGTGCCAAGTTGTTGGTAACAGTATGGTTCTGAGCGAGGAAGAGAGTTTCAGGATAGATTATTTCATCAAAATCATGGATCAAGCTCTAGTGTCTTTTCAAACAAGGTTAGAACAATTTCAAGAGTATGAGAAAACTTTTGGTTTTTTGTTTGATCTGAGAAAGCTCAACTCATTAAGCGATGATAGCTTGAAGATATCATGTAGCAACCTTGAAGATTCTCTTAGGCTTGGAGAACATTCTGATGTTGATGGAAATGATTTATTTTCTGAAATCAAGCTCTTTCGAGAAATTTTACCAGAAGATATCAAGAAGAGTGTTGAGGTACTAAATTTTTTGAGGAGGTACAAGAAAGGTTATCAAAATTTATGGATTGCCTACATAGTAATGTTTACAATCCCGGTTTCAGTTGCTTCAGCCGAAAGAAGCTTCTCAAAGCTAAAGTTGATAAAGTCCTACTTACGGTCAACTATGTCACAAGAAAGATTAAATGGCTTGGCTATGTTGTCGATTGAAAAAGATATGATCAAACACCTTGATTACGAAAGTTTGATGGATGACTTTGCAGGAAAAAATGCAAGAAGATCTATATTTAAGAATTGATAATTTTTTTACTAGTTTTGAGGATATTGTAAGCTTTTATTATAAAGTTGAATTTTTATTGACAGATTTTTTAGATATTATTTAAGGGCCTCATTTTTGTATTTCGTATTGGACCCTGAACATCTCAGGACCGGCGCTCTAGAAAGACTTGACTAACACAACTGCAAAGGTAAAGGTAGTAACAATCTTATCCAGCTGCATATAAGGATAAGAGTGGGGTGAAAGGATTTCAGTTACACTCTAGCTGTCTCTCTGTACCGGTTTCCTCTGTTTTATAAGACGACAAAGTCTAATATGGTGACCGTTTAGGAAGATGAGTGTTGGGCTTCTTTTAGAGCTTTCATAGACAATTCATAAGGGCTTGTGTGTGGGTTGCATTTACATCACCCCTCAAATTTAAGGTGAGAGTTGCTTCCACACCAAGTTTGGCACGCAACAACTCAAACGGTCTCCGAGCTAAGGCTGTTGTGAATATATCGGCAATCTGATGAGTAGCTGAGATATGTTTGGTCTCTATCAACCTCAGTGTTACTTGTTCTCTGTTGTAATGCCAATTTTTTTCAAAGTGTTTAGACCTCTTATGAAGTGCCGGATTGGTAGTTAAGTAGATTGCATAGAGATTGTCACACAGTAGCATTGTAGCATGAGGTCGAGAGATGTTTAGATCACACAATAACTAAGACATCCACGTAATCTCTTGAGCTGTCGAAGCTAGTGCTCTGCACTCCGCTTCCGTAGATGATCTAGATACAGTCTCTTGCCTCTTTGCAGACCATGATATCAGATTAGGACCAAGGAATCTACAAAATCATGTTGTTGATCATCTAGTCTCTTGGCAACCCCACTCACTATCACAATAAGCCAAGAGAGAGAGAGATTCTGATCCCTCTTCAAATGAAGACCGAGATGCATTATCCGTTTGAGATACCTCATGATCCATTTTAACAAACCAAAATCTTTCATGGTCAGAGCATGCATCCTTTGACAGACTAGATTCATTGCATATTGAATGTAAGGACGGGTGATGGTTAAGTACTGAATTTTACCAACAAGGCTTCGAAAGTAGGTGGGCTCAGGAAATAAACATGAATCAAGATCTTCTATGGGTTGAGGAAGAGGAGTAGGCATATGATTGCTTTGCGTCATAGCAACCACATGAAGAATCTCTTGTATGTATGCTTTCTGATGCAAGAAGATTCCTCCAGAATGAGTAACCATTTTCAAACCGAGAAAGTACTTTGTTATTCCAATGTCTTTCATTGAAAATTTCTGAGATAAAGCGTTAACTAGAGATTAAGGAGGATACAATGATACAAGCTACCATTGCGAAGCTTCAAAGTGGTGAATTTCACTCAAAGAAATATCAGGTGATAAGAGGGAGGTTATGGTCTAAGAAATATCTGGTGATACCTAAGATGTCTCGTTTTATACCAATTATTTTATAGGAAGCTCATGATGGTAAGATGGGTGCTCATTTTGGGGTCCTTAAGACTGTGAAGAGGGTGTAGTGTTCGTTCTTTTGGAAGGGTATGCATAGGTAGATTTAGCAGTATGTAGCTTCTTGTGCAGTGTGTCAGACACATAAACATTCCACTATGTCACCAGACAGGTTGCCCAGCCCTTAGCAATTCCAGAATTTGTGTGGGAAGATATCAACATGGACTTCATAGAGGGTTTGCCAACTTCTAATGGTTTTAACGTGATCTTGGTTGTGATTGATCGCTTGAGTAAATTTGCTCATTTCATCAGTTTCAAACACCCTTTTACAGCATTAGACATGGCTAAGCAGTTTGTGAATAGTGTGGTTAAGTTGTATATATTTCCAAAAAGTATTGTATCCGACCGAGATAAGATATTTTTGAGTTCTTTTTGGACTGAGGTGTTTTGCTTAGCGAGTAGTAGACTGAAGTATAGCATAGCTTTTCATCCCAAACTGATGGACAATCTGAGGTTTTGAACAAATGTTTAGAGACTTATTTGGTTGTTTTCTTCTTCACATCCTAGATCTTGGCATACATATTCGGTGTGGGCTGAGTTATGGTATAATACCACTTATCATAAGTCTCTGCAAACAACTCCATTCAAAGTACTTTATGGTAGGGATCCACCTCCACTCTTGTGTTTTGAACGTGGCTCTACTTCAAACTTTGACTTGGATAAGGCTATACGGGACACAGATGATGCTTTAGAAGCTTTGAAACAAAACTTGTTACACGCTCAAGAAATTATGAAGACTCAGGCAGATAAATCACGAAGAGAGGTGGAGTTAGCTGGGATGATATGATATGGTATATTTGAAACTACAACCTTATAGACTGAAGACAGTGGAAAGACGTTTTTCAGAAGCTTGCTGCAAAATTTTATGGTCCTTACAAGTTTCTTGAACGTATAGGGAAAACATCTTACGAGCTTCAGTTTCCTCCTGAAGCTCATATACACTTTTTCACGTGCTTTTTTGAAGTTGGCATTAGGACATCAAGATCAATGTAATGTTCTTCCTCCGGGCTGTATAATTGATGTTGAAAAGGTCATTGAATCAGAGGAGGTGTTGGACAAGCTTTATAGTTCAAAAAGGGGATTTGGAACTATTGATCAAGTGGTGTGGCAAGTTTTCCTTGGAAAATTCTTGGATACATTATGAAGAGTTTATTGCTTGTTATCCTTCATACTAGATTGAGGGCAAGCTGGATTTCTTTGGGGGAAGTATTGATAGGTTGAAGAGGGCTTAATATCGTAAGAAGAAATAGAAACAAGCAATGGAAGTAGAGGAGGAAGAGTGTTGAAGGTTATTGAAGGGATTGGAATAATAAGGAAGTGGTGAAACTTCTGGTTCAAGGAGAGTCTTTACAGTTATACTTCAGATAGTATAAATAGAGTTTGTAATTCATTTTAGAGAACTATGTTGTTTGTATTAGATGAGATGAGTCTATACTTTTGGATCGTTATGAGATCGATGATTTAGAGTGATACTCGTCATGAGAGTTTAGCTCGAGATCATACTTCAAAGTGTAATCAGTTCTCATTAATAATCAAAGGAGTATTTCATAGTCTTTAGTACAATCCATATCTAAAGTCTATCAAGTGTACGCATTAGGCCCTCTTCGCTTTACAACTTCACCATCTTCTAGTTTCTGGAAGAGAACAAAGGCTGCACTGAATGGTTGAACAAGCAGAAAGTGAAGGAAGTCATATACATAATCGTGGGAACCGTAGCTCAAATGGAAGTGTTAGAGATGGCTTGGGGATTTTCTAATAGCTATCATCCTTTTTTATGGGTCATTCGCCAGGCTCTATCCCTGGCTCGTGCGGTATAGAGGCATTGCCAAATGAAGTCAGTACAATTATTTCAGTAAGAGGATACATTGTTAAACGTCCACCGCAGATAGAAATATTAAGACATCCACCGTGGGATGGTTTTGGAGCCACTGTGGATGGAACTCAACACTCGAGAGCATTGTGGAAGGAGTTTCACTGATTTGTAGGCTATTTCAAAGCGAGCAGAATGTAAACGCAGTGTACATAGTAAGTGTTTGGGAAGAAGGGATTCAGCTGAATGTGAAGTAGAAAGAGGAAAAGTAGATAGAGCTGTGAAGAGAGGTTAACTATGGATGAAGAAGATGCAAGGATGAGCGAGATATCACTTGTTTTAAAAGAGAAGCTCAAATGATCTCTGAGAAGTGGAGGGTCCTCATACAATGCATTGGATGAGTTTGATAATTACTTTAAGACTATATGCCAAACTTCATGAATAATGTATTACTAAAGACCATTGATTATATTGAGTTACATAGATCAAGCTTGATGCTGAAGATCTACATAGTTCACAATTAGTGTTTAAATAAATACCAATTGAATAGACTTGACATCTAGATGTTTTTGGTTTTCAAATAGAGTTTTGTGAGTTTCTATAAATATCTGGATGGAGTCTGTACCAATTCTTTTTTTTTGTTGTTTAGAGGTCTTTTTACATATTAGTAAAATATATTAAGTTTTGATTATAAATACATTATTTTTTGTGGTTAACTATTTACATACTTTTAACTAATGGAAATTAAATAAACACAACTAATTTTATTGAAGTTTACGATTTACCATTATTACTTGATAAAAAGTGCATTAAAAATGTAAAACAATATATCTCTTAGAAATAAATATTTTTTTTGTAACAGAAAAAGTAGAATGTACTGTTGGTTTTATTTTCTAAAGAACAAATTCGTTTGTTTTGATATCACAAAATTATTAAAAAATTTATGGACGAAAAATCATTAAAATTTTGAAATACACAATACTTGATTCACAAAATTGGTTCTTTCAAAATTTTGTAATATACTAATATACACAATATGTGTATATACTAATATACACAATATGTGTATATACTAATATACACATATTTATGTAATGAATGTAACTTTTATTCAACATAGAAATATTGTTACGTCAGGTGTAACTCTGTTTTTGTTTTTTTTTTGTTAGAAGTATGACATAGAGATTTTGAGTGTGTTACAAAAGAAAGGAGATATTGAGTATAAAAGAAGATCTTTGCTTCAGTTCACCTCATCGAGAAGCAAACCTCGACTCCGAACCTGTTTGTCAATGTATTGGGCAAGGCTGGTGGGTTGACTAGGATGCTCGCCATGCTTCCTCTAGTTCCTTTCCAGCCAAATAAAATAGATTGCGGCTTGAAATACATAACGTAATAGAAAAGCCGCAACTTGTCTAGTGGGAAATTAATCGACAAGCACTTCCATCAGTCCATGATCCTATCCCAGTGCGTTGCGTACTGTAGTTTCGAGTCAGGCTACTCCATACCTCCTCTGTATACAGTATACACGCACTCCAAAACATGAGGTTGTGGTTCTTTATCGGGCCTGTGCAGAATGCTTGTAAGACATTACTTCCATTGTTCCAAATAGGGGTAGACACTGAACAAATACTATTAAAACTTTTATTTGTGATTTGTTTGTATGCTACTGAAATTTCATTTTTTTAAATTTTTATTACTCTAAAAAATACGGATATTCTTTCTGAATATCAAAAAACATATAGATATTTGCGGACATTTTACGAATATTTACAGATATCTCATCTATTTTGTTTGATACAAACAATCTAGAAAATTTGATAAATATTTGTCCATAAAATATAAATACTGGAGCATAATGAATATTTGTTTTCTAAAATTTTATTGTTTGTGATTTGCGTTGCCTTTAGCGACTATCGATAGTTGCTTTTCTTCAGATTTTATAGATATCCAAATTTTTTTTGATCAAAATAAAATGAATAACAGAGCAAACTAAATTTAACGATAAAATGCACATCCTTAGTTTCTAAGTCCTTTTTAGTCACATATGAGTTTTTTCTCATTACAGTTGTTCTTTAGAAAAGTAAACACTTATCCCCGACCAAAATGATTATCTTTTTTTTTAGAAAAAAATGTCTAAAAGTGTGATTTATGATTTTGGAATAAATGAGAGTAACTCAATTAAAGTAAATATGATGAAGAGGTAAAGTAATAAAAACTAAATAAGTGAAAGTCCAACATAATTTATTTCCCACTCCAAAAGAGTGAGGAAATAGCAGTTAAAAAAAGAGTGAGGAAATAGCAGTTAAAAAAAGAGTGAGGAAATAAAGTGAACTATATACCTCTAACAAGGAGTGAAAAAAGGAATTAGTTCACTTTATTGATAAAAAAATTAAATAGAACCAAGAGGAAATAAAATATCCTAAAATACTTTGATAAAATTACTTTTTAGTCAGACCCAGACCCTGAATATAAAATCGATGGTCTTGAACTACAGTAAAGAAGTTGATACTTGGGATTGAAAAACAGTAAAGATGTAACAAGTTTGGTAATTAGCAAGTTGATGAGTTTCAACTAAGCTTTTGTTGTTATTCTTTTGACAACAATATACTCACAAAGAAGAAATAAACATTGATTTAGATAACCAAATCGAAAATACGAAATCAATATATAACAAAGTAAAAGGAAACTCTAAGCCTATTATGTTATTTTTTTAAACCTGCGTACATCATTATATAATTTCTACCATAAACAATGATAAACTATAACATATGTGCTATTGATGAACAAATTTATAGACAATTTTATGATGAAATTCTTTTTTTTAACATTTAGATTGACGGATGGTTCTACATGTATGATAACTTCGATGAATATGCTCTCTGCGCAACACATGATTACAACGAACATCTCTGTTTACAGTGTTATAAAATTTTCAATAAACTCATATCTTATAATCTGCAAGAAATTTCATCTTTAAAAAATCAAACTTCATACCTAATATAAAAACTTTTAAACATTGACCAATAAATCATGATATTTCCACCTCCGTCATTGTATTACGTGCTCTTTGTAAATGTCCGATGGAGAAATTAAAAAATTAACAATACTTTTGTTATTTGATCTTACATATCTTCAATGATTTATTTTTATTCATTGCTTTTATATGCTTGTGTAAATTGGTAATTTCATATCTCAATCAATTTTCTGCTAATTGAATTCTTAAGGCTCTTTGCCATTGCTTGTTGTAAAATTCTTTATTGGGTTAGGCAAGATGGGACCACATTTTGGACCAACAATTTATTGAAGATCAATTAATTTATTGATGATTAGAGTCGTATAATAAATTCCATCCAGCAAATTTTTGCTCTTTCGGGTCAAACATCAGAGTTGGACATAAAAACCAACTGGATACACTCCAAAGATTTGAGTTTTATGGATATATATTTTAATATTCAACTATATTGTTTTCGAATATATTTTTGATATTTCTAAATGACATTGACATTTAGATATTTTTAATTTACCAGTGTTTTGGATATATTTTAAAGTTTTGGTATAGCTTGAGGGGAAATTGTCAAAAATACCACTTTTCTTGTATCACTTTTCAAAAATACTTTCATCATTTTTACCTTTATTTTTAAGAGGGAAAAACACACTTATAATCCTTGAGTTAATTAATCTAAGACTTAGGGTTTAGAGTTAAGGGGTGGTATAGGGTAGGGGTAGGATTTAGGAATTTAAAATTTAAGATTCTAATTAATTTTTTTAAAAATTGTCCCTTAAAAAATAGTATTTTTGAAAATATCTCTTTAATGAAGGTAAAAAATGAAAAGTGATATAAGGAAAGTGGTATTTTTGAAAATTCTCCTAGTTTCAATTTGTGAATATAATTTCTAACTTCTGAAATTGGTTTCTTTTTCTGATTTCTAAACATATTTGAGTATTCAGATATAAAATATTTAAACTGAACTATATTAAAAAAAATATGTATCCAAAATTTTAAACTAAACTGAAACTAAATTCTATTAATATTTAGGGCAGTTTAGTGCGAAGCTAATTCACGTTAATTTTAAAAAGTCTGTAAATTTTAATTTTAGTAAAGATTTTTCATTGATTCTAACAATATCTTCCTAGAGTCCATTATTTTGTCTTGATTTGGACGATTTATTGGGATTTGTATTAATTTTTGGCTACTATTGTCTATATATTTTTCATATAATACATTTCCACATAGGGTACACTCAGTCGTTTATACAGAAATAGTAACGTGCCAAAATTATTCTTTGCTTTCTATTAATCTTATAGCATGCAAAATAATACAAGTCTCTCTTTTTTTCCTTTCTAATCTTAGTTTTTCATACTATCATTTATCAAAACAGATTTTGACCTGATTGGATCTTACTTGAATCTGATCGGAACACTGAATACAAAGGCTCATCAATATTTTATTTTCTAAATCCTGTCAGAAAGATCCGAGCAGAAGAAAACAAGATAGAGATTCAGAAACAAGCTTCTAGTAGTAATCAACCATACTAAAATCTAAATCACCTGGTTAATAATTAACTGATAAAACCATTTTTGGCATTTTCTATAATAATAAAAACTCACAAAAGCATAACAAATCTTGCAACAAAGACAAACAAAAGCTTCCAACTTTATCTTTTCATGGAGATGATGAAGTCGCCTTCAACCCCAAGATCGCAGCGCAAGTTAGCGGCTGCGCCGGAATCCTGAGGCAACTCAACGAGCCGCCGGGAATCACCGAGCAGTCCGGCTGCGGCCGCTGATAACCCTTGCCGGGAATACAGTTTCCGGTGAAGTCAAACCCGAAGCTGATTCTGGAACACTCGGAGCTAAACCCGGAGAAGAAGTTGAAAGCAACGGTGAGATTCATCAGATTCCTCAAAGAGCAAACCAAATCAGGAAGATCGCCGGAGAATTTATTGTGCGCGAGGTTCAGCACTTCGATCTCCGACAAGCAAGAGATCGTGTCGGGGACATGACCCATCAAGGAATTGAAACTAACATCGAAGACTTCAATGTCGGAGAACAATCCAATCGATTCCGGTATACAACCTGTTAACTGGTTATTCAATAACAGAACCTCCTTCAATCTCGAACCGGAAATGCCGAAACTGGTCGGTATCTCGCCGGATAATTTGTTGTTCGCCAGATTAACCACCGATGCAGACGAAGATCCGAGATTCCCGGGGATTTCTCCGGTGAATTGGTTGTTGTTGAGGAGAATCGCGTCTAATTGTTTGTTGAATAGACTCTGAGGAATCGAACCGGTGAAGCTGTTGAACCGGAGATCTAAGTAGATTAGGTTAGGGATGTAGATTGTGACTTGAGGGAAAGGGCCTGAGAATCTGTTGTTGCTGAGATCGAGTTCTTGGAGAGAAGATAAGGCTCTGAAAGAATCAGGGATTTGACCGGAGAATCTGTTGCTGTTGAGATGGAGAATGGTTAAATCTGAGAGAAGAGAGAGGTCTTTGACAATGGTGCCTTTGAGATTTGCTTTGTTTAGATCTATGGCGGTTACAGAGGAGCCAGAACAGAAGATTCCTTTGTAAGAACAGACATCTTCACCAACCCATGTCTTAAGAACACCAGATGGATCCTCTGTAATGGCGGATTTCCACGATTGAAGTGCACTGTAAGCTGGACTTGTCTGTTGCTTTGGAGCCGAGCCAGGATCGGAATTAGGGTTTCCGCCACCGCCGACCCAGACTCCACCTTCGCCGATTCCTACTCCAATGCCGTAGTCTCCAACGCATGTACCCAGAAACAGAAACAAACTAAGTAGCTTAAAGTAGTTGCCTTTGTTCTTATTCCTCATCGTATTTTTTTGGAGACTGATCAAAGTAGAAGAAGCTTGACTAAAAGTTGCTGTCTTTGTGTTTTCTGGGGAATGTTGCAACTTGGAAAGAGAATGAAGTTGAGGTTTCTTACAGAGAGAGTGTAGCTGAAGCATTGATTAATGATGAGTTGAGTATAAAGCTCATGTGGGGGCCGGGGTTTTATGGAGTTTTGCGTCTGAGTTGCTGTTTTGTTTTCAACTCTTCATCAAAGTCCTCGTGCTTTAATTCTTTTTTTTTTAAATACTTTGGCTAGATCACAATGTATATATCTCAGATCATAGTACTAAACATGCTTAGCTTATGACGTACGTATGACAAAACAAAATTGCATTGTGGTTGTAATGGAGTGAATCTGCTCAATAACCAGTGGAACAAAAAATAACAATATAACTATAGTACTTTTTAAACTATAGGACGATGTAACTAACAATTGACTGGATTTTGGACCAAAATAAGAAAATCATACTATATTATTATTTTAGAATAGAATCATGTTATATACTATATCTTTTCATTTGCATTATATTTTGAGAAATTGTACATTTCTGAAAACAACTGACTAAATAACCTTATAAAATTAATACTATTTTCTAGTTTACTGGATATGCTATAAACTAACCGACTAACGAATCATACAAACTAAAATGATATTTACATGTCCTTGAGGTTTATTATGGTTATTGCGACAATTGTAATTCAATAAAGATTTACTATATATTACATAACGATCCAAATCATTGCCAACTAAGATTAGCGATCTTTCATTTTCTATTGCATGTCTTAATTGTTTTATACGACTATGCTTGAACTTTACCTAGCTCAAGAGAAAATGAAATGATAACATACTTGATTGTGCAAATGCTTGACATCTTGATGGATCATACTTTGCACTCATCTTAGACTAAGTCACCTCATAGTTGCATGTTTATGGACACTAAGTTGTGATCATTCTGTCGAAAAATTACTCTAAAACAAGAGATGTTCACTATGGAGGATTTTATTTTCACAAAAACCATGTTGAAGCTTATATCACATGGCGGAATCCCTGCATCTGATGTTGACCGTTTCTACTTTTCGTTCAACATTGGATTCATTTGTCTCATGGCTACATGTTTTAGTTGTTGCTGGTGTTATATTCCAACATATCCCTAAGAATTGATGGCCTTATATCTAAAGAACACGCTCCAACTGCTCTGATGTTTTTCTATCTATTGAAGCAAGCTGTTACACAACTAACTACTAAGGAACTGAAATCTCTTGCAGTGGAACGTGGTAGGTTTGTACTTCAAAACAACAACCACACAAACTCAAGTGGTACATATGTCTTGATTATGCAAGCAAACATAATTGTTGGTCTAGAGGTATGCAAATACCTAACTTCAGGTGTACATTGTGATGAGTCACAAAGTTTAGTCGTTAGGGTGTACAAAGAAAACATGAGACTATATGAGTAGCCAACTAAATATCCAGTTTGCTTTATTTTAAATTTTCCATCTTTTAAACCTTTGTTTCTTGTAGTTCATGTTCACGATCCTACCAAATTTACTTTATTTTCATTATACTGTGATTGACAACTCACATGGACTTTGCAACTATGTTATGTTATTATATGTTCAATTATGAATCGATTTATATATTTACATTGCATTGTTTTTGATTGTAGAGTAGCAGTCAAATTTCCATTGCATTGGTTCTGATACAGATCATATATTTGATCCTAATGTAGAGTGGGAGTGATACATTCCTCACCTTTGGTACAAAAAATCAGGAGTATGCATTTGGCAAAAAAGAACAATTTGTACATAATGAAAATTTACTCTAATATATAAGCCTACAAAACTTCGAATAGGTTAATGTCTTTATATTGTGTGAAATGAACTTTCTAAAATATCCTACTACATGTCTACATGTTGTTATACATGCTAAACTAGATCGAATCATAGTTTATTATTATGATTAAGTGTTAGATTTTAGAGCCGACCAATTATTAATTTTGTGTAGTTATGTCTTGTATATCATTATGTATCTTGTATTTTATTTTTATTTTGTAAAACTCTCCTCGGACCTAGTTTCTTGAAAATAAAAGAGTTGGGTTTGGGATCATCCAGAAGCAGTTATGGGGTATGCCGGAAATATTTTCACTGTGATATACTAGCGGCGACTAGAAAATCATGGACATACAAAATCCCGGCAAAATGTTATATAGTTGCCAATATTTCTAGCTTTGACTCTTTTTCAATCAATATCTAGTCCATCCAACACATTGTCTTAGGTATTCAAATTGGTTATGACGGGACGGTGATGGATGCAAATTCTTTTATTGAATCTTTGATTGAAGTATGCCATGAAATTAACCAGAAGAACCTAGAAATTAATTGGCTAACAAAAAATAACTCTGATACATTCTGAATTGGAAAAGAAACAAACTGACAAGGCACCAACGAAAAATGTCGGTGATGAAAACGTAGTTGTTGAAGTAGGGAGGCTTGTAAAGATCAGTTGGAAGGATTTTCGTCTCAGGTGTTATTGGGTCGTATTAGGATGATATGGTGTTTTGTGTGATATGTGCTAAGATCCAAATTTTAATTTATAAAGTACAATACTTTGTTGTATTTCAAAGTGTCTCTAGTGCTTGTTTATATGTGTAATGTAATGTTAAGGCTTATGTAAGGATTACACCTTTGTGTCTTAATTGTAATATCTTTTCAGTGTTTACATTTTCAGATGAGTCAAATTTTCAACTTAATTTCGTAGTAAACAATTCGCCTAACACACAAATTAGAATTAGTCATCTATCATTTATTTTATGTAATATGTAATTATTAGAGATGACTAACATATTACTTTCTTTCTTAATAAACCAACATCACCCAACTAGGTTCAATCTTACATTGCCACCAAAATACGTTGAAATCAACAAACTAAGAACTATCAAATCTTTACAACATTATCATCATTAAAAATAAATATATATTTTTAGAAAAATTAAGAACATTTAAATCCTTACAATATAATTTTTAGACATAAGGGAAAATGTAAATAAAAGACAAGATTTTCAGTCAGTTTCTCCATCTCTACTCCAGTCAAATTCCTGATAATTGTCAAGGAACTCCATGTACTCACAAGGGTCAGACGCAAGATTATCATCACTCAAATATTTCATCGGCTCCGGAGGAGGAGATTCTCCGTCATAACGGTCATCATTCTCCAATGCATCATTCCAGTATAGCGGATCGTAAAACTCCCCATCCTTTGGGTTGCCGTCCTATCGGTCTCCGTTCTCTGATCCTTTTTTTGTCAAATCACCTATTGCATCGGAAGTACCATTCTTACTACCTTCCACTTCCAAAGCGAGGTCCATGAGTTCATTAATCGGAGAGTTCTCTCATGATTCTACTTCTTCCCTAATCTCTTCCATCATGCCTTCCAGATACATTGCCATCAATGTTTCCTCATCCTTGTTGTTGAACGCCTCTTCCTACAAAAAGGTGTTGTTGTATTTAATAACCTTCATATCTCCTTGTTTCATATTTTTCACTTACAAGCTTTCCACACAAAGATAAGTAGATTATTAGATCTTTTTCAGAAGAAAAGGAGAAAAGTAGAAGTCTTAAGAATAATTTGAATGAAAATCACAAAAAGATTATGATGTTGAGCAAAGGAACAAAGGATTTGGATGGTTTTCTTGCCATGGGACACCTTGCTAAATAGAATTAGGGTTTTGGATACAAGGGAATTGTGTGTTAAGCTCTACAAGTACTATATCAAATCAAACAGGTTTCATTAATTTCATTCGTGTTGTATCAGTTCCTGATATTAAACCAATGATCAAACATGTTCAAACCAGAAAGTAAACAAGGCTGCCACTTCTATGGAAAACATGTACACAAACAAAGTCACTGTTATGCTTTGGAAACAAAGATTAAGTCATGAATGTGTGGAGAACATAATCTCAGCCATAGATGTTATTCTTGTGAGAGACTTAGACATACTCATCGATTTTGCTATCAGTGAATCAAAAATATCAAGAAGGCTTGGAGTGAAAACAAATGTCATGTTGAGCCAAAAAGCTATTGTAGGTATGAATTGTAAATATTTGTATTCCAAATGTAAGGAGACTAATATTGTTCAAGAGATTATGTACAATGTAGCATGTTCAGAAAAAATAGGGCACACGAATGTCAACAAGAGACGGGTTAATGTTGTAGTTGTTCAAGATATATTCAGGCGTGTTAATGAAACCAATGCCCTATGCAAAGCATGATCAGATTAGAGGTTCCAAGAGATATGACACATACATTATATGTTTCGGAGTTTTTCAAAGAGTTTTGTTACTCAAGAAGGGGGGAGATTGAAGAGCTTGTCAGGTTGATGATAATTGGTTGAGGGGAAGTTTAAAACGGTTGTTACCTAGTAAGCTTGAGTTTTAAAATTCTGTGAAAAAGAGAGAGATTGTTAAGACTGTAAGTCTGCATGTAAATGTGTTAAATGGAGTTTCGTTGTTGCACAAGTCTTAAGATGAGATCACGTGGCATCATCTTATTGGTTGGAGCTATTAATTATTGCATGGTAAAGATAAAGTTCGAAGAGTTTAGAGATAAAGATGAATCAATAGTATAGACTTATCAAGATACAAGACGAAAATTGTTTAGAGAGATTAAAAGTATGTAGTTCGATTTTTTCTACTATCAAAGATTATTGAGTGTATCGAGAATTATGAGTTTTTTGAAGTTGAACAAAGTTTTGGGAGTTGAACGCTTTGAAAATTTGATTGTAAAATTAGGGTTGATTATATTAGAAATTAGTCAATCTCGATTAACATGTGTGAATTTAAGACAATCTGATTAAACAATTCTGTAATGATTATTTATGAAATTTTTAATAAAAGACAACTATTCAGAAAAATTGTTCATTGGTATTCTATGTTGAACGTTTATCAGTGTTCTCAGGTTTTACAATTGTGGGTCTAAGAAGCTATGTGAGACATTCAAAGGCGACTGACTGTCACCAATAATAACTGGCCATAGGATTAGAATATAAGCATTACTTCAGACTCGCCAGTTATGATTCATCAAAACCTGTGTTAGAGAATTTTTGACTTTTAATTTATACACCGTAATATATTTTTTTGTACATAGAATTTATTTATATAACATATAAACTTAGATAAATATATAAAATTGTGTGTATAGTTCTATTCATTCTGATAATATATATATATATATAGGTTTATATAGAATAAAATAAGTTTATATGATATTCTTACTCTAAAACCACATAAGTTTTTATTATAACATAAAATCTATGTTTACAAAGGGGAGTCAAAATGGATAAAATTTAATCGGTTAATCCAATCAAAACCAAACCATGAATTTTAATGGATAGAAAAATAGATACAAATGAGTTAATAGATAAAGTGGATTGATGGACTTATTGGTTTGAGTTAAAATGGTTTGGATTGTAATGGACAATGAGATATCCATAACCAAACTAATAAAAAATTATAACCAACATAAACTCAAATCAAATATATACACAAAATACACCACACCACACTTTTAAACTAATTTTACTAAACCAAGATTTTATTATTTTCTCATTTATCGAAATCAATTTCAATAAACTAAATATAACGTAATTTCTCCTATATTTTCTGTCAACATATAATTCTTATACATAAAAATATCAGATGTTATTTTCTATTAAAATTTATTTATATTTTCGCAATAACAATAAAATTCATTTTTCATAAAAATTATATAATTATTTATTTTCTGCCAAAATCACTAAGTTTTTCCGCCAAAATCGAGTTTTTCTCCAAAACCACAAAATTGAGTTTTTCCGCCAAAACCGCAACATTGAGTTTTTTCGCCAAAACTGCAAAACCGAGTTTCCCACCAAAATTAAAAAAATCATGTATCCCACTGAAATCACAAAATTGTGTGTTTCCTGCCAAAATCGAGTTTTCTCGCCAAAACCACAAAATTGAGTTTTCCTGCCAAAACCACAAAATGAAATTTTCCCGCCAAAACCGCAAAATCGATTTTTTGCCAAAAAGACAAAACCAAATTTTCCAGTTAGATGATACAAAACATTCAACTTTACAGTGGATTTTCTTATCAATGGACACTCCCGTACTTGGAATTCATAGGTACTCCAGGAGTTGATTGATCCTCAGGATGTGAAGATTATAGAAAGCATACCCTTAAGCAGGATACAAATCACAGATAGAGAAGGCCAACATTTTACAAAGAATGGGAAATATACAATGAAGTCTGATTATCAAGTAGAACGGATTTATTCCGATAAAGGAGATATCTTGGTAATTAATAGACCCACGGTTGTGGAATTAAAGGCCCATTGTTGGAAAATACGATGTCCCCCGAAACTAAAACATTTCCTTTGGCAATTAGTAACATGGTGTATTTCGGTCAAGAAAAATCTTCAGGCACGAGGGATACAAGGGGACATTCAGTGTGCACGGTGTGGGGCATATGAGGAAAAAGTAAATCATGTGTTTTTTGAATGTCCTCCTGCGGTACAAGTTTGGGCACTGTCTAAGATCCCATCGAACCCGGGTTTTTTCCCTACTAGCTCTCTTTTCACAAATATGGACCACCTCTTTTGGAGAGTCTCACCAACTCTGGAGGATCACCACTTTGCCTGGATATTATGGTATATCTCGAAAGCAAGAAATAACAAAACTTTTAGTAATTTGGATGTGGACCCTCGAGTAACACTCAGTTTGGCAGAGACATAAGCCTTATTATGGTCTGAGGCTCATGCTACGATGGCCAAGAATGAAGCTCAGTCCACAGAAGTACATGCATTATCCCTACCCGCAATTCCAGGAAGATGGTGTTTTACGGATGGTTCTTGGAAAGAACACGACGTATATTCGGGACAAAGTTGGTATAGTATATTAGAAGGTTTTGAGGGTTTAATGGGTGTAAGGAACATTAGAGTTACCCTTTCTCCCCTACATGCGGAGATAGAGGCTCTTATTTGGATAATGGAAAGTATGAGGAAGCTATATCAGTATCATGTTACTTTTGCAATGGATTGCTTACAACTGGTGAAGATAGTGTCAGAACCAGAAGAATGGCCAGCCTTTGCGACTTACTTGGAAGATATAGAGCACCTCAAAACCAGTTTCATCCACTCAGAGTTCATTTTATATACCAGGAACGGCGAACCATAGATGGGACAGTCTTGCAAGAAGTGTTAGGAACAACCGTCCTTAGTCGTTCATATGGATGCATAGTTACTAGTGTAGTTTGCAGAATCTATATGAGTCTATTTTATTTTGTTGACAAAAAAAGGAATGAGTAGTTTTCAACAACAAATTCTTAAATTTTTTTGTAGAGATTTAAATTTTACAACTAATTTGGCTTCATTTATAAATTAATAGTTTATTATAAAGTGAATGATATATATATATATATTAAAAATAATATATAATTGTGAAATACTCTAAAGAATGTTTTTATCAGTAATGAGGTTGTAAATAATGTTAAAGTTGGTTTTGTTCGTTTACATGTCGTAATAACCTTCACCCAAATTTTTGTTTTGTTTTTTTTGTTTCTGCAACCTATGAATGTAACATACAACCAAATGTTGTTAATTATTGTATTTTTAACTGCTATATTTCTCAGTTACTTATAGAAAAATTGAATATTTTTTTTTGAAAGTGCCATACATTGATACTTTAAACTTTGAATATTTTCGTTTAACAATTTAAACTTTCAAAATGATTTTTGTATCACAAAAAAACTTTAACTTGACTTATTTATTTATCAAGTAAAAAATTGATGTACAACAGATAAATGTGTTGATGTGTCAGTTTTATCGAAAAAATATATTTATTTATTTAATTAATAAAATAAATAAAAATTAAAATAAAAAACACAAATTAAATATAAAATCAGAAAATAAAATAAAATTCAGAAAATTTAAAAAAAATCAGAAAATAAAATAAAATTCATAAATAAAATAAAATTCCAAAAATAAATTAGATTAAATGAAAATTAAGAAAATTAAGCAAAATTAAAGAAAAAAGCACAAAACCAAAAAAATAATATAAAATTAAAAATAGTTTTTTTTAAATTACAAGATTTTTTATAAGACAAATTTATCATCATTGACAATAACAATTTCAAACATATCATTGATAATGATGATGTTTTCTCACATAACCATTAACAATAACATTTTTTAACATATCTCTAACGATAGTTTCAACATCATCGTTAAAAATGATGGTAGATATGTCAATAACGATGTTTTTGACAACCATCATTTAAAACAGTAGATATGTCAAGAGTATTTAAAATGATAGATATTATCAAGGTTTTTAACGATGATGTCGGAAACTATCGTTAGAAATATGTCAATGATGAAACTATCGTTAAAGATATGTCAAAAACGTCATTGTTAATGGTTATGTGAGAAACCACCATCGTCATTAGTGTTATGTTTGAAATTGTTATTATCAAAAATAATATGTTTTTTAATAATCATGTAATTTAAAAGAGAATATTATGATTTTTGTATTTGTATTTTGTGATTTTTTCTTTCATTTTTGTTTAATTTTCTGATTTTGTTTTCAAAATTTTCTGTATTTTAATTCAATTTTTTTGATATTTTTAAATATTTTAATTTTTTTATTTGCTTTTAATTTTTGAATTTTTATTTATTTTTTATTTTTATTTTAGTTATCTAATTTTTTATTTAATTTTTGTATTTTTTTTATTAATTAAATAATTATTATTTTTCAAGAAAACTAACAGATCATCATATTTACATGTTATACAAATTATTATTTTTACTTGATGAACAAATAAATGATGTTGAATGTTTTGTATATAATAAATGTCACTTTAAAAGTTTAAAATGCATTGTTTAGAAAAGAAGTTTAAAATGCAAGTCAAAAAACTTCAAAATTTAAGTGTGAGTACGTGTTATTTTCAATGTTTTTGTGCTATTTTCCATTACTTAAAAGGGCGACTTGTGATTAGTCACCGGTCGTCAAAATGAATAATAACCTGTGATCTGTGATTTGATCACGCAATCAGACCTGCGAGCACAAAATCAACAATAATTTGTAACTATCGCAAGTCGCAGGCTGCGGGAAAGAGGGCCGTAGTAGTAGTGTTTCAATTGCTTTTTTTTTCTTTTGTTATCATAGTAGTTATCAGTCATATCAGTTGCTTTTTCTTTTCCACCAAAAAACGTGAAGAAGTGAATCATTGTTGTTGTGACCGACGTTAAAGTAAACACTTTCGTTAGTTGTTACCAATTAGATAGATAGAAAACAAAAAATCGAGAGATTAGCATATAGTTAGTAATGAAACTAAATACAATAATCTTAAAAAGCTGTTAAAAAAAACAATCTTAAGAAGCTTCTGACTGTGAAATGTAGACATGTGTTGACTTCTGAAAACGATTTGTGACTTCTGAAAAAGATTTGTGAAAAATGTGAAAAATTTGAAGATATTTTATCGCCTCACATGGAGGAGACACACCAATAGGGATGAGTCATTCATTTTTGATATAGATTTTTTATCAAAATAAATGTATTAAATAAATATAATAACTTTGCACAAATATCTCTTACCATATAGATGTTTCATTTCTTACATACTAATACAACTATACTGTTTCCAAACGATCAACGAGATATTTCATTAAAATTCAATTTTTTTTTAAAAAAGTCAAATTATTATTTCTCATCATTCCCGTTTACTCATTATTGTCTTCCTGTTTTATTTGTTGTTACTATTCAAAATCTTTAATCATTCATAATACATGCATCTAGGGCTGGGCACAAGCCGAGTACTCGGTATTTTCGCTATACTTAGTACTCGGCTTGGCTTGTTCAAGTATTCAAATCTTGAACTTGTACTTAGTTTATTAAAAACGAATACTTGCAATTTCAATTACTTGCAAAAAATTAGTCGACTTGCAAGATACTTGCCTTATTTTATTATTTATTAATATTGTAAATTATTTGTAAATTATTAGATAATTATTAGTAAATTTAAAGTAAATAAATTCATTATATATAATAATATATCATTATTTTTCTTTTATCATTATTTTGCTTGTATTTTAGTCATTCGTTAAATAAATTATATTAAAAAGAAAAAAATTTCCAAGATACTTATATAAACACATTTCACTTATGTTTGATTCATTTATAAACAATTGATATATAAATGAATTTTACTATGATTTAAGAAAATGTATTTTTATTCACTAACCAAAACGAGTAATAAACCAGACAACGCTAAATTATTAATTTTATTTTATTATTTTATATTTGTACAAGTTTAAATAGACTATTTGATACACGAATTGGTCAGAATATGTATATGACTTTAAAGATCATGTATAATCACATAACAAATAGAAATCAAGTAACGAATAATTGTGGCCAATCATAAAATGCATAAAATTTAATGAAATAGATATTTCATATTTAATAAACCAAAATATATAACAAATAACCGAACAAGTAAAAGATAACAAGTAACAAATTAAGTAACAAGCCAAGTAGTTAAAAATAAAAATAAACTTGATACTTAACTTGTACTTGCGAGTAATAAAATTTGCTTACTTGTTATTCGACTTGATTGTATCAAGTACTTGTTTTTTAAACCGAATCAAATCAAGTAGTGAGTACAAATCGAATATCAAACATTTGTGCTCGGTCCTACATGCATCTCATATTATTCAATTTAGATTAGTTTATGTTCTTATAATCAAGTCAAAAATACAAAATGCAATGCAACTTGGTGTTTGACTCGGATGTAATGCAAAGCCAGAAGTCAAATTTACTAATAATATACGTCCACACAGATATCGATGATATTCACAATGAAACAATGTTAGCAAAAACACTTGAATGTAGCCAATGGACAAAAAATCGTAGGTTTCTTATATCTGGGTACCTACCCAAGCACACAACTAATGTCTCAAATAAAAACAAGAGTGTTCGGGAAAATCACTAAAATAACGAAAAGTATTTGAATCAAGATAATGGACAGACGATCGTATAAATTTTATGTTTCGATATCCAAGACGCCAGCTCACTGTCTTTTAAATGAAAACAAAGAGAAGTATCAATGAAAAAGAACAAAATTATACTACTCCCGTATCATTTTAGTTTTCGTTCTAATTTTGCACACATATTAAAAAAATATCAATCTTGCATATTTTAAAACAAAAACTTCATTAGATGTACAAAAGAGTGACTCGTGATCAAACCTGATACTCACCGCAAAGAATGAGTAAAGAGTGGAGGCCAATAAGACAAAATAACAGTGAAGAAAAGCAAAACGAAACTGGCCAAACAGAACGGGAGGAGCCGAAGAAGAGCGCAGACAGAGAACAAGGGGTAAAGCGGTAGCAACATAACCTCTTCCCACTCCAATGCAATACCCCTCTGGGAAAGGAACACTAGTAATTCGCGATCCCGAAACCAAGACTCATTCCCTTAAAGATCAGACACCGCAAGGAGGTGACACGACCATCCTTACTGTGGCTAACAGATCAGACAAAGTACGAAGGGGGAGAAGTGGACCAGCGCCATACCAACACCAACCCAAAAATATTGGAAACTACAAACTCCTTTGAAGACTTAACAGAAGAAGAAGGTGAATTAATGGATGAGGAGGCCTTTGAGAAAATGGTAGAACAATATACTGAACCTGAGTTATCGCTGGACGAAGAAATGCTCAACGTTGACGACCTCATGGAGGAGGAGCAAGCTATGGAAAGAGAACGACTGGAAAAGGAGAAAATGCTACTGATCAAGGGCGTAAACGAGAATCATACAGCTCAGCATACGCAAGGGAAGGAAGAACCCAGGGAAAGGAAGAGCTTAGACAAGGATGAACAAAAGGAAGGAACTGCTGTGGAGTTGAGTACAAGAGATGGTGAGAGCATAGGCAATCGAAGGACCGGAAAGAGCACAACTCAAACCACGCCAGTAAAAAAGAAGAAGGTTCCTCGAATCCCAGAAGTTAAGGGGACCACGGCCTCAAAAAAGCTAGCCGCACGTGGAAGAGTTTTCTTAAGAAATAAAACATCGAGGCAGCCCCGTTAGACTCTGATCCGGCAGCCGCCACAAGTCCCTCGAAGTGAGGTGTATCCCTTTGCCTTAAAAGGCAGAAAACCCAGTGTTCCAGGTTTGATGGTGTCCCAGAAACCATCCAGTAAGCATATATGAATACAATCGCATGGAATTGTCAAAGGGCAGGAGCCTACTTGACCAAGCAACACTTAAGGGAGTTGCTTCACTGCTTCAATCCTGTTTTTTTTTTCTTTCAGAAACAAAAAATGTTTTTTCTTTTATGCAAGACTTTCAGATTGATTTTGGTTATGATAATTTATTCACCGTGGAATCTACGGGTAGAAGCGGTGGTTTGACTTTGTTTTACATGAATGGGTCAGCAACAAAGATTGTTTTCTCCAATGATCGTATGATTGACGTAGAAGCGCAGATGGAAGGCCACAAAGTGTATATTACCTTTGTTTATGGAGATCCGGTGGTGGAATACCGTGAGAATGTTTGGGAGAGGCTCACTAGAACAAGCATTACGAGAATGGGTGCATGGATGATGATAGGAGACTTCAATGAGATAATGAGTAATGATGGGAAAAAAGGAGGCCAGAAAAGATCGGAAGCTTCCTTTATCCCTTTCAAGACGATGCTCGCGAATTGTGGCATAATTGAATTCCCATCTAAAGGTAATCCTATGTCATGGGCAGGGAGGAGAAAAAATGGTCGTATACAATGCAGGCTTGACAGAGCGGTAGATAACGAAGATTGGCATAATATTTTTTCCAACACGAATGTGGAGTACTTATTGAGATAGGGTTCAGACCATCGGCCAGTGCTGGCTCGAATTCAAACGCGAGACACCAGACCAAGAAGAAATTTCTGATTCGACAAAAGGTGGCTTGACAAGCAAGGTTTCGTGGCGACGGTTAAAGAAGGATGGGGAAGGCACGCTGCGGACCAGCTAGGTGATGTAGTGGAGAAAATATCTAAATGCCGAAAAGCGATAGCATCCTGGAAGAGGAGTACCCCATCTAATAATGCTATACTGATTGAGAAACTAAAAGCTAAACTCGACCATGCTCAAGAGGAAGATACATTGACGAGATAAGAAGAACTTGAAATCAAGCGGCAGCTGTGTTCAGGTTTTCGTGAGGAGACTTTCTGGAGACAGAAAAGTCGCGTTCTATGGCTCAAAGAAGGAGATAGAAATACAAAATATTTCCATGCTAAAACCAAACAAAGACGAGCCCGCAACCGTATCATAAGACTGAAAAATTTCATGGGTTCATGGGTAGAAACAGAAGAAGGTATCGAGCAGGTTGCGGTAGATTACTTCCAAGAATTGTTTAGTACATCAGCCCCAACAGATATTGTCAGTAGCCTTCGGTCGCTTAACGAGTCAGTCATAGATAGTATGAATACATCGTTGACAGACACACCGTCAGACTCAGAGATAAAGGAGGCAGTATTCGCGATCAACCCCGAGAAAGCACCATGACCAGATGGAATGACAAGCCTATTTTATCAACGTTTCTAGAACCTCCTGGGAAAAGATGTTATCAAGATGGTTCAGAACTTCTTTGATACATGGGAGTTTGATTATCGTATAAATCAAACTAATGTTTGCCTAATACCAAAGAACGAGAGACCAACGTCCATGACAGAATTCCGCCCTATAAGCTTATGCAACGTTAGCTACAAGATTATGGCAAAAATCTTGTCAAACCGGCTTAAGAAGATCTTACCAGAATTGATTTCTGAAACCCAATCAGCCTTTGTGGCTCAAAGACTCATTACGGATGATATCCTGGTAGCTCAAGAAATGTTCCATGCGCTACGGACGAACTAAAGTTGCAATTCAAAGTATATCGCCACAAAGACAGATATGAGTAAAACATATGATAGAGTAGAATGGGGTTTCCTAAGAGCCTTGATGGAGAAGATGGGCTTCGACCAGAGATGGATTCATTTGATTATGAGCTGTATTACTTTGGTATCTTACCAGGTTTTGATAAATGGTGATGCAAAGGGCAGCATCACACCTTCCCAAGGCCTCCGGCAATGCGATCCTTTATCGCCTTTTCTCTTTATACTCTGCACGGAAGTACTGATATTGCAAATTCGTGAAGAAGAGCAAGCAAAACGAATAATTGGACTAAAAATCGAGCGATCATGTCCAGCGGTCTCTCATTTTCTCTTCGCTGATGATTGCCTCTTCTTTTGCAAGGCGGAGCCGAGTCAGTGTCAAGAGCTGATGAGAATTATTGACGTCTATGGTTACGCCTCAGGACAACAACTGAATAAAGATAAATCTTCAGTTCTGTTCTGTTCTAAGGTCATAACGTCTACGAAACGAGAACTGAAAAGGTTAACTGGGATCACTAAAGAGGGAGGAATGAGAATGTATCTTGTCATTCCGGAAAAGATATGTGGCTCCAAAAAACAATGTTTGCATATGTCCAGGATCTTCTAAACTCAAGAGGGAACACGTGGGAAGCTAAGTCTGTATCTAAGGGTGGCAAAGAAGTACAAATCAAATCGGTGGCTCAGGCAGTTCCATCATACACGATGTCATGTTTTCTCTTACCACTAGAGGTCCATAAAAAAGTAACCGGAGCTATCTCAAGATTCTGGTGGAGTACCAAAGTTAATAATAGAGGACTACACTAGGTCGCATGAGACAAAATTTGTATACCTCAAGAGGAGGGTGGCCTGGGTTTTAGAGACTCTCGAGATTTCAACCTAGCCCTGCTGGCAAAGCAAGTCTGGCGTTTGTTGATTTATCCTGATTAATTCCTGGCGTGAGTCTGAAAATGGCGATACTATCGCCATTCTAACCCTGTGTTGGTAGGAAAAGCGAACAATCCATCATTTGGATGGACTAGCATCTGGACAGCTCGATCGGTTCTGAGTGATGGCCTCCTTAGAACTATAGGAACATGTACTGATACTAAAGTCTGGGAAGACTGCTGGATACCAGAAGATCAAGAGAGACCGGCCCAGCCCCTAGGAAATGAACTATATAAGGACCTGACAGTTTATCATTTGCTGATACACGAGTCCATGTGTTGGAATGAAGCTCTTTTGAGAGAGTTAATCACGCCGGAGGATGTGAGTACAATCTTAGCAATTAAACCAAGTCGCTTAGGACTGAGAGATGGATACACTTGGAAACATACAAAATCAGGCTCATACACGGTGCGAGGGGGATATGAGTTGATAAACAAAAAATGAAGGGCAGCAACAGAACATTCGGTCTTGGAACCTAGTGTGACGGGGTTAAAGAAAGAAGTTTGGAAACTGAAAACGACAAGGAAAATAAAGCATATTTTTGTGGCAAGCATTGTCGGGTTTTGTAACTGCTGCGAGTCGCCTATGTGATCGCCATTGTGCATCAGAAAGGACGTGCTCAAGGTGTGGTGCAGAGGACGAGACAATCAACCATATATTGTTTGAATGTCCCCCGGCTCTACAATGTTGGGCACTGTCTGATATTCCTACTCCTCTGGGCTTTTTCCCGTGTAGTTCTTTATTAACAAATCTGGACCACTTGATGTGGAGAGCGGCTGAACATGGCGTCGCAAAGGATATCACTGAACCGTTCCCATGGCTGATATGGTACATCTGGAAGGAACGAAACAACAAAGTTTTCAATAATATTGAAGTGTCACCATTGGATACACTTCAATTGGCGATATCAGAAGCAAGGAGTTGGAAAGTGGCCCAACTTACCCCACCTTAGCGGGAGAAAACATGGAGGAAGGAGAAGGAGATGAAATGGTCCCGGAACATACGACACCAGTGGAAGGCCTACGATGCCAATTTGATGCTTCGTGGACACGAGAAGGAGAGTGGACGGGCTTGGGACTGGTACTGATGGAGGGCGAACAGAGACGGCTAATGGGACTGCAAAGTTGCAGGAGATCGCTCTCACCTCTCCATGCTGAAGCGGAAGGATTGGTTTGGGCCATGAAGGTGATGATCCAGCATGGATACAACTCTATGCACTTCAAAACTGATTGCAAACAATTACTGGAACTAGTTCACGAAACACAGGAATGGCCATCCATGGTCACTATGCTCGAAGAGATAAAGTTAACCACAATGTTGTTTATTCACTTTTCTTTATGGCATCTACCGCGTAGTAGTAATAAAAGAGCAGACGGTCTTGCGAAAGAAGCCCCAGCTCAGACTTAACCTGTCGATTGCATTTGCGTCGACACTCCGGTTTGGCTTGCTCATGTAGCTAGCCTCTTGGAGTAGCTCTACTAATAAAGTTTTTTTCGATGAAAAAAAATAAGAACTTCATTATATATAAATTTAACCACATTTCAACCAATAAAAAAATAGAATAACATATAAAACTAATAAATTTTGCATTAAAATCATGAAACGACACTTATTTTAAAACAACAATTTTACTCTATAACGACACTTATTTTAAAACAACAATTTTACTCTACAACGACATCTAAATTGAAACGAAATTAGTATAATACTACTACAAAATAAATGTGGAAATTATCGCTTTTTCAGTATATTTTCAATCATGTGCGAGTGTGCGTTATAGCCAAACCTATTTATTAGTATATATATATTTATAACCTTTATCATTGTTCATAAATTCAACAATCAAAATATACTTGGACGAACCTTTCGTACTTCGTCACAGAAAATTATTTCCTTGGAATCATCATGTTCCGTTTTTGTGCTGAGATTCAAAGCCTTCGTCATGATAACCATTTGCTCTGTTTGTCGTAAGATTCTATATATTTTGCTTTGTACCTCGTGTAGGCAATACTATAGTTGATTCTTTAACCAAGGCTAATTTATATGGTTGAACAAAAAAAATATCTATGTACTTTCAATTTTACCAGCATATTGAGATTCTATTTTAATTCAATGAAGGTTTATTAAAAAAAGAGCCAAAACTTCATGTTCGGTAAAAGATAAACGCAAAATGGAAGCAATGTTGTGATTTAAGAAACAATAACACATTAGGTAGAAATATTTGAATAAATCTCAGAAATCTATTAAATAGTTTTTGGGAGTGAACGATCTAAAATGGATAACTCCAACCTCCAAAGAAGAAGAATGGAGAAATAACAAAACAAAGAGGATCCAAGTCAGTATTCCCTGAAATAGGGAGGAGAAAGGCTGGCCAGCACATGACCCAATAGTGATGTGAACCTGGATGTGCTTGAACACTTTAGACGAGCTGGACGAAGTGACACTCACATAGGTGAGCTGAATCTGATTGACACTTACCTGGACGAGCTGGTTGAGCTAAATCAAAGTGACACCTACCTAGCTGAGCTGGATGAGCTGAATACTTAAGTGAGTTGGATTAACACTATCTTAACAAGATGAGTTGGACTGACACTATTCTTGACGAGCTGAGATGGAACGACACTCACATGGACGAGCTGAGCTTGACTGACACTCACTTAGACTAACTGAGTGCGTTGGTTCAATTTTCCGAGTTGATTTGATCACCCGAAAAACTACATTCGGACAACCTTGCTTCTAATGAGCCAAGCCAATCTCCTATTAGTTCTTAGGCATGTTCATGGTCCAAACTACTAAAAAAAGATTTGGGCTTAATGTTTTTTTCAAGATATCCAACAAACAATCTTGTTTAGGCCAAATGGAGAAATCAAAAAGAAAATTGCTAAGGTAAAGAGATATTTCGATAAGGTCTTATAGAGAAATGTCTTGGCCCATCCGAGAAGCATATTATTCACTCTTCAAAGTTCAAGTTGTGCCTAAAGTGAAGAGTTATTAGAAGGTCAATAGTCCTTCAACACAATACTTATTTCTGGTCAAAAAGCTTTGGTCCCCTCTTTTTTGAACGAACCTTCATTGAATTAAAAATAGAGTCTTAACATGCTGGTGAAGTTGAAAGTACATATAAATTGGCCTTGGCTAAGGACTCAACTATAGTATTGCCTACACGAGGTACAAAGCAAAATATTTAGAATCTTACGACAAACAGAGTGATTGGATGTCATGACAAAGGCCTTGAATGTCAGCACAGAAACAAAGTGAATATTGGATGTCAATGAATATATTTTGAGTCAAAGAACAATGTGATGCAGCAACATCTAGCACATTGGTGTCAACCTAAACTTTCCATTTAGGAATATTTCCTTTTTCTTATGTGTTTTATTATTTTCCTTTTTCTTATATGTTTTGATAATTCCTTTTGCTATTAGGAGTTGGATTTTAATGACGGTCTAAAAAGCCCTATATAAGAATCTCTCTTAGCACTTTTGTAGACACTTTTGATTTATAAAATAAAACTATTGCTTATTACTTTGAAAGATTCGATTAAGCTCATCTAACAAAAATTTGGTCTCAAGAAGCTATCGAAAGAAACTCTTGATCGATCCAAGAACATGTCTCACCAAACCCTCAAGTTCTCGATCGATCGTTCACCTTAAATCGTACGCTGCACCAGGTTGGTATCAGAGCTTTGCTACGCTCCAAATTCAGCTAACCTTCTACGATAGTTCGAAAAACTCGTTCTCAACAACCAGTTGATGACGATATCCCAGCTACTCAACAATCCATCCACGATCTTCAACAACAAATAGCAGACTTCACTGCTGCGGTTGCTGCGCTCATAAAGAAACGTCCAAACCCTAGACACCGCCATCGCCGAGCCGACCAGCTCATCAACTCTGACGACTCTGATAATGACTCCAACCCCTTCACTTCACTCCGCCATAACTGCCAACGTCCCAACAATTCCAACTCGGACAAAGACAACAACAATTCAGCATGGATATCTAGTTTTAAACTCGACTTCCCCGAGTTTCATGGTACTACCGTTGGCGAAGAACCTTTAGATTGGTTTGTAACCATGGAGAAAATCCTTGAATTTAAGCAAATACCGCAGGATCAATGTGTCCCACTTAACCTTCTATGATGGTTCGCAAAACTCGTTCTCAACAACCAGTTGATGACGATATCCCAGCTACTCAACAATCCATCCACAATCTTCAACAATAAATCGCAGACCTCATCGTTGCGGTTTCTGCGCTCACAATGCAACGTCCAAACCATAGACACCGTTGAGCCGACCAGCTCACCAACTCTGACGACTCTGATAATGACTCTAACCCCTTCGCTCCACTCCGCCATAACTTCCAACGTCCCAACAATTCCAACTTGGACTCGGACAAAGACAACAACAATTCAGCATAGATCTCTAGTTTCAAACTCGACTTCCCCGAGTTTCATGGTACAACCATTGGCGATGAACTTTTAGTGTGGTTTGTAACCGTGGAGGAAATCCTCGAATTAAAGCAAATACCGCACAATCAATGTGTCCCACTTTTAGCCATTCGGTTTTGTGATCGAGCAGCGGGTTGGTGGTCGCAAGTCAAGAAAACTCAATCTAGGTTGGGTAAAACAAAGATCGTCTCATGGGATAAACTTAAAAGAGAGATGTACAAGAGCTTTTTTACCTTATAACTATGATCAGTTGATGTTCTAGAGATTTCAAAACTTACGACAAGGAACTTGTACCGTTGATGAATATGCAACGAAATTTTTCAAGATGATCAATCTTGTAGAAGTACGTGATATGGAGGAACAACTCACCATGCGTTTCATTGGAGGACTACGTCAACAAATTCAATTTCCCCTGAATCTTTTTTGACCTTAGTCTATCTCTGAAGCCCATCAACAAGCCATGACAATGGAGGCTCAAAGCCGAACAAGGTTTCAAGTGTGGGGTACGCACCGACCACCCAAACATACCACTCCTCAAACTCCCTCGACCAAAACGCCTACGACCAAACCTGAGACAGCAATCGTCCCTGTTAGTCCTAATCAGCAACCTCATCCTGGAGGCTTCAAGTGTTTCTCTTGTGGAGAGACTGGCCATTGATAGTCAGTGTGCCCTTCTCGAACCAGACGCGGGTTACTTATGGACAAAGTCCATAAAGATCACCAGCCCATCTACGACGACGAACCACACGACGAGGAAGAAGAAATCTACTCGGACTCAGGTCATCTTTTTGTAGTGCGCATGTCGTTTTTTACACTAAAGGCCAAGGAACAGTTTCCCCAACGCAACATACTCTTTCAGTCAAGGGGTACCATAAACGGACGTGTTTGCTCCTTTATAATAGACTACGGAAGCTGTGAAAACGTCATAGCAGCTGAGGCAGTTACCAAACTCAATTTTCAAAATGAACCTAACCCTTCACCTTACAAGATTTCATGGTTACAACAAAACCATGATCTCGTGGTCACACGACGAGCGTTAGTTTCTTTCTCTATCAGCCCGTCATATAAGGATCAATTTTATTGCGACATTTCCCCTATGGACGCATGCCACTTACTCCTCGGCTGGCCTTGGGAATTTGATCGCCACATTATCCATGTCGACTACCTTAACATCTACAGCTTCACTCTCGCCAACCACAAGTACATCCTCAAGCCATCGTCCCGGACATCACAAAATATGCCACCAACACTACCACCACTCCCGTGTTATACCTTAATCGCACACCATTCATCTCAGCTATGCATGGAGCCGTTATGGTCCTCGCATTCATCTCCAAACCAAAGGTCCTACAACACCCAACGAAAATTTCACCTGCCTTTGCATCCACATCTCCAAGTTCTCAGACGTCTTTCCCGACGATCTTCCAGATGGCCTTCCTCCTCTACGAGATATCCAACACCGTATTGACTTACTCCTGGACGTCGCCCTCCCAAACCATTCCCATTACCGCATGAGCCCAAGTAAACGCGAAAGCCTATCTCCGTGCGCGGTTCCAGCCCTGCTCATTCCAAAAAACGATGGTTCGTGGAAAATGTGTGTGAATAGTCGAGCTATAAACAAAATCACAGTTCATTATCGTTTCTCGATTCACCGTCTGGACGAATTGCTAGAACAAATTTGTACTACCTCTATTTTCTCGAAACTTGATCTAAAAAGTGGGTATCATTTGATTTGAATCAATCCGGGCGATGAATGGAAAACATATTTCAAGACACGTGAAGGTCTTTTTGAATGGATGGTGATGCCTTTCGGTTTGTATAACTCTCTAAGCACATTAATGCGTGTTATGAACCAAACTTTGCGTCTATTCATAGGCAATTTTTTCGTGGTTTATTTCGATGACATCTTGTTCTTCAGTTCCTCTCTAACCGACCACATTCAACATCTTGAGGAAGTGTTAAATGTTGTCCGCCGTGACAAATTCTTCGTGGCGCTTAAAAATGTCAGTCTGGATCGTACACCGTCCACTTTCTTGGCTATATAGTGTCTTCACAGGGTCTTGCAATCGATCCAAGAAAAATCTCGGCGATTTAGTCATGGCCTACTCCCATGACAATCACTGAAGTACGTAGCTTCCATGGTTTGACTTCGTTCTATCGATGGTTCATATCACAATTCAACAGTCTCATGGCACCTATCATTGATTGCATTCATGATGGCCACTTTGTTTGGATGCCTAAGGAAGATCAAGCATTCACGGTTATTAAAACTAAGCTTTGTTCTGCTCCGGTCCTTGCCCTTCCGGACTTCACACTGGTCTTTGAGTTACATTGTGATGCATCCAAGACATGAATTGGTGCGGTTCTAAAGCAGAAAGGCCGTCCAGTAGTCTTCTTTAGTGAAAAACTGGCGGGAGCACATTCACATTATAGCAGATATGACCTTGAATTCTGCGCAATCGTCCATGCCATTAAGAATTGGAGGCTTTATTTGTTTCATAAGGAGTTCGTTCTTTACACCGACCATGATGCACTCAAACATCTAAGTAGCCAGGGTAAGGTCTCATCTCGTCATACTTCTTGGATTACTTACCTCCAACAGTTCACCTTCGTCATCAAGCATACGTCCGACACATCTAATAGACTTGCTGACCTGTTAAGCCGTTGTCACTCTCTTTTAACAACCTTGCATGCGTATGTGCCTGGTTTTAGCAACTTGGCCAGCCTCTATCATGAAGACCCATTCTTTGGAAAAATCTACCAAGATGTTCTCGATGGTGTTGCTTCTTCAAACTATACAATCCATGACGACTTCGTCTTCTGTTGTAATCAGTTGTGTATTCCAGACTCCAGCTTGCGCCTGCACATCCTCTCCGAACTACACCGTGAAGGTCATGTGGGTCGCGATCGCACCTTGCATCTCGTCTCCTCTTCTTACTTATGGCATTATTTACGTCGAGATGTCGAACGGTTCGTGGAACATTGTGTCGTCTGTTTACAGTCAAAGGTACGCGCCTCTAATTCCGGTCTCTATATGCCTTTGCCAATTCCTACGCAACCTTGGACGGATATCAGTATGTATTTCGTGGTCAGCCTTCTGTGAACTCAAAAAGGTTTTGATTTCATCTTCGTGGTCATTGATAGATTTTCAAAAATGGTTTGTTTTTTTCTATGCAAGAAGACGACCGATGCTATGCAGGTGGCTACACTTTTCTTTCGAGAAATATACAAGCTTCATGGGTTGCCTTTGTCTATTTTCTATGACCGTGATTCTCGATTTCTAGGGCACTTTTGGCGTTGCTTGTGGAAACTTTTGGGAACTACACTTGACATGAGTTCTGCTTACCATCCCCAAACTGATGGGAAAATAGAGGTCACAAACCGTTCTTTGGGTAATCTTCTTAGGTGTCTTGTAGGTGATGCCATTCGTACGTGGGACTCTAAACTTCCTCAGGCAGAATTTGCCATAATCATGCTACAAATAGAAGTACGGTTTTCTGTCCTTTTCAAGTCATCTATGGTACCATTCCACGTGGTCCGGTCGACCTTACAACCCTTCTTGATCACACTCATTCTCATGGCGATGCCGCTATATTTATTGAGTCTCTTGCTCAGGTACATTCGATCACTCACGCACGTTTGGAAGCAATCGCTTTAAAGTACAAACAAGCCGCTGACAAACATCGTCGTCGGCTGGTTTTTGACATCGTGATCTTGTATGGATCTATCTTACTCGTGATAGACTGCCCGCTCGTGCCTACAACAAGCTCAAGTCAAAGAAGATTGGTCCATTTGAAGTTTTGGAACAAATCAGCGACAATGCCTACCGTTTACGCCTTCCAGATGATATCAACACCTCTGATGTGTTCAATGTCAAGTACCTCTCTCGTTATGTTACTGGCGCCAACAGTTCTGAATCGAGGTCGAATCCTTCTCACCCGCGGAGTCCTGATGTAGAAACATCTTGCACATTGGCACCAACCTAAACTTTTAATTTAGGAATATTTCCTTTTTTTCTTATGTGTTTTAGTTATATTTTATTTTTCTTATGTGTTTTGATAACTCCTTTTGCTATTAGGATTTAGATTTTAATGACGGTTTAAAGAGTCCTATATAAGGAACTCTCTTAGCACTTTTGTAGACACTTTTGATTATAAAACAAAACTATTTCTTATTACCTTGAAAGATTCTATTCATTTTATTTAACAAGAAGTTGGTCTCAAGAAGCTACCGAAAGAAACTCTTGCTCGATCCAAGAACATGTCTCAACAAACCCTCAAGTTCTCGATCGACCATTCACCCCAAATCGTACGCTGCGCCACAATGTCATATAACTGATTCCTTCGAGACTGCGTTATTCAATGCAGTTTTGAACACTATTGTCTTTGCAACTAGAGAAAAACAAACATGACTACGGTTTGACGATTCCAAGGAAGTAATTTCTTGTGATGAAGTACGAAAGGTTCATCTAATTCCACATGCACCAGTTCTTACATCCCAAGCAGCAATAGTAAAGCATAAATGATTTGTAATTTGAGAAGGGGAAGACGAACCTTTGAAATGGTAGGATGACATCGAGGTGAGACTCTATTTTGAACTTGTGCGGCTTGCTAGCTACAATCATCAGTAACATCTTTCAGTGTCAGGTCATCCTCCGCCAAGGATTTATTTTCAAACAAAAGTGTATTACATCCCTTTCAAAGAAGCTAAGGGTGGAGAGAAGCAAAAGATAAACATGTATGTGGTAAAAGAACCATGCATTTGAAGACTTAAAGAAAGAGTGACAGAATTCACATGGGTCCCATTTGTTCTGAGAGTTATATGGACAAAATTCCACACTCTAGTCGAAAAGGGACACTGAACAAAGACATGGTTCTATGTCTCTATGGTTTAACATCTTTTGTAGGTCACATCTACCTCCATACCTCTCTCACTGAGATTAAATTTGACTGGGAGGGCTCTATTCTTGTTTCGCCAGAGAAGTTGTTTAAGTTTAAATGTTGTCTTCAACTGCCAAATACATTATTTCCACTGAATCATGCTACCGTCTTGTATTCGTAATAGCAGCAGTGGTGTGAATATAGACAAGGGCATATCCCAATCTAGTGGAACATTAATCAACTTTTCAGGTGGCCAGAAGATCTTATCCAACCTTTCAAGTGTGTTAAGAATAATTTAATCTAATAAACTCCTCATATTGAGGCAGTTTCATGAGGTTAGCGGTTTGATGAGGTTTTGGACTCGCAATCAATATGTGGTGGATCTTGACTTATTAGTGTGAGAGGATTCTATGTGGACATCCATACGTCATTCCAGACTTGAATATTAGAACATGATCCCACAATCCAGTTTCGAAATCATTGATCGTCCTGAGTAGATTCTCCTCCAGCCATCCATGAGGGCCAGAAGAAGGGGCTGTGAACTCCATGAAAGAGGTAGTGTGGAAGTATTTCTCTATACGTGTGTAGGCCAGGAAGTGGAGGGGGGGGGGTTCTTTGATCATTCTCCAATCTATATTTGCCAATAAAGCATCATTAAATTGCTCAATTTCTCGATAACCAAGCCCCCCCTTCAACACTCTTAGGAAGGGACATCTTATCCCACGAGACCGAACACATCTTCTTAACTTCTGGATTACCATCCCACACAACCTTGTAAGCACCCACTGTATTTGGTTACAAAGGGAGATATGGATCCTGATTCATGATATCTCACACAAAGGCATGGCTGGTATGAGCGATTTGAGAAGCATTAGGTTCATGATGCTTGATAATAACATTGAACTCCAATATGCTCTTTGTCGTATGTGATAAACAATCAAAGAAAATAGACCATTTTTGTGGGAGCCAAAGTGTTTTGGGAGTTCACGATATTTCTCCATACCATCTCCATTATTGATATGAAGTTGTTGCTTAACCTGAATTCAAGATTCAATGAGTTTCTTTTCTAAGAACATGATTGCTGACTTCTGAATATTTATACATTGTCTGGGTATGCTTATATTTAGAGAGGATACTGAGAAAAGCATAACAGCTATGCTGGTCAGTTTTAAAGAAAAACATCTTATCATCAGCAAACAAAAGGAGGTTGATTGGTGGTGAGTTCCTTGCCACTTTAATTCCTGGTAGGGGGCCTTGTTGAATTGCATTCCTACACAATCCAAATGAGACCTATGAGCATAAGATGATTAGGTAAGGAGAAAACGGGCCCTATTGTCTAGAAATGGTGTGACTCTACCTTGCGGATCTCCATTGATAAGAAAGGAGTAAGAAACTGAGCTCACACATTCCATAATCTACCTAATGCAAATATGACCGAAACCGAGGCTCAACAAAAACTCTTTCTATCATAAACTTTATTCTTTTTTGTCTTTATGGCCATTTAGCATCTTACTCGTGCTCCAAAAGACATTAAATAATGGAATATGCAATGAGGTTAGCATTCATCTTAGGGGTAATAACTGGAAAGAAAAATTCCTTTACCACTTGCAAAGTACCTGCAGAGTTATAAGTGAATATGTTTGTGATGGTAACGATTAATAGTCCTAGTGATTTGATATTCTTCGAACACTGGGATGCCATTTTTGTTCTCAATGACTGCAAATTTATTTGTAGCTTTTCTGGTTCTGGTAATGGGGTGGAAGAAGCTGGTATTACAGTCACCATGGCTGAGACATTTGATATGACTCGGTTGTCTCCAATAATCTTCCTTTTCAGCATATGCCATATCTTTTTTTTTTTTTTTGTAACACAGCATATGCCATATCTAACTTCAAAAATATTCATGTTCTAGTTCTAGGAACCAACAGGTAAAGTCTTCTAGAAGTGTTTATTTTTGTTGGTTGGCTGTGGGCATATACGATTAGTGTTTGTTTGTTTTTGAAATAAGTAGGTTTTATCGGCTTGTTTTGTTATGTGATCCAAGTGTACTGGAGTGGTTTGTTTTTATTTTGTTTGCTGTTTTGGTTAAAATACTTGATTTTTATTGTATGCGGGTCTGTTATTTTAGCTTAGTTTATCTTTTGTTCTTGTTTCTTGAGAAACTATGTTTCTGCGGGCATTGCTTCTGAAAATTTATCATTCTTTGCTAGATTTGTATCCCGAACTGTACTTTTCAACGCGACAATGTAGAAGCAGGAGTTCAATGTAAAAACACGAACTTTGTACGAATTGCCAAAAGAAATTTGTACATATGGGTTGGCCAAAAAAACATTATGCTTTTGTTGACTTTTTAATTTTATTAAGAAATGTTTGATTGACTGGCCAATTTGACACTTTATGTATTTTTGTTTTTAAAAATAAGGTGTGAAAATGTGCTCCAAGGGATTCGAACTCGTGCACTTAGGGATAATGGTAGGAGCTTTGCTACTGGGCTAACAGACTTTTCATTACATTGACGAACAAAGTTGTTTTTAACATTATCTCATCCGAGTTAAATGAAAATAAAAAGACATAGACACTGAGATTCGAACTAGGGTTAATTGGGTTAAATGACATGGTAATTTACCACTGGGATAAAGTTACTTACAATGTATTCACTAACATATTTAGTATTATTGAGTACTTATTAAATAAAAAAACCTCAAAAAACCTTAAAAATACCTTTAAATTACAAAAAATGAAAAAATAAAGAATTTTTTTATAAAACTAATTTTGAAATTAAAATTTAAAATAAATTTTCATTTTTCTTTTAAAAAATCAAAAATATTCCAAAATTTTCATTTAAAATGAAAATGCTTAAAATAATTATTGTACCCATTATGAGTGCGATTTTAATTTTAAGCTGATAATTGTAACTTTAATTTGCTTGAATTTTGTTTGAGTTTTTAATTTTTTTGGATTTGTTTTCAAATTTTCGATTTTTTTTTTCATTTTAGTAAAAAATAAAAATTATTTATAATTTAATTTAAAAATAAACTTTCTTGAAAATTTTGGAAAATTTTTGATTTTTTTTTAAAAAGAAAAAAAATGAAATTTTGTTTTTAATTTTAATTTCAAAATTAATTTTACAAAATAATCTTTATTTTTTCAATTTTTTGTAATTTTAAAGGTATTTTTAAGTTTTTTTAGAGATTTTTTTATATTCAATTAGTACTCAATAAAGGAAATTATGTTAGTGAATACAATGAAAGTAACACTAGCTCAGTGGTAGAATACCATGTCATTTGACCTAACCAACCCGAGTTCAAATCCAGGGGTCTACGTTTTTTTATTTTCGAATCATGTAAAACGACGTCGTTTCTGGCAAGATTTAACGGAAACTTAACACTGTCTAAACTGCGAATTAACGGTGTGTCAAATTGGCCAGTCAATCAAAAGTTTCTTAATAAAATTAAAAAATCAACAAAAGTATAGTATTTTTTTGGTCAGGGTCGAGTATAGGTTTTTTTTGGCAATTCGTGCAAAGTTCGTTTGTTTTTTTTGGCCGATTTCCCGTATTGTATTTGAAGTTGACGTAGTTTACAATAAACGTTATACATTTACACAATGGTGGTGCGTTGATTGCTCGAAATTGTACAAATATTATAATGTAACATGTTCGCCAAAAATCATTTCACTGTCGAATGTATATGTCTTCCTACAAAGTCTACGGGATTTGAGCATTTCAATGTGAATATTGCATCTGACTATGTGACGATTACACAAGCAATCAACTAGCCAACTGAATATATAAGAATGAGTGAATGATCCTTTAAATGTGTCGAACCACATGAGAAAAGGTTCGTGCTCATACTGGGAACAGCTTGTTGCAAAACTACTTGTCAATTACAGCAATGATGGTAGATAACTGGATATGGCTTCTATTGACCCCAGCGTTTAAATTTAATAATCATGTGAATATTAAAATATCATACATTGTGTATTAACACTGACGATTATAAATATTATTTTTAATGAATGTTTATTCAGTTTACATCTTATATATACTTATCAATTAATATAAAATAATTGGTGAGAATCGTATTTGAAAGCGATGAAGTAAAGCAAAAGAGTCCACAAATTGAGTTTCCCACTGATGATTTTTCTTTTCGTCATCACTAATTATGGTGTATTTTTTCTTCAGTTTGACTTGCGAGTGCACATTATCATTCATACAAAACACATTTTCTAAATCTTTATCGCATGCGCCATCCTTAGCATTCATACGAAACAAAAAGAGCTTTATCCGTTATTCATGTATTAATGGTCCCACTGGAATAAGTATTAAATCTCGCACTATAAAACAAAATGATACGTTACGGAAGATAACCATTCCTATCTGTTTAATTGCTTAATCAAATTGAAGTTTCTATTAATCAAATGCACAAATTTAAACCAGACATAAGAGTATAGTTTACTTCCCGGATCTGAGTTAATTGAAGCTTAGTGCTTGTGTGAACTTGTGTAGTTGAGCATGCGGTCATTTTTTTTAACATCAAGTGGTCTCAAGACTTTGAATTTTGATTTTATTTAAAGAAAGACTCTGAAATTTGTTTTTGGTCACAAAAGACTTTCAGTTTTGTTACCATTTCTCCACGTTATATATTAAATAAATTGGTTCCAGATCTGACACAAGTCTTAACACGAATGGTTGGTGTACAACACTAGAAACTGTAGGTTCTCGTTTTTTGTTAAATAAGGTTAAAAAAATCAAAAATACTTTCCGAATTAAATATAAACTAACTAATTTTGGGTTCACAGAGGATGATTAAGAAACATGAAATGAAGTAATTGGCCTGAATTTGTTCTAGCCAAAAGTTCTCATGCACAATAATCGAGACATTTATTCTAATCCAATCTTCCGACAGTGCGAGACAGCGTCTCCGCCTCTACTTTCTTCTTCAACGTCTTCATGTTACTCTGCTTCTCCCTTTGTCTATTGTCTCTCCTCTGCTCTTTTGTTGTTGGCTCATAAAAGAGTGAGAGATCCGGCAAAGAAATCCTTGTTTTAAAGATGGTTTCTCCGCTAGGTAGCTTCCTTAAGCTCCGCTTGCATCATCATATACATATAATTATCTGGTAACCTTTAGGTTTCAAGCTTCTCTTCCCTCTCCCATGCCGTCTTAGGCCACAACGGCCCTTGCAAGTTGTTAACACATGTTTTGAGGTGCCGGTGCAAGGCTTCTTCTCCGATCTCTTCACCTTCACTTCGACGCAGCCTCTAATGCTTCTTCCCCCAGTTGCCGCTGTGAGGAAAGCTTCGATCGACTAATATCCTTTTTGAGTCGTTGTTCACTGCAGCTTTGCCGACTACACCAGATTTGCTTATGCACTTTGTAACCTATTGTTCCCTTGCAACTCCTCTACATCACATCAACTACTCCGAGCTCAGTTCCGCCATATTTTCATCTCCTAATATTAGATGTCAAGGTGTATATAGCCAGCATCCAATATATCCACCGCACATCACTCCCACCAAGCCCAGCTGTCACAATGAGTCTCAGTTGTTTGGAAATAACGTCATTTGCTCTTCCTGACGAATACTGTAAAACTGGAGTTCAATGGCTTAACTCTCTGACCAAAGCATTTTAAGGGAGCTTGCTTCATGAACAATAGCTTGAACTACCGTGAATGCTCCGACAAAATCCTCTTCTATTAATTAGTTTCATAAGTCTACCTTCTGCGAATCGGTCTTCTCCTCTACCGAGCTTCACCTCCGAGCCCAAAACTATCTCACGATGAATCTCCTTGTTTCTTTGGAAACGACATCTTCTACTCTTCTCAATGAATAATCAATCTTAAACCAAAGTTCATAGCTCAACACTCTCTCACTAAGGAACCTTAACGGAGGAACAACCAAGATGAGAATGTGTTTCTCTCTAGCGAAGGAACATCATCAGAGATGGTCACCAACCGTCTGGCTTATTCTTCCTCGCGGTATCAAGAACCAGCCTAAGTCTCCACCGTGAAATCAAGATTTTCCGGTGATGGAGTCACTCTTCTGTCGGAACTTGCATTGGACTCTTCTTCTCCAGCCATCAGCATTGGATCTACCTTTCTCCACCATGATTGTCCTCTGCAACACGAAATCTGCCGTGGTATTATCGATTAGTTCCAATCCGCCCCTGTCTTCTTCCTCCCGTCTTCTTCCTCCCGTCTCTACAAAGTGATGACACCGGTTCAAGCTCCACTCGTCGTCATGAATTCACTCCTCTCTGTTGCATCCATTGTTGCGAGATATCAGTTCGTCATTGATGAATGAAGATCAAAGGATCAATCGATCCATTTGTTTTAATCTATTAATCTTACACAGCCATTTCCTCATTTCTTCATTTTGGTTTTCCATTTTTCAGATTCTTCCTGTTTTTACCCCCGAAACTCCAAAATGTGCAAGTATATCTTTGAATTCGACTCCTAGCTTCATCCAGCATGTTCTCATAATTTCGTGAATGGTCCCTCATTTTTATTGCTTCATTTTTGCCCCATACTTCCAACATAACTACATTTCTTATTGATTTTGCTCCAAATTATCAATTATGCACTTCAACCCATATTAATGCAGTTGAACACGTATATGCACTAAAGGCACATACATGCATCTTAGAATGACTTAAGCTAACTAAAACCAAATGTTAAAACCCTTAAAATCATGAGATATCAACTCTCCAAACTTATATTTTACTTGTCCACAAGTAAACAATCAAAAATAATTTTGAAAAAGAGGTTTGAAAGTGAGAACTCGTAGCCAAAAGAAACACACAAAGTTACATACCAAAAGTATTACAAAGCAATCTAAAAACCTAATCTTTCGTACTTCACCATACTCATCGCAAGTCAAATATTTTGATATTTAGCTCATGCCTTAAATTCCATTTGCAATCATGTCAATTAGCCATCTAACATTCATTAATATTAGAGTACATTCTCACAAATGGGTGAATTATCACAAACCATTTAGGAAAGAAGAAGAAGGCTTGAACATTGGTGTTTCAAAGAGGTTCCTGAAATATATGGTGGTTTACTCTCAAATGCATAATGAAAATGCAATACATGTTGTAAAAAGAAGAGAGAAAGAGAAATTTTATGATTATAAAGCTTTTCTTCTTCTAGTTCTAACTATTCGTAAAGTCATTTTTAGTTCTACCCACATACAAGCTAAGAGACTCAGACCAACTTTCTACCTTTTTCAAATAATCTCAACCACTTCATGTTGACATCTAAACACCGCAAGGTTCCTTTTCATTCTTTCCTTTTTTTTTGCTCAAGGCTCTCTTTTTTTCTTTTGTTTTTCCATTTTTTTGTTTGAAACATGATTTTCTTTCTTTTCTTTTGTAGATTCTTCTTCTTTTTATAGAAATTGGATATTTATTTTTCTTTTCTTGGATCTCTAAAATGTTGCTTAGTCACCACAAACACTTTTTCCTTCTTTCATGATCATAAATTCCCAAATGAAATTTTCTCAAACAAACACAAAGCAATATGAAAAGCCAAATTCCAATTAAGTGTTGTTAGTCTTGAAATGAGACAAACTCTAAGGAAGATCTTTTTTTTTGTCATCCCAATACTCACAAGAATTTACACATATAAGCAAGCAAAGAGACTTCACTCAACAATCGAGAGTGTGAGATTATGAGGAAATGGTTTAGGTTCAAGAGTGGAAGAATCCTTTGACATAATATAATTTTTCCAAACATGTAGACAAATTCATATTAAAACAGAAAACATAAATTCTCAAACGCATGACGTATATGATTTTGGATAAGGATACCAGAAATGATTCTTCAAAGCTTATTTAATTTGTCCACTATGCATTTCTTGGAATCCTGAAACAAATCAAATTGATTTGTAAGGTGTTGTATTGTCAATTATTGAGAGAAGCTAGGAGTACATCTGGATCATGAATCTAGATATAGAACATGTACAAATAAACCAAAAATTAAACCACCAAATATATGGGACATACTTCATCTGTTATTGCCCCAGTTAGTTCAAATCAGGTTGGCGCATAAGCTGTAGATCAAGATTATCAAACAAAATAAACTTGGTGTTCCTAGTATGGTCAAAAACATCTACATGTATATTGTACAGTAACATGTATTAATCATATAACAAAATATCAATCAAACGATTTGAAGTTTTTTTGTGTTTCTGTAATAGATAATATGGTCACCTTGGCATGAATTTAGGAGAACAAGATTTTCATTTCATGCAATAACAATTGTAAAAAAACATTGTCATCATTGTTGTTGTCGATTGTGTCAATAGGGACAGTTAAAACTTTTTTCGAACACAATTTGCAACACAAATGGTACCATCCTATATCAGAATCAGCAGCAATTTTATCCATTACAATATACTTCTGGACCTGTGAAGATAAAAATTTTGAAGATTATTCCTTTTTACCATCAATGTACTGAAAGGATGATAATTGGTTCAATATATGATACATGTTTAGATTGCAACACATCATCAATAGTTTTTCTAGGGGTATGAAAGAAGAAGTCGTACCTTTTAAAAATACCAGAAACTAATGCAAAAAGTTTAAAATCAACAATCTCTAAGATAATAACCTATTCAAAAACCAAGCATAACAATTGGGAAATAAATTATTACCTTAAATTGCAATATAAATCTATAATGCATATAGATATATAATTGTGAGCAACTTACAGTGACATCAAAATTTGAATGACATCCATTGTTGGATTTAGTGAGTCATCTTACACGTTGTAAGCATCGAATATGTTTCGATCCTCTCCAACATATATGTTTCATAAACTAAAATAAATCACAATCGTATAAACAATACCATTATATGCTTCTAATGATAGACACTCAAAAATTATATATGGCAACAACTAATCATTTTATTGACATATCTTAAAAAATATTACTTTTCCACACTTTAATTTTCTTAAACTTCAACACACAAGTAACTTTGAGTTCAGTTCACAACTGGATCATCATTAACATCCATAGGAAACTTTCCCCATAAGACTATTGGCAGTCGCTCATCTCCGCAAACAAAGAAAATATTTTAAATTTCTATGGCGTAATACAAATACACACATATGTAAACTCAATAAAAACTAACACAAAACACATACTCGTGATCATGTACTTCCAATAAACGATTTTGGGTGTCTTTTACATTAACCTACACCACTTCCAAATGCTTATCATCCACGATTTGGCGGATGACATCGAGAAAAAAAGGATAGTCAATTCTAGTTAGTATATTTATCGATTATAAGAGCGAGTCTTCAAGGTTCTTAATAGACACTCACCAACCAGATAATTTGTATTTATACTACCATCAATAACATCTACTGTCAATAACATCACGGTAATTGACTGGCTGAAAACCACTAAAATTGCTGGACAAATCTTCAAAATCCTTACAAGTGTTGTGGAGAGGAAAACATTCTTATTCGGATGTTTACTCGTACAATGAAGATTTATATTATATGTTTGGAGTCATTTTTAGAGTCTTTGCAGGGTTAGGTACATTATAAGTCTAATTTTTAGAATTTATATTATATGTTTGGAGTCATTTTTAGAGTTTTTGCAGGGTTAGATACATTTTGGAGTAATTTGTAGATTATGAAGCCATTTAGAACAACAAGAAAAGTGAAGCTAAGAAGTGGAAGCTAGAATCCAATTCTGAAAATCATATAAACTAAAATTAAAAAAATATTATAAAAAATATAATTATAGTTATTTGGTAATAAATTAAAAACAGATAGTATATAAACTGACCAAACCAAAGTATATATGGTACTATTATGGTATATAATTTTTATAAACTTTAAAAACCAAAAAAATGAACTGAAACCAAATCGCAATCCACATTGAACACCTTGTAGACTTAAAGCTATGTAATTGTATATCCAAAAGTTTATTAATACAATTTTTTGGTTAGGTATTATTGAACTTTGATGAGCAGGTGAAAGATATTTACGCTGGTGGTTTCAACGTTTTGAAATGATTGATGAGAATCTAAATCTATGAAAATATGAAAATCGTTGAGGGCAATCATAAACATGTGTGATTTGACTGTACGAATTTAATACAATGATGAAGCTTCTAAACTTGGATGTGGGCATGATTTTCACCTCGTACAAGGAATGACTGATGATCAAGAACATGTGTCCTCTTTGTAAGCAAAAAGTTCTTTAATTTGTTTCGTGAAATTAAAACAATGAATGTGTTATATGGCAACTTGGATTATAAGTTGCTTTGTTTTAAGTTACAATACTTGGTATTCAATGAATAATACAAAAGTTCAATTTAACAAAATACACAAATATACTGATATGTATGATGTTTAATATCAACTAAGCCATTATTCACTTATCAATTATCATCACCAAAAGTAATAAATCTACTAAGTAAGACAATTTCCTTAAATTTTTAAACACATTTGGTAATTTCTTGCTACCGCTACACTTTTACATAAAAAGCCTAAGATAAACCAAAACTAAAATCCACAACATTACTAGTTACCACATACTAACATTTCCCATATAATCTTGTTCATCATCCATGACATTTCCACTGCTTTGTCCACCACTGCTAGAGCGCGGCACAAAACACAACGGAGAAACATTTATCTTTCCAAAAATGATGACCTGCCACAACACTCAATCCATTATTCTTAGACTCCATCGGCATCCTTAAGACTAATGAGTATTGGTTGGTCATTCTCTCAAAAACTTCTATTACCCTCAACATTCATGGCTTAGTTTCTTTGCGCTCTGATCTCCGCTGTCTACATCCACTTGAAAATTTGTGAGCTAACATGTGAGTGTTACTTTGGCACCAAGATTTAAAATTTAGAGAATACAATGTTAGGATTTTTAATGGTAATTACTTGCATGATACGAATGTATCGATTGTTACACTTTTTGAGTATTTAGTTGTAAAAGAAAATTGTTTGAGCTGGGTTTCACCCTGCTCCAGGCCCAGCTCAACCCAGGTGTAGAAAAGCCCATATCAATACCCAAGAAGGAACAATAGCGAATGAAGGTGAAAACCCATCCCAAGCTGAGAGAGCCGCACACGCAGAGCGGGGGGAGGGGTCAAAGTAAAACGTAGAAGAATTAAAAGCATTAAAGACTTCCATAAAGATATTTGATCTTCACCGGAGATCATGTCGCCGTTACGATACACCTCCAAGGATCTATAAAAGAAAGAAGACTAGCCAAGAAACAAAGATCTGATTCTCTCCATAGCTAAACTATAGTCTTAATACAATCATACTATATTTTTCTTAGATACCCTTTGTATTCATAGTTTACTCTAGGCTTGGGAAAAAAAACTGGAACCAAAGTACCGAACCGAAACCAAACCAAAATACCCAAAACAAGAACCGGACCGAACTCCTCAAATATCTGAATGGTTCTTATATTTCAATATCCAAAATATATGAACCGAACGAGAACCGGATGGGTACCAGATATATATACATATGATCCATACATATATGTAATAACAAATATATACCCATAATTTTGGAGATATGTATTGATGCCCAAATATTCACTTTTCTTTATCCTTGAGAAAAGAAAGGTTTGCCAACCTAATCCCTTAATTTTTGATTTTGAGTCTTTAATTGACAAACTGGCAATTTTAAATCACACTCTCCTTCCCAATCTTAACTTGTCTTCCTCCTCGTTGTCCACCGTTTATGTCGTCGTGGATCTCAGAGGTACCGTATGAAGAATTTGAACTCATCTATTGCTTCATTGATTATGGATTTTACTCAAGTATTTTGTCACTTGTTGTTGACTTCACTTCTCTGCTTTTCGGATTAAAAACCAAGATTTTCAAAATTAATTAAGTTATCATCATTTTCTCCTTAACTCGTTTGGTTTGACCAATAAAATATTTTGTTTGAAGGGTAATGACTAGAACTAAGTGTTTTATGCTTTTAACTGATTTTGCAATCGTGGTTGAAACTTATTGACTTATTGTTATATATATCCAGAGCTTAACTTCTTAAGTTGATGCTTTAAAAATATGTTTTGTCTTTTAGCTAATTTGTTTCTCTTTTTTTGTATAACAACTTAAGTTTATTCTTTATGAATTATGATTATGTTTCAAATTTCAAATCTTTATAAGCTTATGTTTCTGTCTTTCAGTCTTTATATGTAGATGGATTCTTCTTCCTTTCCAAACGGAACAGAAGATAATCATGATGGTGTTGATGAAAAAGTGGATGAACTTGATGCTTCTACTCTGGTTTCTAGAAACAAAAGAAAAGGCAAGCATACAACAAACTCAGCTAAACCATGTAAGGAGCAAAAGACTTTGGTGAGATCAAAAGTGTGGGAACACTATACAAGAACGGTGGATTATAATGACAAATGCAAATGTCATTATTGTGGAAGAATAATGAGTTGTGCTAGCACCTCTGGAACATCTAATCTTAAAAAACATCTTGACCCATGTAAGAAATACATAGCATTGAATCAAAGCAGAGCTCAAACCCAAGCTGAAGGTGTTCTTAATGTAGAAGATGGTCAATTAAAGGTTGCAAAGGTATGCATATATGTTTTTAAGGATGTATGTAATGAGATGCTTGTATTCGGAGAGCTACCTCTTGCTTTTCATCGAGAGTTTAGCGTTTACACATTTTTACAACCGAGTCAAGCTTCATGTCCCTCACTCTAGGCGATCAGCTACACGAGAGATAGTTGAAATGTTTGTGGAAAGGAAAGCAAAAATGAGAAAATTCCTTAATGCTATTGAGAGAGGGTCTCTCTCACGACTGACATATGGGTGGTTCCAACAACAGCATCTAGCTACATGGTTAACATTGCCCGTTTAATTGATGCAAGTTGGGAGTTGCGAAAGTTGATCATAGGGTTTAAGAATGTTGATGATCACAAAGGGGAGACAATTTCAAGGGTTCTTCTTAACGGTTTAGCAGAGTGGGGGATAAATAAGTTTTTCACAATCATATTTGACAACGCAACAGCCAATACATATGCACTCAAAAGGCTTAAGGAAGGTTTTGCAGCATTAGGAAATGAAGCTTCGATTTTAGTGACTTCTTGCATGTGCGTTGTTGTGCACACATCATCAATCTGGTTGTCCGGGATGGTTTACGTTAGATGGTCAAAAATATTGCTGGGATAAGAAATGTGATTCAGTATGTAAGATCTTCGGCTCCAAGTCTGAACTCGTTTGAGCATCGTGTTGAGTCAGGAAAGATGATTAGAGGAAGTCTGCCTTTGGATTGTTTAACAAGGTGGAACTTAACATATATGATGCTATCTCGAGCTCTTTGTTTCATACAAGCATTTGGTAGAATGGAAGCTGAAGACAAGCTTTACAATGATTACTTTCAAGAAAAAGCTGAATGAAAGAAAAGGATTAGCACTCCAATCAAAGCTGACTGGGATGCAATAGACATCTAATAGCAGTTTCTAGTAATCTTTTACGATTCAACACTAGTTCTCTCGGCATCTAAGTCAGTGAACTCTCATAATTGTTACAATCAGATCGTTGCAATAGAAAGAAACTTGATAACTTTTAGTAATGGTCCTGGTGATGAAATGAGGAAAAAAGCAACTGCTATGAGGGGAAAGTTTGATAAATATTGGGAAGGTTTTAAAGAGATCAGTATCTTGATCATAGCTAGTGTATTTGATCCTAGAAGAAAATGAAGTTTGTATTGCTTTTTTAGAAGCTTTATGGTAAAGAAATAATTGAGTCTAAGAAAATTTATGATTCAGTTATGGATGTCCTAAACCAGTAGTTTGATGAGTATAGCAAGCAAATAGCAGATGTAAAACTATTAACAGTGCGTCAACATCTCAGCCTGTTGATAATGAGAAAACATCCCAGTCACAAAGTCAAGGATATGAGAGGATGGATGTAGATGATGATGAAGTTCAATGAAAGAATGGATTCATTGTATACTGAGATGGTGAATGAAGTTGGATTTCATGATACAAGTATTGAGTTGGAGCAGTATCTAAAGGAAAAGGTAGTCAATCTCAAGGGTACTATGAAAGAAACAAATTATGATATCTTGTCGTTTTGAAAGATCAATGCTTCCAAGTTTCTTGTATTATCAGAGATAGCAAGGGACATACTTGCAATGCAAGTGTCCTTTGTCGCATCGCATTTAGCACTAGTGGTTGTAATGACTCATTATATGATTGAAGTTCTCATGTGCATAGAACAGTGGTTGAAGTGTGAGTTTCAGTTATACGAGAAAGAAGTGGTTACCAATCATCAAATGATCAAGTACATTCAGCAGCAAGATGATCTTGAGAAAGGTAATTAGTAACCTAAACTGTTTCTTTTTGTCTTTATCTTGTTTTGTGTAAGTAGTAATTTGAACTCTTTTTTTTTAGAGTTTGGAAGCACATGTTTCTTCAAAAAATGATCAATAATGTCTTATGGTGAATGAAGAAAATGTATCAACGTTTATTTTAGTTTGTTGTTTTTCTGGTTTAAAGTTTCATATTTTGACAATTTCGGTTTGATGTTTAAACAATTAAATTTATGTTATGTTTATGCTGTTTGAATGTTAATTTTAGTGTATTGCCTTCACTTTATTGTTTATGCTTATAGGCTACATCTATCATTTGATTTTGTGAAGGTTAATGTTGTATTTTAGTTACTAGATGGCAATGGGTATACAGTTTTTTTTAGATACTTTCAAATTAGTTTCGGATATTTTAGATATTTAATACCCAAACCGAAATAGTATACCCAAACTGTTTGTATCCGAAAAGACTCAGGTAGTTTTGGATATTAAAATTAATAATCGAACCAAGCACGAAAATATCTGAACCAAAATTTGATAACTACCTTTACGGATCCTCCAAAGCTCTACCCGGACTACCCGAACCGATACCTGAAATACTCAGGATTAATTTACTCTTGATTTTATCATCAACAAAACATACATTTTCCATAGTTAATCATATCTTAGACAAGAGTTTTAGGATTCAACAAAAAAACATAAACTCTATATCGAATTTCCTCAGTAAAAAATCATTATTAAGTCCATTCAAATATCGAAGATAAAAATAAATAAATAAAAAGGTCTGCAATAAACAAAATCACTTCATCAAGACTGAAAGAAAAAACTACTTAAACAAAAAGACTATTAATAAGCAACTCCTGGAACAAACCATTGAGTTCTGCTTATGTAATAACATGTTCTGTTAGGCCATTCGATACTACTAGTAGCAAGATCGAAGACACCGCAGAACGAACCATGATCGTCATCATTATCTGGCCAAACATCCTCTTCAACGAAATATATAGAACCACTCTTGATTCCATGACCAAAACAATCTTTAACCGGTGCTTTTACCGTAACACCTTGACCAAAAATCAACATCTCATTGTCTCCAATAGAATACACTCTTTCCCACTTGCAACTCTCACGATTCATCTTAAACACGTAAAACAAAAGATTTTCTTCGTACTTCACTTCTTTTAAGCTCAAGATGATCAGAACCTCTCCTGATTCATCAATAGCTAGTCTCGTCTTCCAAATGTATTCCCACGGTTTCAAATCAAATCGAAAAAGGAGGGTTCGGATGAGTCTTTAACTGTCTAGGTAAATCACGAGAGAAGTCAAAAATATTGATGTGCTTATCACCTGTCAAGACATAAAGCTTACTGTCCCTGTAAGCCGCGTCCATGAAACCCGAACCACTGCCTTTGACGTTCAAGTTGGACCATGAATCATCTCCTTTCTTGAGTGAGATCAAGTAAGTCTGTCTGAAAATCCAAGCAACGAAGTAATCACCTCCTCCTCCTGTCCTCTCGTCTATCCACAGAAGAGCTGCGTTTTTCCAACGAAGATGTTCTTGCAACACTTTTTCTTGTCCCCCGGGATGATTGTACAAATCATTTGTTGGCAATGTCATTGTCGGGAGATTGATCCTTTCAAACGTTAAAAGGTTCACAAGATGGATGTCACAATGATCAGCAACCATCAGGAGCCAGCTCCCGTAGCTAGCCATACAAGAGCTCCAGTTTAGACTTTTTCCAGCGAGATATCTTGGGTGGTTGAACTTGTTTTCTGACCAGCTCGAAGAGCCACCTTCTTCGTATATGATCCGGCGAGGGTTCTTGTGTACATCTTGGTGTTCGTCTTCGGACAAGATCGGAGAACCACCCATGTGTATGATCTGAAGTGGACATGGAGGCAGATTATCGCATGTTTTCCAAACGGAATACCAGTCTGAGCAAACGAGTTTTGCTCGGTGAGAATCAAGGGGGCTCAAGGTTTTGAAGATCTTTAGCAGAACATCAGGGTAAAGTTTGGACCAATCGCTACATCTGTATACTTCTTGTCTCATGATTAAATCCTTCGCCGTATCCATGGCTGCGCTTACCTGCCTAGCACACTAATGAAACTAGGGTTTTGGTTTTGATTTATATTGATATAATAACTTGTGCTAGTTCAAACTTATTAATAATCATTTCCAATATTATACGTTTCTTATAACAGAAAGTCAAACCAAATCTTGTAAGCATTAAAGGATATTACCAAATCAGACGGACACAACATCTTGAATATCTTTTGGTATGTCAACTACCAAAACCGTCAACCGACTCATCTCCTTCTTTATTGGAGTTGGAATAATCAATCCGCCTTGAGATCATACACCATGTAATTTTGAACACGTCTTCTATGTTGTGATATCAGATGATTTCTATTAAAAGGAGTCATCTTTCTCCACCACCATTGTTTCAAGAAAACTAGTTCTGGACCACTTCGTATTAGTTTTCTTTGCAAGCAACATGTATTATTGACAAACCAAAAAGATTAAGAGAAATTTGCCAAAAGGGAACAAAAAAAACAGGCATATTGTCCCCTTAAGATAATCTCAACTATTAATTATTCCATTAGGTTAATTATTTTTAAAATTTCAATAATGTCCTTTAAATTTCATTTATAAATTCGAAATTAAAATTATAAAATAAATATAATATATTTTCGATAGTATAATAAAATTAAAATTATAAAAGAACTATAATATATTTACAAGTATAAAATATTCATGATATATTTACAATTATAAAATAATTATCATATATATTTAAAATTATAAAAAAATTATAATATAGGGAAATTGTCAAAAATATCACTTTACTTGTACCACTTTTCACACTTTTATCTTAATCACTTTTACCCTTATTTTAAGAGGAAAAAATACACTTATAACCTTTTGATTAATTAATCTAAGACTTAGGGTTTAGAGTTGAGGGATGGGATAGGGTGGGTTAGGTTTAGGAATGTAAAATTTAGGATTCTAATTAATTTTTTTAAAAAATGTCTCTTAAAAATGGTATTTATGAAAATGTATTTTTAATGAAGGTAAAAATGAAAAGTGGTACCAATAATGTGGTAAACATAAAAATTCTCCTATAATATATTCACAATTATAAAATAATTATAATATATTTTTATATTATACATTTGAAATTACTGTCGTTCAAAATTTTGTGTTGAAAATAATAATAATATGTTTTCGATAGTATCATAAAAATATTTATAAATTTGAAATTATAATTATAAAATATTATGAAAAAATTGATTTTTCAAATATGGAAACAAAATATTTTGAAATATTTTATTTCAATATTTTCAGAACTGTTGATACTTATTCGTAGAATTTGCATTCTAATATATGTAGAATACAATTAACATGTTTAAACTTGGTTTCTAAATGTTTCAGATCTTTTATAATGTGTAAATTGTGTATTCTATGTTTTTAGAGTTATGGGAAAAACGCATAATATGTATTCCAAATATTTTTAATTATTGTTATTTACGTAGATGGTTTATTTAGATTGTAGTAGAACTAATGAAAAAGTAGATTTCATTTTCCACTTCGCATAATGTAAATTCTACATTTAGTAGAACGAAATCTGACATTTTTATCTAAATATTTTTAGAACCAAATAAAAATACTTCTATATTGGTATAGGTATTTATTCAAATGTCCCTATTTTTCCTTCTTTTTTGGTGTAAAATTATTTATTTAGTTTATTTTCCTAAATAAAAAGGCAATATAGACAGAAATTATACAAATTTGAAATTAGCCTAAAGAGACAATGTACATGTTTTTGTGGCCTAAAAAAAATTTTCCCTAATTTTTTTGTCTCATTTTTGATACAGTAACCCTTTCTATTTATCAAACTTAATGACATAAACAGTTTTATGAATAAAAATTAGGGGAATTTTCAAAAATACCACTTTCCTTGTACCACTTTTCATTTTTAACCTCATTAAAGAGACATTTTCAAAAATACCATTTTTTAAAGGGTAATTTTTTTAATTAATTAAAATCTTAAATTTTAAATTTCTAAACCCTACTCCCACCCTATACCACCCCTTAACTCTAAACCCTAAGTCTTAGATTAATTAACTCAAGGGTTATAAATGTGTTTTTTCATCTTAAAAAACAAGGGTAAAAGTGATTAAGGTATTTTTGAAAAGTGTTACATAAAGTGTTACAAGCAAAGTGGTATTTTTGACAATTTCCCTATAAAAATACAAACAATTAATGGAATATACCTATATACATAAATTGATATTTTTGGCCTTGTAAAAGTTGTTAAAATATTTTTTTTAATTATGTTCTATGGAAGGAAGATTTCATATTGTATAAATGATCGTAAATGATCGAGTTACAGTTGGTATTTTACGACTGCAGTTTCTATCGTTTTTTTCATCAAATAAGCAAAATATTTCATTAAGAGATGAAATGAAGAATGGTTTAACCTATCCAATTATAAAGTTAAAAATGAACTTTGACCAATGCAAAACAGGTGGCATTACCTGATTTGCTAAGCATTTAAATTAGTGTCATTACTATTTTCTGACAACAACTATTTAATTTTATATAAAAATTATGAAACTATAATTTAGGAAAGTGAAGTCTGATGTTTGGGGCATATAATTTTGTCGAATAAATTTACAAACAATAAAAATATATTTAATGAAGGAAAAAATCCGTTAAAAACACAATAGCACAAAAAATGATATTATAAATTATTTCGAGGTTAAAAATAAGAACAGATATTTTTAGTAAGATAGATATTAAACACACAGATAAGAAACTAATGAGAAAGTTAGTCTTGAACATATTATCCAAATCTAAAAATCAAACTGTAACTGAAACGAAAAAAAAAAAGTAAAACAAAAACCAGACCATAATTTTGAAAAATCCAAACAATTACAATTTCTCAAACCCGAAAAACTGAAATTAAAACCAGAACCGAACCGAGAACCGAATGGGTATCCAAATATTTGAAATATAATAAAATATTAATTATCATAATATATAATATAATTTATAAATTAGAATATCCAAAACCCTTTATTACCTAAACTACCTTTTTGGATTTCGAGGGTTAATTCGGGGTTTCGGAGTTTTTTTTGAGATTTATGGCTTTAAACATGACTCAAACCCAAACTATATCTAATTTGGTTTCACTTCGGGTTTTACACTAAATGCGAACCGGATCCGACATTACTCAAACTGAATCAATCCGAAAACTTGTCTGGTTCTTAAACGGGTCATAAACACCCCAACCTGAATAACTCAAAAACATATATATGTGAATCCAATCCAACATTACTTGAACTGAACCGAATAACTAAAAAACTGAATAGCCGAAAAGACCTAAAATAAAACATGAATGCCTAGCACTATGAGACGACAAAATAAATTCATTTTAATTATAGATGTCAAAACCCAAATATTAAAATTCAAAAACAAAATTATAGTAATTTCTAAATTGGAAAATCAACCAAAAACTTATCTCGCACTTTCAAAACGTGGGTCAAAATCTTGTTTCAATTAAAAAGAGTCAGCTTTCTCCACCACCTTGTTTCAAGAAAACTAGTTCTGGACCACTTCTTATTAGTTTTCTTTGCAAGCAACATATATTAATGACAAACTAAAAAGAATAAGGGAAATTTGCCAAAACGGAACAAAAATTCACGATCTTAGTTCCTTTAATATAACTTTTTTTGTCCCATTTGATACAATTCCCCTTTCTATTTATTAAACTTAATGACATAAACAGTTTTATGAATAAAAAATTATAAAAAGTACAAACAATTAATGAAATACCAATACATAAGCTGATATTTTTTTTGCCTTGTAAAAGTTGTTAAAATATTTTTTTTTAATTATGTTATATGGAAGGAAGATTTCATCTTCTAAGAAAAATGGCAGGGTAGAAACTGAGTTTCAGGTTAAACAAGTTATTTTACGGTCTTTAGAACCAATAATCTACTTTTAATTAGAACTAGAGATCGACCAGCGGATCCGCGCAGATGTTAGTTTATATATATATATATATATATATATCTTTTTGTCATCAATGTAATCTTACAGACTCAGTGACTCTGTAAACCAAAGAGGTAACTCGGTGTCCATGTGAACAACAACATAGGGTTGCATCCTGGCACTGCGTGCAAGACTATCGGCCCGTGTGTTTAGTGTTCTTGGTACATGGATGATCTCTGGTATATATATATTGATTGGTATATATATATATATATATATTGATTTATGTTTTTATATGACCGTTGTATATTTTAGATGTGTTACTATTTTGTAATGCAATTGTATCATGGGTATTAATTTTTATTTATTTTTATAAATTTATATTTGCGTTTCATTTTTATGTGTTCTATATTTTATACTTTTCACCATATAATGAATTGCATATTATTATATTTACAAATCATATTGTATGATGTAAATGTTATCATTTAGTTACGCGTATATAATTGGAAGATGTGCCATATATTTCTCATAATTTATTTATCATATTGAAATGTTTATTGTTTAGTACATAATAGACAAAATTTATATTATGCAAAATAAGATATGATTAATAACAAACTCATTAGGGTTAAAGCCTTTTGAATTTTGTTATTCATGTTTCCAAACATACCCATTTTTAATATTGTTATCGATGTTTCTAAATAATCTATTTGTACTTCAGGTTTAATAATATAAATTCTACAATATTAGGAATGTGAAATCTACACATTCTAAAGATAGCGACATTTGAATAAAATTTCTACTTTTATGAGAAATTCTAAATTTATGCGAATACGAAATCTAGACATAACTCAAGCGTCTACTACAAATGGTAGAATATGCGTACAGATTAGTTGTATGTTCTCTACACATTGTAGAAGGTACATTCTACGGTTAAGATTAACCATATTTCCAAAAAATTTGTTCCAAAATATACAAAAAAAAATTGGAAATTTTTGTACTTCCCGTAAACGTGTATGAACGATTTTCTTGTACAAAAAACAAACCCTTAACCTCTTCTTCTTTATCAAACCATGATTTGTCCCTAGTTTTCGTGTTTTTTTCCACAAAATCTTATTCTATGATGCATATCTATACAACATGTGGTGTATGGGACAGAGAGATCGCCTTGCCAAAGTGTTCGTCGAGAGAGAGTGGTTAGGGTTACGAAAGAGAAATTTGAAGTTTTTTGTTTGTAATTGTTTTTAATTCAGTTTTCTTTTATTTTTATTTAATTAAGTTTAATCAAATCAAATGACTAATTATATTTTATTTGATGGTGATTAATATAGGGCTAATTTTAGTATTATCAAAAGTATTATACTATAAGGATAACTTAAGGGGGGTATTATACTAAAGAGACAAACAAGGTGAATTTTTGTTCCGTTTTTGCAAATTCTCCAAAATTATTGCAAGCGACATATATTAATGAATAACCAAAAAGATTAATTAATAATGTTAATACTCCTGCTCTTTGAACTGTAAAAGTTCATTACGTTTAAGTCTTGAATTCAAGTCTCAAGTGATTTGAAAGATTGGAGTTTTGCAAAAAAAAAAAAAAAAAAAAAACTTAAAATTTGAAGTAAATATAGACTCAATTTTTTTCTATTGAATTTTATTATTTTCTATCAATACAATCTTTATTTTTCCATGTATTTACAAACAATGTCATTTAAAATAAGTAGTCAAAAATATAAACACTCTAAACATTTCTTTTTATTTACAACAATGCTCATATCATCAGTTTCTCTAACAACCATAAATAACCAATTAGAAGCTCTAAAAGCTCAAATCTTGAATTTTTCATGTCTTTTCTTTGTACTGTACACCAACAAAACTTTATTTCCTCTCCATTTTCATCTAACAAACTCTCATAACTTTCATTTTCAATAACATAACTTTCAAATTTTGGTGATTCTTCACTAAGAAACATCAACCATCTTTTATTTTGTTGATATTCGAAGTTTAGACAGTGGAAAAGTCAGGAAACAAGCTTACATTGAAAAAATGTAATTATTTACATGATTTTTTTCGCTACTCAAAATATGTCGCGACAACTGACTTCACTATATGTCTACGCTTATGTGTATTCTTACTCTGTAGCCTACTTGTCAACGCACATGTAACTTTTACAATTGACCAATATTTATTTTTGCACAACACACTTCACTAGAAGTCTACGCCTTTATCTTTGAAAAAAACTGGTAGATTTATGGAGAAGACTACGCATAAAAAGTTAGTTTTGTATTTGACCGGATATTTAACTTTGCATAGCAGACTTCAAGTGTGCATCCAACAAACTTCACTGAAATTCTGCAAAATATTAGTTTTGCATTTGGCAAAAACTTTGACTTTTTATATAAACGTCGCATGAAGTCTACTCTACAAGATAGATTAGTTTTGTTTTTAACTAAAAAGAATAATTAAAGTGTAAACTTCGTGAAATATCTACTAATGTTTAAAAAATGTACTTCAACAGAAGTCTATTAAAGTCTATTATGTAATAAATTGTGATTTTGGTCAAACACAAAACTAACCCACCGAATTTAAGAGTAGACTTCAAGTGAAGTATGCAGATGAAGTAAATTAGAAAGTAATTTAAGAGTAGACTTCACTCGAAGTCTACTACTGTAAAATCAATTTCTTTTTTCAAATAAAAAAGTAAATTAGAAATTATGTAATTACAAAAGGTAACTTAAACAATATACTTCCATGGCAGTCTACAAATATAAACTAAAAACCAAGTCTACTTTGGGCGATAGAGTAGACTTCACTTAAAAGTCTACGTCAGAAATTGTATTAAAATACATTTATATATTGTTCATCATACTTTCACAATTTTATTACTTTACACTGTGTGGTAATGGATCATGACGGTCTTGAATGAATTTAAAAAGTTAATGTATTAGAATTATTGAATTTTAAATTCTTTTTGTGTAATTAGGTTGTTAACTAATAAGTGTAGTTTCCTTAGAAGTATGCGTATGTGATTTTATAAAATATGAAACATTTGTTTGCTAAAGAGTGGTTCAGTTACATGTTCTATACAGAGAATGTGCGGTGAAAAACTCTTGGTAAAATTTTGTTTAAACTTTGGAGTCTATTCTTGAGACTTCTTAGAAAGTCCTTGTGTTAGTTTTACTATTGAGACTTTTTGGGAAGTCTTTGTAGATTTTTTCTATCACATGTATGTACGTTATTAAGAAATTCTTATGAGTAGCTTGATATATTTTATTCATTACAGTCACTGTGGATTCAGTTTTTTGGTTGATTGGAGTATATTGTGATAAAATTGATAGCTAACAAAAATTAATAATATCATACTAGTAAAACATAACTAAAATGAATACTATGTTTAAAGATTATGCATCAAAATAGTATTTACAAGCAAATATTTTGTGATGCTAATTTATTACAATTTTTTCTAAAATTCTTATAGAGTTTTCTAATGAACTTTTGATGAATCAAATGATCCCTGCTAATAAGATATGCAAAAGAAAATAAAATAATATTAAACGGTTAAATATATATAAAAGACATGAGAGAAAAAGTCTAAATCACATTTTATTAGACTACTTCTGAATTTTATTAGCATTAACTTCTAAAACACTCATTTAGAATCTATAAATCCAAATCTTAATTTTTTTTGTAGAGGAAGATGAAAGCCTTGAAAGAAAATTTATGCAAAATAAAATAAAATTATAAGAAAGATAAAAGATAAAAAAACATTTTAAAACGTAAAAATGGGTTTAATTCTGAAAAAAAATCCAAAAATATAATTTTAAGTTAATATAGTAGCAAAATAAAAACACAGAGTTTTAATGTATAGCTTTTTTAATATCAACACAAATAAATATTTAAATCTATAGGTATAAATCTTATGTTTTGGGAGGTGTAAATTAAAATCATGAAAATAATACCTTTAAAGTAAAATAAAATTATGAGGAAAATATAAGAAGTAAAATCATATTTTAGTAGCTTAAAATTTATGGTCTAGTAGAAGTATACTTCATCAGAAATCTACTGTGTCAACAATTTTCAGATCTAAAAAATCTTTAAATTTTGAAAACATGAAAATATCCTATAATATAAATTTTTTTTTATAAAATAAAATTTATAAAATAAAATAAGAGAAAAATAAACATATAAAGTTTAAATTTATAACTTTATTTGACTATAATCACAAAATACACATTTACAATCAATAAATCTAATATTTTTTTCATTTTTGGAAGGAGGAGATGAAAACCATGGAAAAGAATACATGCATAATAAGATAAAAAAAATTGAGAAAAAGCATATGAGAAAGATGTAAAATCATATTTTAGTAGACTTCATCATCTGTTTAAAATTTAGATAAAGTAGAAGTCTAATAACCTTAACTTTTAAGCACACTCCATTAGAAGTTGTACGAATAATTTCACATCTAAAAAATTTGTACACTTATAAAAGGTGAAAATATCTTTAAACTTCAAAACAAAATCAAAAATAAAATTTATAAGATTATACAGTATCAAAATAAGCACATAAAGTTTGAATCTATAACTTTATTTGAATATAAACACAAAAATACACATTTAAAATTTATAGATCTAAATCTTACATTGTTAGGAGGCGAAGATGGAAATTGAGGGAAATACCTACAAAAACAAGATAATATTGTGAGAAAAGCATGAGAAGAATTAAAAACTAGATAAGTTTTTCATTACATTCACAGAGATTCGTCAAAAAGAGAGAATTTTAGAGAGAAATGAGAGAGTTTTAGAAACTTTTATAAAAGAGACAAAATTTGTAACTATGTTAAAATTTATAACATAAAGTCTGCTATATTAAAATTATTATGTAGAATATATGATTTCAATTTATGGTTTTATAATTTTAATATATGATTTCAGAATTGTTGGATTCTCGTTTGAAGACTATTATATTAGTTTATTCATACAAAAACTAAATTTAATTTTATTTTAATAAAACAAACCCTTAGCCCTTAATTTTATTTTAATAAAGCAAACTCTAATTTAATTAATATCATTTTAATAAAATAAACCCTTAAATACTTAAGGGTTAAAATGGGTGGGCTGATAGTTAAGGGTTGTTTTGTTTAATTCTCTTTTGTAATATTAAACTACCAAACAAGTCTACTATACTCTAAAATTAATTATACTCTAACTATCTACATAATAACCAAAAATTCTTAATTATTCATTGTATCAAATATAAAAACTTCTAAAATATACACAACTCAACATTTATATGTAAGTTTAAAATCTATACCTAGAAATAGATACATCTTCGAATATATTGTTACCAAACTATAAACATTGTATAAAAATGGTTAGTAAACCAATATATATTCTTTCAAATTGTTAAATTGTGTTAAAATTTAATTTATATACCTTATAGTGGTTCATATATTGGTGATTTAAAATATTTTTTTAAACAAATTTAGTTTTTACATTATAAGTGTATATTTTAAAATAACTTTAGCTTTTTGTTTGGTTATTAGTAAATAGTAACTTTACTAATAATTTAGATTACTTTTACTTTTGATTGAATATGAAATCTATTTTGCATTTCTATTGAAATTTTGAGTCACTTGTGGAAAATCTCCCTTGAAATATTGCCAGTGTTTGGTTTTCAGTAAGATTTGACTGATATATATATATATATATATATATTTAACGTTGCCGTAGTTTCGAAAAAATGTTTTAATTAACTGCAAAAATAAAGTAGATATACATTTTCTACAGTCCAATCTTACTGAAAACCAAACGTTCATACAATTTGCACAATTTTCTATATATATATATATATACAGATATGTATATAACTACATTTGCACAATTTGTTTCTATCAAACTAACACAAGTTCATACAAAAGTCTATAGATTCAGTCATTTTGAATAGTGTTACATAACTGTATTCTCATCATGATTTTTTCATATTTTAGATTTTGTGTTTATCCCCATTTCTGTTTGAAAAAATGACTGGCTTACAAAATAAAATAGATTTTCGAGATTTTTTATCTCTCTCATATATTGCAAATTTTAAACTGTGGTGACTTTATGGATGGATCGTGGAAAGAGCATGACATTTTTTAGGTCAAGGTTGGTATAGTGCTCTTAAAAGTTTTGATGTTTTGAAGGGGACAAGGAATATGAGAGCAAGTCTCTCACCATCACATTCAGAAGTAGAAGCACTAATCTTGGCTATGGAATGTATGAGAAATCTGCATCAATATCACGTTACATTTGTTACAAATTATTTTCAATTGGTGAAGATAGTTTAAGCATCAGAAGAATATTTTCTGCCTTTACAAAATACATAAAAAACATTAAATTTTTCAAGAGAAGTTTCAACAACTCAAAAATCCTTCATATATCTCGAATACACAATTTGAAGACAGATCTGGTACGTAATACTAGGAAAAAATCATCTTTTATCGTTTACATGGATGAAAAATTATTAGTTCGGTTCGCAGAGTTTTACTTGAATTTGTAGGTTGATGATAAAAGAAAAAAACTATTGTGACTTTTTTTTTGTAATGCGGAGGGTTTTTTTGCTTAGCAGGTTACAAACCCATTACACAAACACAGTGATCGTTTGTTAGTCTGAATAGTATAAAAATATTATGCTTTTTTGTTCCATGCTATTTTGATGGAACGTCTACTCCTCCTGCGAGTAAGGGTTTGACAACGATTTTGTATAGTTATAGTACTAAAAACACTTAAAGAAATGTAGTGTTGTTAACCAAAAACAAAGAGTGGGAAGTGTTTTTCTTTTGAACTGTAAAAGAGTGGAAAGTTAAAGACAAGAGTACTGTTGTTTAACACTTTATGCATGATACTAACACAGAACTCAAAAAGTGTGTGACTCAGTGGGCGAGGGACAAAACATAGGATCAAACTATTTGCTTTCTGGTACCAAACCTATGTTACATTCAAAGTGACTTTGATCAGAAGCAGAACATGCATCCAAAAGTTTTTCAATAAATTTAAAGATTTGTTGGAAATTTTACTAGGAGGCAAGGAGATAAATTTAATAGATTTATTTTTTGTTCAACAAAAAAAAAATTAAAGGTAATTATAGTAATTGATATTAATAACTTATATATTTTTTTAAAAATAATTAAAAATATTTCAATTGATTAAATATCATAGTAGAAATTGTAAAGTAAAAATAAATAATAAATTTAGTCATATACAATAGCGGCTATACATATAGTATCATGGGAAAGTTGCCCCTAGGCCTGTAAAATTATTGTAATTCAAAGTAATATATTAACGTTTAAATATCTTGCTTCCACTCAAAAAGTTTTATTTGCACCAAATTTGTTCACGATTTCTGTAACTTTTTTACACTAAATGGGCTTCTTTCGTTGAAAACCTTTTATCAGTTTGAATTAAAATTTGTACTAGATAGGTGAAGTTTACAGTAAAGGAACCAAATTAAAATCAAGTGTACAATATCCCCATTAAACATTATTTATCCAAAATTTGTTTATTGCAACATATGTTTTGAGAGAACTCAGATATCTAGAAACACAAAAAATTATAAAAAATAAATTTTCTTATTGTTTTATAAACTAATGAAAACAAAAACTTTCAATGTTTTTCTTATATTTCTTATGATATATTCTCTTAGATGTTATGGAACATCTCTTCATTAGATCTATTTTATAGTGAAAAAAAATTATCTTTAATATGTGGAATATGGAAACACAAATATAATCTATATACAAAACTTCATTTTCCTATTCTAGATTTTTTTGTGTGTTTATCTTAACATATTAAACCCTTATTAATATGTTAAGTTTTCACGAGCTTGAATTATCCAACAATCACCCCCTTTAATTACAACTTGAATTAAGGAGATCAATTTCTTAAGCTCCTCATTTGCTTAAATTTAATCCTTGCTAATAGCTTGGTAAGGATGTCGGCCTTCTGCTCAATACCCGGCACATGCTCCACTTCAATTTTCTCATTCTCCACACACTCTCGAATGAAATGATATCTTGAAAGTATGTGCTTACTTCCATGGAAAACTGGATTCTTCGTAGAACAATGGTTGATTTATTGTCGATCTTAAGCTTGACCTTCTCGCTTTCTTTGCTTAATATCTTACTCAACAATTCTTTGATCCATATAGCTTGCTTCGCTGCTTCTGTTGCTGCCATGAACTTTGCTTCGCATGATGACAATGCAACTGTTTGTTGCTTCTGCGACATCCAAGTAATCAGTGATGAACCGTAATAGAATGCATGTCCTTACGTGTTTCTCCCGCCATCGACATCAATATTGTAAATACTGTCACTATAATCAACTAAGCTCCTTGACCCATCTCTCTTGACGAAGATACCGAATTTTGTTGTTCCTTTCACATACCGCAATATATGCTTGATGGCTTGTCCATGAGGGTCTCTCGGATTGTGCATCTATCTACTCAAAACTTCCACTGCGTAACACAAGTCAGGTTTGTGTGAAGCGGATACCCTTTCTTCTAAAATCAGTAGCATATACCTCTGGTTCATCTTCAGCTTTTGAGATCTTCAAAGTCGACTCCATTGGTACGTGAGTCGCGTTACACGCTTCCATATTTGTGTCACACATAATTCCTTGAGCATATCTTTCTTTTTTTATTCTGACTATGTCTGCTCCTTGAATCCCTTATATGCCAAGGTAATACATTAGCTTTCCTAGATCTGACATCTCTTCTTAGAATTTCATAATCACCTTAAGCGAAGTCCCCGTCAACGTAAATGACTATTAGCAAGAAGACTCCTCCTTCATTCTTGCGGTACACTGATGGTTCCTTTGTGCACTTCTGAAATCTCATCTCATCCAGAATCTGATAGAATTTCACATTCCAAGCTCTTGGTGTTTGGCGTAACTCATCTCATTTAGATCTTCATTCGAGAAAGCGGTTTTCAGGTCCAAATAATGAATCTCCCATCCGTTTGTTGCTGCAAGGGATATTAAGAGCCGTATAGTTTTGAGACGGGCCACTGGTGCTTTATCGAAATCCCTTGTCTTTGTACATAGCATTTTTCCACAAATCTTGCATTATACTTGTTCATTGTACCATCCACTTTTCTTTTAATCTTGTAGATCCACTTTAACCATATAGGATTAACTCCAGTCGCTCTATCTACAAGCTCTCATGTCTTGTTTCTCATGATAGCTTCCAACTCGGCTATCATAGCTTCAACCCATAAGTAGTTCAACATCTTTGAATCATAACTCTCCTCCTCTATCAGTGGGAAATGTTTGCTTTTCAATGCTTTCCTTGAACCGATCGAATACCTCAATCTTATTCAATACTATAGTCAGGAATGAGTGTCTAATCTTTTTCTCTGCTAGACATGTGTCACACACGCGTTCTTCATGTGTTACACACGGTATTCCTACGAACATCTCCTTTTTTCTAATATGCTTCCTTCCTAGACATGTGTCACACACTTTTCTTCGTGTGTTACACTCGACATTCCTTTGACTAACGTTTGAAGTCTTGCATTCCTTACACGAATAGCTCCAAGGTGTCGTGACTTAATGGTGTTCCAGATATCTTTAGAAACGGCTTGTTCTCCCACCCGGAGAATCAAGTTTTCGGGAACCAATTGAAACAAAAGAGTTATCGCCACACCATTCTTTTTTTTATCATCCGAACCAGGTTATATCGTGTCACATACTTCATGAACACGCATCATAACCTTCATCGTCATCAACCAAATTGTGTAGTTTGTCGACGTTAACATTGGACATTGGATGGATGTAGATCCAAAGTCCTTCGAGTGCGGTGTAGCCCTAGTCACATCAGCCATCTTGCCTTTGAGATCTTTGCTTCATAGTCACCATGATCTTCAACTTAAGCTTTGATCGAGTCTCCAACCTGAGGCACCAGTATCAATTCATATCTCTAGAAACACAAAGAATTATAAGAACAATTTTTCTTATTGCCTTAGAAACTACTCAAAAATAGAGCTCTCAACTCTTAGATCTCTTATGATCTACTCTCTTAGATCTTATGGAACACCTCTCACAGTTACTAGGATCGAAGCTTCAACTTAAGTTTTGATCGAGTCTCCAACCTAAGGCTCTGATACCAATTCAGATCTCTAGAAACACAAGAAAATTATGAGAAGACATTTTCTTATTGGTTTAGAAACTACACAAAATTAAAGCTCTCAATGCTTTTCTTAGGGTGTGAGTGGCAAAGCATTAGCATAAGCATTATGCTCTTTATTGTCCAATCAACATCTATCTAAAAAGCATTTAGGAAAGCATTTACAAGATGCTAATGCTTTCCAAATGCTCTTTACTCAATGCCCTCATATGAAGCTTTTAGTAGAGCATTTACAATTAGAATAATAAAAAATAGAAATAATTATATATAATTAGTTTATTTTATTTATAATATAAAAAGTTATGTTAATAATTTTAAAAAAAAATTCTATTTTTGAAAATAAAAATTGTATTTTTGAAAATAAAAATTGCGACTAAATATTTTTTAAAGAATAATATTTCACATTTAAAATATAATATATTTTATATAATTATACATATCATTCATTATTTTTAATAACAAAATATAATGTAGTATATATTTATATATTATAAATATAAACATATCTATATTAGTTAGAAATAAATAAATTATATATTATATATTAATTTTTATGATAATTTTGTATATGAATGATTTATTCCACTACCAATAAATAAATAATGATAATTTATATATGTATATAAATAATTTATTTTATTTAATAATATCAAAAATAATTTTTATATCCCAACATAAATTATATTTAAAAAATATATTTAATTTTTTAAAAGAATAATATTTTACTTTTAAAATATAATTTAATTTATATAACTAAACAAGATTCATTATTTTTAATAAAAAATATTATTAATGTATATTATATATATGTATTATTTTAAAATAAATATATTATATATTAACTTTTATGTAATTTTAAAATTGTATACTGCTAAAGCTCTACAAATCAGTTTATTAATTTTTGTAATGAAAGCATACTGCTTCTGCAGCATACTGCTTCTACAGCATAATGCTACTGCTTTATCAACAGTCGTACCAATCGAGTCCTTAGATATCTTATGATCTAATCTCTTAGATCTTAACATCTCTCCATTAGATATATATTTATCTCCTTAACATGTGGGATATGAAAACACAAATCTAATCTAAATAGAAATTTTCATTTTTCTATTCTAGATTTCCTTTTTGTGTTTATCTTAACATATTAAACACTTATTAATATGTTAAGCTTACACAGGCTTGGAATTATCCACCAAGAACAAATCTAAAAGAAGATACAAATTTTACCTTTCTCTATATAATTACTTATTGGCATATTCAGTGGTATACATAAAAACATGGTAATTAGGTAGGAATGCAAAGGTTTGGTGAATTTGCGTTATTGGTAAGGTAAGGAGTATGATATTATATATCTCTCTATTTCGAGTTTGTGTCAAACCTATAGGCTATAAGATTTCATATAGAGTAAGTAGGGTGGCAGATTTTATATGAGAGCTAAATCTAATCAGAAATTACACCATATACCCATAAAAAACATGAATTCACAAACTAACTAAAATTCTCCCCCCTCCCTCTCTCCTACTTTCTCTTCTTATCTCTCTACTCTCTCTCCTAAAATCTAATTTTTTTTTTTATTTTCCAAGTTATTTGGCAAATAAGCCCAAATCTAATTGATGTGTTTCGTCGGAGCAAGTGGGCAATAATTGTTAAATTTGCTAGCTAACCTTTGGTTATCTGATAATGATATTGTTATCTTTAGACTGTGAAAACTATGCAATGTGTTTGCATTTCAGTTAGGCATAGACCAGGTAGAGACATATTCGCTTGGCAAACATATAGAAATACAAACTACAGTTAACCGAAAAATGAAACATGCTAGCTAATGCTTAAGTTATCCGAAAGTGATGATGTTATCTTTAGGATTTTCAAATTACGTAATTTGTTTGTATTTCAGTAAGCCACATATACATCTTGGGATGGTCTTGTGTTATTAAATTAGCTATAATAATTAGGAATGTGTATTATAACCGGATAATAAATAGATAATCCGAATTATAACGGTAATAGTAAAAAATGGATTTTGTATTTGTAATGTGAATGTATATTATAATCACTTAATAAATTATAGATTCAAGTTGAGTTATTATAAGAGATGGAGTAATATGTATGTGTGAGTAAGGCTGCATATTTTACCAAATATCCTAACCTGAATCTGAATCTGACCCAAAATATCCAAACTGAAATCCGAATCAAATAGCAAAAATATCTTAACGGATGTTGTATTGAATAAGTTTGGACACCCGAATCCTAACAGATATATTCAAAATCCGAATGGTTACCCGAAATACCCGAATATAGAATATCTGACCCTCACTCTATATCTCCCATCCCCCATTTAGTGTAGCCGACAAGGAGTTTGTGTCAAAGAATCTGTCCTTTTACGGTCAAGAAAGCAAACATAACCAACAAATCTTCTTCTCTAACCAAAGGACCAAGATGTTTCAGTTCGTCATCTAACAGTACAAGAAGGTTTCGTGGGAAGCTGAGAAGCATTTTGTCAAGTTTTGTTTATAAGGTAAATATCCAAATATTAACCAAATATTACAAAATTAATTTGGATAAATTTGTAATAGCTTCCAACATCATTTTGTTAGCCAAGATTGGAAATACCGAAACGGGTTTTATACTCATATACCAAAATACCAAAAAACCAAAATACCCGACCTGAACAGGTATCCGAACACCCACCCTACGTGGGAGTCTTAACCAAATATTACAAAGTTAATGTGGATAAAATTTATAATAGCTTCCAAAATCATTTTGTTAGTCGCGTTAAATATCTCTAAATAAAACCAATATTTTAAATATTTCAGATAAATTAATAGATCGAGATGGATATGCAGATATGTTGTTTTAGAAGTATAAGTAAAACATATATTTTTAAATATTTCATACTAGAGATATACAGCTTTGATCCTTTCATATTCTAGATGACAAAAATACACGCAGAAAAGAAACTTTGTGAAAGATTAGGAGTTGAACACCCACGTTCAAAACTCTGAAACCATAGATCTTCAAGGCCACAACTAAATCTTAGCACTTCGGCTAAGGGAGTTTCACTTTTATTCACGTCAGCTACTTCAAAAATGAAAGATAGAGGCAACAACAAGTGCTAAGGACTTGTGAGTTTATGTTGAGCATAAGTGATTACCAAGGGTTAGAGCCTTCAAACTGAAAATTTGATGAAAATTTGAGGGGATTCTTTGTGATTGGTTGAAGAGTGAGCATCCGTGCTCATATCTTCAGAACCATAGATCTTAAGATCACCAAAGAAGAAATTATTAGCACTTGGCTAGAAGGACTTCACTTTTATCTGAGAGTTTTACATGAAAGGTTCATGCCCACGACTGCGGAATCAAACCAATGGCAAGAGAAAGAGACTTTCCCTCAATGGGAACTTTTTTAAGATTGTCACCTATGGGCTTTTTCTTATGGGTTGCAGTTTGTTCTCGTTTCTTCTCGTCTGGACAACATGGGTGCCGAGTCACCAAGGCCGTTATAACGGCCTAATGTCTTCTTCTTCTTCCCCGATCGATCTGAAAAATAGAAGAGAGAGGAGTAAGCTTTGCGATAGAGAATCAAGAGAGAAAGATCTTTACCTGGTGGCGATTTCAACAGGAAACGGCGGCGCAATATCTCCAGTGTTGATCTTGCTGAGGATCCGATTATCTGGAGTATATTTCGGAGGTAACGAACTCGAGATTCATTCGGTGTATTAAGATTTCGTTTTATCAAAATTTAACAGAGTTCTATATTGATTCTAGTAGCTTGAGGGTTTTTGATCCCTCCCTAATGGGTAGATCAGCGAACACCGGGTAAAAAAAGCTCTTGTGTGTTTATGTTTCAGTTGAGGGTTTTTGATCCCTCCCCGGTGAGTAGATCAACAAACACTGGGTAAAAAATCTCTTGTGTATTTATGTTTCAGTTTATCCGATCACATGCAAACGAACCGATTAGATTAAAGATATACCTGATATTGAACATAAGAACAAGCAGAAACGATCAACAACTGGTAGCAGAGCCCTAGGTTCTTGACTGAGTTTTGTTTCAGGAAAGATTGATTGATTCAGATACGGTGGAGGTCAAGATGGAACCTACAGTAGTTCGTTTTGAGATGGAGAAGTTTAATGGAAAAGGAGATTTTGGTATGTGGAAGTATAAGCTTCTTGGTCAGCTTGAGATTCAAGGATTACCTCAGGTACTAGAGGAAGGTCCTATGCTTTTCAAGACATCTGAGAAGCAAGAGGAAGGAGGTGCTCTTGTTCTTGATCCAGTCAAGGTAGCTAAGGATACTAGAGTCAAGAACCTATTGGGAACGTGTCTTAGCGACATGATTCTAAGGAAGGTAATTCATGAACAACTTATAAGCTGTGGAAAGCACTTGAAAGAGATTATCAGACTAAGACACTGCCTAACATGATATATCTGAGACAACAGTTTGCAAGCTACAAGATGGAAGAGTCTAAGAGCATTGAAGAAAACATGGATGGTTTCCTAAAACTAGTTGGTGATCTAGCAAGTCTCAATATAAATGTGAGAGATGAAGATCAAGCTATTCAGCTTCTTATAAGTCTACCATCTCAGTACGAAGCACTCGTTCATACTCTGAAGTATGGAACATGCAAAGATACGATTACTGTAAGAGAGGTTGTTGCTTTAGCTTACTCTAAAGAGATTGAGCTAAAACAGAGAGGGCTACTTGGTAGAGGTGGACGATCTAATTTTGAAGGTCTATATGTTGAATCAAGAGGAAGATCTTACAAGAGAAATGATTAGAACTATAACAATCGCCTAGGAAAAGGTAGATCCAAGTTGAGGGATTACAGGTCTAAGTCTAAACCGAAATATAACAAGGATCAGAAGACTGGCTGTTTCATTTTCGGAAAGGATGTTCATTGGATACGCAAATGTCCACAGAGGTATAATAAGGCACAAGGAACTGGTGATTTTGCTAACATAATATCAGAACGTAAGCAACAGTTAGTTCTACCTGTAAGTACTCAGGATTCTAAACATGAGTGGGTTCTGGATTCTGGATGTTCTTTCCACATTAATCCACAAAGGATTGTATTGTTTGACTACAAAGACATTGATGGTGGGAAGGTTTTAATGGCGAACAACACACAATGTGATGTGAAGGGAATTGGGAAGATTAAGATCTTGAACTCATATGGAAAGGAAGTAACACTTACTGAAGTGAGATATATGCCACAGATGAGCAGGAATCTCATTTCATATGGAATGTTGGAAAGGCTGGCTGCAACTACAGAGGAGGAGACTTCAGGATTGAGTTCTATAAGAATGGAGAGAGGGTGATATCTGGCAAATATAAGGAAAGTCTTTATTACTTACAAGGTTCGGAGTCTAGAGCAGAATTTAATATCGGGAAAGTTGAAGTCAATATGACTGATCTTTGGCATTCAAGGTTGGGAAACATGAGTCTATCTAATATTAACATTCTGGTCAAGAATGGTTATCTACAGATCAAGGAAGTAGAGTATTTGAAGTTCTGCGAGATTTGTGTGTTGGGGAAAGCTAATAAACAAAGTTTCTCAAAGTTAAAACACATAATTAAACGGATCCTAGACTACGTTCATTCTGATCTATGGTGCACTCCATCTACTCAAAGGATGCAAGTAATTTGTTAGCTTCATAGACAATTACTCAAAGAAAGTTTGGGTGTTCTTTCTTAAGTCAAAGGATGAAGCATTAGATAGATTCAAAGAATGGAAACTAGAAGTCGAGAATTAACCCGAGAAGAAGCTCAAGTGTTTAAGAACTGATAATGGTCTAGAGTTACGCAATTTCAAGTTTGATCAGCTATGTAAAGACTCAGGGGTTAAGAGACACCGCACCTATACTTACGCGCCACAGCAGAATGGGGTTTTTGAAAGGATGAATAAAACTATAATGGATAAGGTGAGAAGCATGTTAGCTGAAACAGGTTTGGGGTCTGAGTTTTGGGATAGGCTACATCTACATCGATCTATCTAATTAGCAGAATTCCAAGATCGAGTATTAATTTTGAATTACCAGAGGAAAGGTGGTCAGGAGGAAAGATTGATCTATCTCATATCAGACGGTTTGGATGTTCAGCCTATATTCATAAGGTACAAGAGAAGACAAGTCTTAGAGCTGTAACAGGAGTATTTATTGGTTACTCTTATGGGGTGAAAGGCTACAGGGTTTGGATTCAAGAATATGGGAAGTGTACTACGAGCAGAAATGTTGTTTTCAATGAGAAAGAAGTGTTCAAAGACACACTGGGAGCTACTACAGTTGATAGTGAGAAAGTAACCGACAAATCTGATGACATAAAGAAGAAAAAGAAGAAGGTTTCTTTCAACAGAGATTTGATTCTTGATCCTACTCCAAATTAGAATAAAGAAGTAGCATCAACTTTAGGTGGAGCTTTCTCAGAGGAATCAGATGAAGAGAGTTCTCAGGATTCAGATTATTCCGATGAAGGGTAAGATTCAGAATTGGGAACTCGGATTGTGGTCAGCTCAGGAGATACATCGTTAGATGGATATGTGTTGGCACGAGACAGAAGTAGAAAAAAATGTCAAGGCACCATCAAGATTTGATGATACTAATCTGGTAGCCTACGCATTAAGTGTTGCTGAGGAAGTAGAAATTGAAGAACGTAAGTCCTATGCTGAAGCAATGAAAACTAAGGAAAGGAAGTCTTGGGATAAAGCAGCTAAGGAAGGGATGATTTCTCTGGAAAAGAACAGAACATGGGATTTGATAGAAAGACCTAAGGACCAGAAGCTAGTGGGATACATATGGATTTTCAAACTAAAGCATGGTATTCCTGGTGTTGAGGATAAGAGGTTCAAAGGAAGTTTGGTTGCTAAAGGTTATTCTCAAAAGGAAGGAATAGACTATAATGAAATTTTCTCACTAGTGGTTAAGCATGTTCCTATTCTTCTTAGCCTATCACTGGTGGTACATTTTGATTATGAGCTAGAACAGATGGACGTTAAGACAACTTTTTTACACAAGGATCTAGACGAAAAGATTCTTATGGAATAACCTGAGGGGTTTATTAAGAGAGGAGACAAGAGTAAGTTTTATCTACTAAAGAAATCGCTCTATGGTCTAAAACAATCTCCTAAACAGTGGAATCTACGGTTTGATGGATTTATGAAGACGCAGAAGTTCATCAGTATGTAGTTTGATTCATGTGTTAACATGAAAGACGTCAACACTAAGAAGGCAATTTACTTGCTACTCTACGTTGATGATAAGCTCATAGCCTCTGGAAACAAGGTAGCAATTAAAGCTCTAAAGGATAGCTTGAGTGGAGAGTTTGAAATGAAAGACCTAGGGAAAGCTTCAAGGATTCTTGGAATGTATATCACTAGAGACATATAGAAAGGGATTTTTGTGTTATCTCAAACAAAGTATATAGAAAATGTCTTGAAGACATTTGGAATGTTCGAAGCCAGGCCAGTGGTTACACCTACGGCTTGTCACTTCAAGTTAAAGAGTCTACATCCTAAGGAAAAGGGCAGAGGAGTATGAGTATAAGAAAGATGTCCCATATGCAAGTGCAGTTGGAAGCTTGATGTACGCCATGGTTGGATCAAGACCAGACTTGGGATTTGCAATTAGATTGATAAGCAAATTTATGTCTCATCCTAGCAGAGAGTATTGGGAAGCTGTGAAATGGGTTTTGAGGTATGTAGTAGGAGCTTACAACCAGTGTATGGCCTTCAGAAGAAATTCATAGTTTAAGTAGAGGGGTTTTCTGATTCGGACTATGCTACATATATAGACAAAAGGAGATTAGTATCTAGAATTGTTTTTCAAGTTGGGGGTATTATTGCTTCCTGGAAGTAAGGGTTAAAGTCTATGGTGGCTTTATCCATCACCAAAGCATAGTTTATGGCCATGACCTTAGCAGTTAAAGAAGCGATTTGGCTAAAAAAATTCGTGTCAGAACTAGGCTACACTGCGTTTCTCATAGTGCAATTGCCCTATCTAAAAATGCAGTGCATTGAAATGACAAAGCATATGGACAACCAGTTCAACTTCATCAGAGACATTGTTAATAAAAGGATCGTCAACCTAGCGAAGGTTCAGGGTTGGAATAATATTCTAGGTGGAGTATTTGATGAAGCATTGAAGTTCTTCGTGGTCATCGGAAGATAGAGTGGATCGATGACTGATTCCAAAGATCAGATATGCAATCCCAGAAACAAAGAAGTGAAGATCTAGGGTTAGTATTCTTTTCATAGTTACTAGAAGTAAAAGGAAATACATACATGTTTAGGAAAAGAAAGATCTAGGAAAGATCGGTACTTTGAAATGACATGCAGAAACTTGTTGAAGAGGTGGAGTTCCATGGTTATGAGGAGCTCTCAAACGAGACATGAAAATCAAACAGAGAATGTGTCAGTTTCAGTTTAAAGAAAGTCTAAGAATTTTGGTTTTGACTTGAGTTGAAAGGTAAGAACTAGAGGAGAAAACTTATCGATGGTGTAGTCATGTGGAAGCTGAGGCTTAGAGTTGGTCCCGGTTGGAGAAGAAAAGAAGAAAAGAAGGGAGATGACTTGGTCGGTGGATATCTCCGGAAAAAATCTTTAGAGAGAAGGCAGAGCAAAGAGGCAGAAGAGAGAGAAGGAGCTAGATAGCTTTAGGGTTCCTCGTGTTGTCCAAAGCCAAAAAGGTGGAGATTTGTGGGCTTTGTCTTCTGGGCTGTAGTTTGTTCTCGTTTGGTCCAAATTAGTGGGCAAGTTTTAAAATGGGCCAGAAAAGCTCATGACTGAGTTGGGCTCGTGGGCACTTAAGCCCAACACGGGTGTTGAGTAACCAAGGCCGTTATAACGGCCTAACGTCTTCTTCTTATTCTTCCCGATCGATCTGAAAAAACAGAAGAGAGAGGAGTAAGCTTTGCGATGGAGAATCAAGAGAGAGAGAGAGCTTTACCTGGTGGTGATTTCAACAGGAGATGGTGGTGCAGTATCTCCGGTGCTGATCTTGCTGAGGATCCAATTATCTGGAGTATATTTCGGAGGTAGCAAACTCAAGATTCATTCGGTGTATTGAGATCTCGTTGTATCAAAAGTTACCAGAGCTCTATATTGATTCTAGTGGAAGCTTGAGGGTTTTGATCTCTCCCCGGTGAATAGATCAGCAAACACTAGATGAAAAAATCTTTTGTGTGTTTACGTTTCAGTTTCTCCAATCACATACAAACACAAACAAATCGAATAGATCAAAGATATACCTGATAATGAACATAAGAACAAGCAGAAACAATCAACATCACTAGAAAAGGGGAGACAGAGGAAGGATATTTTGGTAGCTTTATGGACGTTATTTTCTTGGTGGCTTTAGAGAAGAGCTTCTGCTGGAGGAGTCTTGAGAGTTGAGACGCGAATGCATGGCTGAAAGGCTTTCGTGGCCTATGGTTCTCATAATGAAGACATCGACCATGTTAGAGAATAAGATTCTTGTTAACAGAGATGGAAAACTCGACTGAATAGGCTAAAACGAAAAACCTTCTGGTACAAACACACAAAACAACTCCATGACACGATCCTTCGCCAAGAAAGTTCTTGATCTAGGGAAGAGGCACATGGCTTCCACCGATCAAATCAGGAGAGAGAGAGAGAGAGAGAGAAAGAGAGAGAGAGAGAGAAGAGAGAGAGAGAGAGAGAGAGAGAGAGAGAGAGAGAGAGAGAGAGAGAGAGAGAGAGGGTAGGCACACTCATGTTTAGGTATAAGGAGGGGTATGTTCGGGTTAATTATATATTCACAGTTACTTTTCCATATACCTAGTTATTGTTGCATATGCTCCTTGTAAAATGAAAATTCCTCTTTTTTAGAAAAAAAGATCAGTTTTACATTTAAAAAAAAAAAGCAAACAAATTTTTATTTCTCTTAATAAAAATCTTATGTAATTTTTTGGTTTGAGATACAAAATTATGAAGTATCGAGAATTTACCTTTATTAGCATTGTGACAATAATTTAGTAATTCTATAATGTATTTTTCAGATTGCGTTCTACGGAAAAAATAGTTAGGTTTTTTAATAGTTAGAAAGATTATTTTTTGAGGTTTTAGTTACTTACATATAAAGTTGAAATCAATAAAAAATAAATATGGAATATATTAGCATCAAATTAAGAACACATTTAATTAAGTACCTAAAAATTAAACCCTAGCCACTCTAAGGCGATTGGAGATCGGAAATCGGAGTGTGGAGATTTTGAAGAAGACGACGACGGCGATTGGAGGACGGAGATCAGGGAGCGGAACTTTCGACGAAGACGACAACGGCTTGGCGGTGAGTGTAACGGATATCCCCCTCGACGGTGATCAGCTTTTGCGGCGTCTGGTGATCAGCCTTGATCATCCATCGTATACGTGATCAGTTCTTGATATCCTCCTCACGTCTTGGTGGTGAGTGTGTGGCTTGCGGTGTCTGGTATCCTCACTCATCGTTGTCGGTGAGGGCGGAGAAACGTATGGCTTGACCTTTTGATTGGTCGGTTACCACCACTTATCGTCATCACTTATCATACGGCTTGATCCCTTGTCTGGTCTGGTACCACCTATCGTTAATCTCATTGTTTTAAAGGTGGCTGGTTAGATCGTGTGGGTAGAGAGTGGCACTGCATCGGCATATCACGACTTGATCTTGGCGTGGAGGATTAGGTCGTTGCGTGGTGAAGGTGTGTGATCTGATCTTGGTGTGGTTGTGCGGCCTCTAAGTGGCCTCTAAGTGGTTGTGTCGTTTGAAGTGGTCGGACGTTTGGAATTGGACGTGGAGGCTGATGTATGTTTGGACTTGGAACGTACGTGTGGAGGCGTGTGTGTGATCTTGGAAGTTTTTGGAAGTGTGGATTAGTGTGTGGTTGTGATCTTGGAAGCATGTGTGGTTGTGATCTTGGAAGCGTGTGTGGTTTTGGAGCTTGATTCTATCAACTGATATAACAAGTTTAGTATCATTTTCATAAGGAATTAACTATCACTATCCATCATGATGGATAATTTTCGGTATGCTCTTATGGCAGACACGAGGGGAAAGAGGATTATTATTGATGAAGATGATGAACCAATACAACTAACTGATCAAGACGATTCTCATATCATTGAGGATTATCGTCGCTCTCTGATCGGGAAGATTCTAAACCCCAAGAAATAAAAAGTGGGGAAGTTCATTAATACCATGATTTCTTAATGGGAGATTCATGATAAAGTCACCACAAATGATTTGATGAATGAGAAGTTTTTTTTTAGATTCACTACTGAAGAAGACCTGAAATCGGTCTTATGCCAAGGACCTTTCCACTACAATTTATGTTTGTTCGTGCTGGTTCGATGGGAACCAATCGTACATGATGATTGCCCATGGATTATCCCGTTATGGATGGATATAACAGGGATTCCGCTACACCTTTGGACAATAGGTAATCTGAGGAACATTAGAGGCAGATTAGGACGAATTGATACAGTAGACCTGTTGGCGGGAAAGATGTTAATAGATGTGGATTCAAGGAAACCACTGAATTTTAACAGGAATATTATTTCTTCAGAGGGATATGAGGTGTCTATTCAGATCAAGTATGACAAAATCTTCAAGCATTGTTCCTCATGTGGGATGAAGACTCATGAATAATCATATTTCCCTATGAAAGATTTTGGGATGGGGAATAGGGGAAGCAGGTTAGGAGTTTTCTCTCGTTTGCAAATGTCGGTCTCAGACTCATCTCGACAGCCTTTGTTGAGAGACCAGAAACAAGATGAGATCACAGAGAGGGATCAGAGAGTCTACAAGAAGATTACATTGAATCATCCTACTACAGAGGGGTTCATACGTGCAGCAAAGTTTGAGTATGATCGAAGGGATCCCTACTCTGATAAGCATACTGAAAAATTGGGTAAAAGGACTCGCTATGGATCTCGCAATGACCCATATTCAAAGAATAAACAATTAGGGTGGAAAGACAAGAAAAAGAAGGAAAGGAGAATGGATACTTTGACAGCTTCCCATGAGTCTTATGCTCAATGACCACAACCTCTTATCTCTAACAGTGATGAACAATTTCATCTACATCAACAGAAGGATATACTAGATAGTCATTTGGGGAGAAAGAGGCTGGCTAGTCAGATTGTCACTTCATTACATTTAGCTACCCATCGAGAGCAAATGTTACGAAAAGAGATAAAGGAGCAGCTCGCTTCTTTAACTACAAATGATTGGGGCCTTAATGTACATGGAGTTTAATGAGTCGAGTAGTAAACATGACGAGCGAATGGGTGCACCAATTGACTATGAGGATTTGGATGATAATTTACTTAGGGAAGAACTAATGGAATTAAATAGTGGGAAGAAGAATGGAACAGAAGCAAGAGAATTGAGTAGAGAGGATCGTGTAGAGGATAGAAATGAAGAGGGAGTATCTTCTTCTAAGTTCAAGAGAAAGATTGGTGTCCCTTTGGATGTTCATCAGAAGAAGAAGGAGTTCTCTCATCGGGGAGCTCCAAGAAGACAAATAGCATCCTCTAGAGAAAATGAACGTTCTTGAACTCACCGTACGGATACATATAAGGCTTCCAAAGGCAATTATCGCAGGCATAATGGTTCGGAGGGGTCCAATAATACCTCCCATCATCATCCATGAAGACAATTAGTTGGAATTGTCGAGGGACTGGGAACGACCTCACAGTTCGACACCTTAAGGAGATGTGCAGAAGCGTCGCCCAAGACTTGTGTTCCTCTCTGAGACGAAGAATAAAAGGTTTTGCTGCGAAACATTCAGGCCGACTTAAGATTTGATCATTTGTTTACCGTTGAGCCACTTGGCCTTAGTGAAGGTTTAGCTTTATTTTTTATGGATGAATTTCAAGTTAATGTTTTATTTTCAAATAACATAATGATTGACACTGAGGGAGTCATTGATGGAATAAAAGTCTTTATGACGTTTATTTATGGGGATCCTGTCTTAAAACGACGAGACCAAGTTTAGGAACGTCTTAAGTGTTTCTCAACAACAAGAACTGGACCATGGTTCATGATAGGAGATTTTAATGGAATTACAGAACACCAGGAAAAGGGGGGTGGTAGCCAATGATCGGATAGCTCCTTCCTACCATTTAAGCAAATGCTAAGCGACTGCGGGATGTTGGATTTTCCTTTCACTAGAAATATGTTATCATGAGTTTGAAAGAGAGATGGAAGAATAACAGTTAGGTGCAGACTAGACAAAGCTGTTGGAAATGAAGACTTGCATGAAAAGTTTCCTCGCTCCACTGTTCAGTATTGAGATTATGGTGATCGGAGCATCGTCCGATCTTAGCAGACATCCTCACAAAGACAATAAGGAAATCGAAAAATTTTAAATTTTATAAGAGATGGCTTGAAAATGAGGAACTAAGGCAGGTGATTTTTGAGGGATGGAAATCTTCAGAACTACCCTATGACGCTAGTATAATGGATCATATTTCGAGTTGCTGTAAGGCCTTGAGCTAGTGGAGAAGACAGCAAAATTTAAACTCAGAAAAAATCGGTGGAGGAACTTAAAGAGAAGGTGGAAAACTTGTACTCGAATGATGATGCAACAACCGAAGAAATATCTGAAGCATTAAAGGAACTCTCAGATGCTCTTAAGGCTGAAGAGATATTCTGGAAGCAAATCGAATATTTTGGCTAAGAGAAGGACACAAAAACACAAAATTCTTTCATGCATTGACAAAACAAAGGAGAGCTAGGAAAAAAATTACACATCTGGTAGATGCAAATGGAAGTGTTGTTGAGGATGAGGAAGGACTGGTAGCCATTTCTACTAGTTACTTTAGACACCTCTTTGAATCTTCTAACCTAGAAGACATAGCGGAATCGCTATCTGAGGTAAATACTACGATTATGGAGTCAATAAACAATGACTTTACTGCTCCGGTCACGAAATAGGAAATTAAATTGGCACTTTTTTCTATGCATCCAAAAAAAGCTCATAGACCAGATGGGATGACAGCTCTTTTTTATCAGAAATTTTGGGATATTGTAAAGGATGATTTAACTCATATGGTCAATCAATTCCTTTTGGATGGATCAATATCGAGTGGTCTAAATGATACAAATATATGACTTACTCCAAGAAAACTAAGCCTAATGAGATGTCCCAGTTCCAACCCATAAGTCTGTGTAACGTCAGTTACAAGATTATCTCTAAGGTCATATGCCAGAGATTAAAGAAGATTCTACCAAATAGAATCTCAGAAATCCAGTCAGCTTTTGTTGCGGGGAGACAAATTAAGAACAATATTATGATTTCCCAAGAAATTTTTCATGCCCTACGAACAAAGTCAAGTGGAAGAAACAAAAGAATGGCCATTAAGATAGACATGAGTAAGGCGTATGATAGAATGGAGTGGTCGTTCATTGAAGTTGTTATGTGAAAGATGGGATTTTCGAAAATAAGGAGTACCAAGATAATGAGGTATATTACATTAGTGAAATATAAGGTGCTTATGAATGGGCAACCTAGGGGAAATATTACTCCAGGAGGAAGCCTACGTCAAGGAGATCCTTTGTCTCCTTTCATCTTTATTCTATGCATGGTAGCGGTCGTTGGCCTTCTTAATCATGCAGAGAACCAAGGGAATATAACAGGGATTCGGGCTACTCGCATATCTTTCGGTATCTCACCTTCTCTTTGTTGATGATGGGCTTTTCTTCTGTAAGGCGGAGCTCCGTGAATGTGAAGAAGTGATGAAAGTGGTCATGAAGTATGAACAAGCATCTGGACAGCGCATTAACTTTGTTAAAATGTCTATACTCTTTGGTAAGAGGATGAACGCAAATGATAGGCAGCAGATCAAAGATACTCTTGGAATTCAAAATGAAGGAGGAATGGTGACTTACTTAGGTATCCCATAAGACGTCAGTGGATACAAATGTAAACTCTTCGCTATCCTGAAGGACAAATTAATGCATATAGTTGATGGATGGACGGGTAGATGGCTTTCAAAAGGTGGAAAGGAAGTCTTGATTAAATCAATCCTGCTAGCTCTTCCGACATATGTAATGTCTAGTTTCCTGCTACCGCTAAAGATATGCGAAAACCTTGCAAGTGCCATTGCACAATTTTGGTGGAGCACGAATCCCCCAAAGAAAGGAATTCACTGGGCAAAGTGGGAAAATGTATGTTTATCAAAGGAGAAAGGTGGGATTGGCTTTCGAATGATCCATGAGTTTAACCTTGCTCTACTGGCAAAACAACTATGGAGGTTAGTCAAGTATCCCGATTCGCTGGTGGCAAGGCTGCTAAAAGGAAGATACTACAGAATGAGCTCCCCTTTGCGAAATATCTCTCTGAGCAGTCCATCATATGTGTCGAACAACATTTCAGCAGCACATAAGCTAATTTTATCGGGAATCAAGCATAAGATTCATTCAGTATATGAGGTCAAGGTGTGGGAGGATTCTTGGATCCCCACTTCACCAGCTAGGCTAGCTAGACTTGCGGCTCCAGTCTTAAACTCAAACATGAGAGTATGTGATCTGATTAATCAGGAATTGAATGAGTGGAATGTTGGGCTACTTGAGGATTATGTCGATCCTGCTGATATACCTTACATAAGGATTCTGGCCATAAGTACGACTCATCGTCAAGATTCTTTCTGTTAGAACTATACCAAAAATGGCCAGTACAGTCAAATCAGGTTATTGGGTAGCACGAAACTTGGTGAAGGCTGAGAAGGAAAATGAGATAATGGAACCTAGTATAACGAAGCCACAAGCCTTTGCTTAGAAGATAAACGCTCTTAAAATGATATGTCATCCTATATGGCAACTGATAACTGGTTATGTGGCGGTTACAGAGAACCTGATAAGGCGTAACATGAGATGTGATAACTACTGCCCACTTTGTGAAAAACCTGAAGAATCTGAAGAATTTGTCACCCAAGAAATTTTTGAATGCCCGCCAGCTCTCCAAGCCAGGTGTTTATCAACGACACGAACAAGTCAGGACATCTTCCCTCTCCCGAGCATTTTCGCTAATATGGATTACCTCTTCTGGAAAAAAACAACATTGTCAAAACCAGAACTAGATAAGGATCCTTATCCGTGGATAATCTGGTACATCTGGAAGGCCAAAAATGATAAACTCTTTAGGGGAATAGACAGAGATCCTTTGGAACTATTTCGCTATGCTGAAAATGAGTGTTAAGCATGGTTCAAAGCTAATGAGAAAGAACCATTAGCCCCACAAGATCATAGTGTTGAAGAACCTCAAGTCTTAAGCTTAAGGAATATATGCATGATAGATGGATCATGGACACCTACAACACAGTTTAGTGGATGGGTCTAGATGGATAGGATGGGAAAGGTTGAGCTTATGGGTACACGGAATTGAAATCGCAGAGAATCCACCCTGCATTATGAGTTAGAAGCGCTAGGTTGAGCGATGGAAAATATGCTTCAGCATTCAACATGTCATAGCTTTGGCACAGACTGCAAGGATTTGATCAACATGATCAACGAACCCCATGCTTAGCCAGGATTTGTAACAGAGCTGGAGAAGATAGAAACACTGAAGATATGCTTCCTGGACTTCAAGATTACCCATGTTCCAAGATCGCAAAACCAAATTTCAGTTTTTTAGCTAGGTTTGCTAGGTCTTTCCATAGATCTCTCTACTTTATTGGTTGTTCTATTCCGTTCTTGGTACCCAAACAATCTCTAGTTTAAGTAATAGAACAACTTTTCGAAGGCAAAAAAAAAATAAGAACATGTTTTACAGTAAATTAGTTGGGCTATATATTTAAAGTATTTAAAGATTCATTTATTTTATTTAGAGTATTTAAAGATTTTTTTTAATACTATGCTAGATTTGACCCGCATTTTAAAAATGCGAGATATTATATGTTATCAAAATCGAATTAATTTTTGTGGATTTATTTGTAAATTTTGATAGATTTTGTTACCCTCATTTTTAAGAGGGAAAAAGATACTTATAACTATAGGGTTAATTAATATAAGATTTAAGATTTAGAGTCGAGGAGTGGGATAGAGTTTTGTAATGTGAAATTTAAGATTTTAATTAATTTAAGAGTATTTTAACTCTTAATGAAAAGGATATTTGTAAACATATATGAACGTAAAAATGAATAATGGTAATATGATAGATATGAAAGTTCCCCATGATGTATACACCTGTAATATAATTATTATTTTGTCAATAAACATGTTGAATATATTTATAATTCGTATCATTTTGTAATTTAGCATTGATTGAATGTATGATTCAAAAAAAAAATTGTTAATTTCCCCGGATTATTTAAAATGATGCTAAGATATAGTTATATTACAATGTGCAAAATGAGAGATTTGTATACATCTAAATCTTTGAAATATGTACAGATCTATAGAGAATTGTTTCTTGCCAAATAGTTATATTTTAAGAATATTCTATTAAAATTATCTACTCTCTATCTCATGTCTTAGAGAAAAAATCATTTATTTGAATATGTTGTTATATGTGTATTTATTTAAATATTTGATGAAAATGCAGAATTATTATATGAATATTTAAAAATCATGTTTAGCAAATAACTTATAATTATTGTGTCAATAAACAAGTTGAAAAATATATTCATAATTAGATAATTTTTATTTGTAATTTGTTGATTAGTTAATTTTTGGATTTTACTGAAATCTCATACCCAAAATAAGCGTAATACTAATTCCACAGATTTTTAGTGTTGGTTATTTGGTTTGTTAAGTTTTTTTGTTTTGATGACAACCAATATCCTAAAATATTGTAAAGTTGCAATAAACAAAATGAGATATTTAAAAATATTTAAGTCTTTTAAATATTGATAAAGTTGACTAATATCGTGAAAATTGTATATAGTGGTTTTAACTTAATATACCTAGATATTGTGTTTAATATTGTTCCTAATTAATACATTGATAAATAGAATCACTGTTCTAAATAAAAATTAATAAAATGTAGGAAATGATAGTATGCGTTTGATCACGTGGGGAGTATATTGCTATGAATTTATTTGGTAGGGAATGATACTTTAAAATTCGGTTGAAATTGTGTACGAAATGATAATATGAAATGATTATAGTAAACTAATCAGTTAGAAATTACTGTTTCCATCGTGATATTAAATATGGTTATGCAAATGGTTACGCTGGCCAAATCAATTAGAAGCAAATTTAATTAGTCTTCATATTAATTAGTTTAAAATTAATTTAGGTAAGTTTTATGGTGGATTTAATTGATAAAATGACAGTAAATACTGAAAGATAGGATTAGGTAGGTTTTCAATGGCATTAGAATGTAATTAAAAAAAAATTTAAGGGTAATTTTATATTTTATTTCAGTTTTAATAATATAGATTAGTTTAAAATTAGTTTAGGTAAGTTTTATGGTGGTTTTAATTGATAAAATGACAATAGATACTGAAAGATAAGATTAGGTAGGTTTTCAATGGCATTAGAATATAATTAAAAGTTGTTTTAAGGGTAATTTTATAGTTATATTTTAATTTTAATAACATAGATTTTACCATTGTATCTTGTGCCCATTAGAAACTAAGTTTGGAACTGCCACTGAGTTGAAAATTTATTATATTTCTAAGGGTTTATTTGTGAAATAATCAAAAAAAAAAATATAATTAGATTTTTAGAGAGAGGATAGAGAGCAATAGGAAGAGATAAGAGAAAGAGAGGGTGATTTTGGTTATTTAGTGAATTTAATTTTTTTTCTTGTATATAGGGTGCAATTTATGCATGAATGTCTTAGAAAGCATATCCTTAAAAGCGGAAAAAGCAATTGTCATTATACTATTTGAGTGTGATTGGTTTTTTTTGTCGAGAAATTGTTCAATTACTTAAACTAGAGGTGGCTGGGTAACCAGACCGGAATATAACAACCAATGAAATCGAGCTCCCTATGGAAAGACCTAACAGTATGAGCTAATGAATTTGAAATTGGTTTTGCATTTTTGGGAAATGGATGATCTTGAAGTCCGGGAAGCAAATCTTCAGTGTCTCTATCTTTTCCAGCTATGTTGCAAATCATGGCCATTCATAGAGTTCCTTGATCATAGCGATCAAATCCTTGCAATCTGTATCAAAGTGTGATTGGTTTAAATGGAGTAATTAGGAGTAAATATAAGAAAATAGAGACAATAGGAATAAAAATTTTACTCAAAAAGAAGAGGAATATCTTACTAAAACTATTTCATCTTAGCCAACCGAACTGGTTTTATTCTGATTGGTTTTATTGAACATGAATTAGACTGAAATTGCTTATACAGTCACAGCTTTTGACTATTTGCTTTAATTTCTCCTAAATTTTCTTTTTGAACATGTTATAAGACTAAAATTGCATTTTGCATTTTCTGAAGAATTAGTTCAACTTTTTCTAAGAAAGGACATAAACGGCGCACACGTCGACTTCTTTCTCTCTCATCTATGTTCTCTTTTTCATATCTTTCACAGAGATGTGATGAGATTGAAGTTTTTTGTTTTTTGTTTCTGATTTTAATCAGAATCCTTCGGTTTAAGTCATATCTAATCTCAATCGTAACCTCTTCACCCTCAGACGATTGAGCAATGCTTAAATAGAATATCATATCTAATCTCAATCGTAACCTCTTCAACCTCAGAAGATTGAACTTTCCTTTTAAATTTGAGGAGTAAACGAGAATCGACATCAATAAGCATTTGTCCTTCTTAAAGCTCAATTGTGTCAACATGACCTATCCTCCCGCCAATACTCTTCATATTTCTTACTGTCCACAAGTGTAGAGGAACTCCAGTCATACGAATCCAAAATGGGATGATCTAAGGTTAATCATCACGAATGATTGGTTCCCAGCGTACCAACACAAGCATACAATAGTTATAGTGAAAAGGGCTCATTCTCCCTAAATCATTGGCAGTGATACAGTCTTGCATTCCCCATTGATGGGGCATTGTCTGAATCAATTTTTCAACATTTTGTTTCTTGAATTTGAGATATTGCCGATAATAGATATACAATACTCCTTTGTGACATGTGAATCTCGTCTTGTTCGGTTAATTGAATAGGGGCATCGTCATCCTCATTATAGATTTCTTTTTTTTATATATGCCATATGAGCAGGCTTAGATTGAAACCTTGACCCCATATCAGAGTATCGAGATCACCTCTATTTTCTCAAAAGATCAGAGCCCTCGCGGAGCTGAAGAAACAGATTGTATCGTCAATGATCTTACACAATTGTTCTATATTGATTCAACTGAGAAAACTGGAAATAGTGAACGAGCACTAATATGAGCTTTAGAGATGAGAACGTGATGCAAATGGTCCTAGTCGTCGAGGAGAAGATCGTACATTGATGCAGCATGAGATCGAGGACGTCGAAGCAACATGTAATCGGAGATAAAACATGAATGATGAAATAAGGACCAGCTGGTAATCACTACATCAATGGACTTTATGATTATATGGAGATCAAAATTTCAAGGGAAACTTCAATCTGAGAGTCGGGACAATAGAGATCAATTCATCAGACAATCGTTGCTTGAGAGACGCCAAGTGGAGATCTTCCAAAAAAACAAAAAGTGTTTGGTAGTCTCCTTGTGGTGTGATGAGACTGATGCCAAGGATGTCGTGGTGGACGATCGCCATCAGAAGGAGCTTGATTTGAGAATCTCCATTTTGATCACCAAAAACCTTAGCTGCTCTATTTGTTAGTTTAGATTACTAAATATAATCAATAATATTTTCTTGATCACGTAATATAAGGACTCTATAAGGAATCCTATCAGTTTTTTTAATTGTCCTATCATTCCTCTCAATTATGATATGGAGAATCAATTATATGAGGTAAGAATGACTTTCTTTTCTAAGAATATTCGATATCGTCATCATACTTTGTCAATTATTAGTTTTTTCAAATTAATCAATGTTCTCCACAAAATTCGGCGAGAAAAAGAGCAAAGGTCCAAAACCAAATCTCGGCGAGGCCACTTTCGTAATTCTCATCAAAATCCATGTCCATTTTCTCAGCTTAGAAAACAAAACAAACAAAAAAACGGGCGAAAAACTATTAAAAGAATAAATGATTTGATCTTCTTTCCATAGTTTACAGACAACGGAGCTGCTTACGTGGTCTCCAATCTCATTACTGTATTTAGATCCAAACTTTGTTTCTTTCTTTTGTTTTTGTTTTTGTTTTTTTTTTGAGATCGAAACTTATGGGTAAAGTGGCTGTTGGTGCGACGGTTGTCTGCGCTGCGGCGGTTTGCGCGGCGGCTGTGTATATCGTGCGGAGGAGGATGCAAAGCTCAGGGAAATGGGCGCGTGTGATAGAGATCCTGAGGGTGATGGAGGAGGATTGCGCAACGCCAATCGGGAAACTGAGACAAGTGGCTGATGCAATGACCGTTGAGATGCATGCCGGTCTCGCATCCGAAGGTGGTAGCAAGCTTAAGATGCTTATTAGCTACGTCGATAATCTTCCTTCTGGGTACCTCTTCCTTGATCCTCAATTTTGATAATTGGATTTGATTGAAAAAATAAGATAATTTGGCGATTTTTCTGGAATTTTATCTGATTTTTTAGATAATTGATACATTTGTTTTGGATAATGTCATGAGTTTCATGCTTTGTGATTCGTTTGGATCAGTTTAATTTCGACGACATTTGTTTTATTGTGATTAAAATGGAATGATACAGATCTTGAACCATAGTATCTCTTGAGGCTAGATTGTAGGGTCTAGATTTTGCGTTGGAGTATCTGCATTTTTGTTCCTTTCTAACTGCAACATAGTCCATAGGTTTTGATGTCTCTCACATTTTTCACCTTTTTAAAATGAATTTAGATAAGTTTTCTTTTACCTTTTGTCTTTTTTTTACCCTGGTCTAGCTTCACCTGTTTTTTTTGTAGAGAAAATGAAAGAGCTAGAGAATATATGAGTAGTAGAATATTTTACTAAGAAATAAGCACCTGAACATGTCCAGAAAATCTGTTAACGACAAGTTTGGTCCCTGTTTATTCTAAAAGTATCTACTTTGTCTCTTTGCATACAAAAAAAAAAAGAGAGATATTCTTAATCTAGTAACCAATGCGTCTCTAGGTCATGCTAAGTCAAGCAGATCATCAACTTAGGGAAATGTATGAGTATAGTTTCAGTGACACTTGTTTGTTTTTAGTAAACTTGAGTTGTAAGTAACTCTAGTTTTCACTATCAATTTTGACAGGGATGAACATGGTTTCTTTTATGCGCTGGACTTAGGAGGAACAAACTTCCGTGTCATGCGTGTGCTTCTTGGTGGCAAACAAGACCGTGTTGTTAAACAAGAATTTGAAGAAGTCTCTATTCCTCCTCATTTGATGACCGGCGGTTCAGATGTCAGTGTTCCCTGGCGCTAGAGTTTATATTTAGCCTTGATTGATCTTTATCTTTGTGTTTTGATTACGTTAATTGTGGAGCTAGGAATTGTTCAATTTTATTGCTGAGGCGCTTGCAAAGTTCGTCGCTACAGAAGGAGAGGACTTTCATCTCCCAGCGGGTAGACAAAGAGAATTAGGTTTCACTTTCTCGTTTCCGGTTAGGCAGACATCTTTGTCCTCTGGCACTCTCATCAAGTGGACCAAAGGCTTCTCCATTGAAGATACAGTTGAGCTTCATTACCCTTCACTTATATCAAATTTATTACAAAGCAGCTTCTATGTTTCCCATGCCTGTCAACCTTCATGAACCTTGTTCTTGATGTAGCTCGATAGCCGAAAAATTACAGTCATTGTTTTGTCATTTTAAAATCAACTCTTGATAAGTTGGTGCTCTCTCTGAACCCTGTTTCTGGCGATTGTGTAGGTTGGACAAGATGTGGTCGGAGAGCTTGTTAAAGCTATGGAAAGAGTCGGGCTTGACATGAATGTCACAGCCCTTGTAAGTTTTCTTCTTCCTTTTTTTGCTTAATTTATTTATTTGTTAACGATTCCTTTTATCTATTTGTAAACTTATTGCAGGTTAATGATACAGTTGGAACACTTGCTGGTGGTAGATACTACAACCCGGATGTTGTTGCCGCTGTTATTTTAGGCACTGGCACAAATGCAGCTTATGTCGAACGTGCACATGCCATTCCCAAATGGCAAGGCCTACTTCCCAAATCAGGAGAAATGGTTTGTGTTTTTGCAACAAAAAACAACTTCATATGAGGCTTTGAACTATTTGAATCTTACTATGCACTTTAAATGTAGGTGATCAACATGGAGTGGGGAAACTTCAGGTCATCACATCTTCCATTGACGGAGTACGACCACTCGCTAGATTTCGAGAGTCTGAATCCAGGTGAACAGGTATGAGCGTTGAAACACTCTGCTGGTTTTCAAGTTACAATGGTAGCTCACTAAGATTCTTTTGTGGCTTTTACCTAGATTCTTGAGAAAATCATTTCGGGTATGTATTTGGGAGAAATCTTGCGTAGAGTTCTTCTGAAAATGGCTGAAGAGGCTGCTTTCTTTGGTGACTCAGTCCCACCTAAGCTGAGAATACCATTCATCATAAGGTTTATTAACTTCTTTTACGCAGTCATCTCGGAATACTTTGCATCAAATCAAAAGTCTAATAATTAGTTTACTGTAATGCAGGACCCCAAACATGTCTGCTATGCACAGCGATACTTCTCCGGATTTGAAGGTTGTTGGAAGCAAGTTAAAGGAAATATTAGAGGTTAGAATCTCTTATGCATAAGGATTCACAGTTACATACATAATGAAGTCTCAACGAAGTTACTTGTAATGAACTCTCAGGTTCCTTCAACTTCATTGAAGATGAGAAAAGTTGTGATCAGTCTCTGTAACATCATAGCTAGCCGAGGAGCTCGTCTATCTGCTGCAGGGATCTACGGAATCCTCAAGAAAATAGGAAGAGACGCACCGAAAGATGGAGAAACACAGAAGTCTGTGATTGCCATGGACGGTGGACTGTTCGAGCACTACACTCAGTTCAGTGAGTGTATGGAGAGCTCATTGAAAGAGTTGCTTGGAGATGAAGCATCAGAGAGCGTGGAGGTGATTCATTCGAATGACGGGTCTGGCGTTGGAGCTGCGCTACTCGCTGCCTCGCACTCTCAGTACCTGGAGGACTCTGAAACAAGTTGAGTTAACACTTTCATGGCTCCAAGGCATGGGAAAAAGGTAAAAGATCTTTGTGTTTATCTTATTAAAGACTCTTTGTTTGCCTTTAGGGTTTATACAAATAAAAGAGATAAAGGTCAGTCCGTTTGAGGAATTATAATTTTTTGTTCAGGAACAATAATAATAAGCCCTGGATGTCTTCTTCAGGGTTGACCACTGTTGTAGAACTATATATTTCGAGAGTTCTATATATAAATGACCATATTCATTTTTCTCAAGATTACAAAAGCAGATCTTACTGTTGTTGGATGCATTTTTTTCCTTAAATTTTCCAGATTCTAAGGAAATGCATTTTCTAGTTATCATTGTCACTGAAAGATGTGATGGAAAGAGCAATTTTGACAATCTGGTGATGTTGAGTTCAACATGCATACATACTTTTGCAAGATTGATGCTTTCCTCAACAGTCTTTTGGTTAGTGCTCGCCTTAAGTGTATGGAGATTAGAATGTTAGAGAAGCTTGAAAGGGTTAGACAGTTTTCGAGTTTTGATGTACAGAGTTTTGGCAAACGAAGTAGTGGTAGTAGAGGTAAGAGAGATGGTAGGACTAGAAACAATTCGCTGTAGATTTGGTGCTTAAGGTGAAACAATAAAGCGAGATTCTTTTCGTGCTCGAAGAGTTGGTAGAGGCTTCAAAGTAAGTAAAGCGTGATAGCGAGAGAGCTAAGTGGAAATTCATTTTGGGTTGTTCATCTTGGGAGCGTATAACTAGAAACCAGAATTCTTTCATGGTGATAGAATCGCTGAAGGAGAAGATGAATCAGTGAGTTATGCCCCAAAAGATGATGAGAGGGAGTCGTTGAAGAAGAGGAAGGCCCGGGTCAAGTGTACCTAGGATGGTTAGTGAGGTGGTTTATGGAGTAAGTCTAGTGTTAGATGCACTCTCTACTTGGAGACAAGAGTTGTATGCTCTGTATGTTTAAGAAGGTGTAGATTTGAGTAGTAACAATAGGAAAAAGAAAGACAAGAAAGGTTTTGAGAAAGTCTTGAAACTCTCTAAAAAGTCGGGGTTAGACATCAAGGAAACTTCCAAGCATGATTGAACATGGTTGCTGATAACAGACCTCATCAAGGAAGATAGATCTAGGTCACTGATCCTCATAAGAGCTGCTTACCTTTTTGGAGCCACAGGTGTTGTAGTATGTGCTAAAAGCTCAACTCCATCAAGTGCGGTTGTGAATAAAGCAAATGTTGGAACGCTCAAAGTAATGGAACTTAGATGCTGCAGAAAACATGATGCAGTTCTTACAAGCTTCTGCTGAGAATGGTTGGCGTGTGATTGGTGGCTCCGTTACTCTTGTCTTAGGGAATGGACTGGTTTAAGGCCTTTAGCAGAGAGATCATATACTGAGTTAGTTCGCATTAGCTGTAATATGTCTAACGATGTTGCAGCTACAGAGTCTGAAGATGCGGAAGTTAAAAGATTCAGATATTTTGTGGAGAACATGAGCGTTACAGCTAGTTTGTTTTTTTCATTCACTTGATAGGAAACGAAGCAAGTGTTTGATTCCATGGTGTGAGTTCTTCTATACAATTTCATTTTTGCATCAAACTTGGGATCTGCTCTTTACTTGATACCACTCTTTGCTCTCATTCTATTACTGTCTTACGAATTTGATACCAAAACTAAAAATAATAATACTGGTTTGCATATTGTAAAGTGTAAACGTAAAACCAAACGCCAACGAAAGACGTTCCTACCATTAGCGTTTGAAGTATGCTTTTACAACTATATTATGAGATCATGAAAATGCTTTATGTTTGAGACTTTTCGACTCTTCTTTATGTAGTTTATCAATATGAAAACGCAACTTAAAAGTTGGGGTTTGAAAAGAACTGAGATCAAACTCTTTTTTCTCTAAAAACAAATACTGATCGAGACAAAACACCAAAGGGATGTACATGTGCTATGCTCACATGGCCTTTCGTACTAATAATTACATTTTTAACTTATTGCGCGTGTGTGTGCTTTATGTGCATGTGTAATCTTTATTGTGATTATCATGAGTTGTGTACCACCACTATATCCTTATAAAGCCTGGCTCGGTCCATTTCATATTGATAACTTGAGGATAATTAGGGTTTGATTGCTCGCACAGTTTTAGGTGGTTAGAGTATGATTAATAGCACATTTTTAGGTTGTCATGAGTTGGGTACCACTCTATGTCTCTATCCTTATAAGGGCCCGGCTCTGTCTACTTCAGCATGATAATTTGGGTATATCTAGTATTTGATTGACAGCAAAGTTTAAGGTGGTTAAGATTTTCAGAAGTAAAACGTCTTTTTGGTTACAATCGGACATGTTAATTCTTCAAATAGGTGGTTCAAAACTGAAATCAAGCGGCCAAGAACCGTTTGTTGTTGGATGCTTATGTAAAGCTTTATAATTAAAAAAAAAAGGAAAATTGTTTTTTTGAACCAAAAAAATAAATACATTGTCCCTTTAGGCTAATTCTTATTTTGTACAAATTTTATCTATAATACCTTTTTTTAATTACGAAAATAAATGAAATAAATAGTTTTATTGGTCGAGAAAATTAGAAAAAATAGAAAAATGTGAAGAAATACCTACACCATTATAAAAATACTTTTATTTGGTTCTGACAAAGTTTAAATAAAAATTTCAGATTTTGTTCTACGAACTTCAGAATTTACATTCTGCGAAGTGGAAAATGAAATCTACTATTTTTATTAATTCTATTAAAATTAGAATAAGAGATCTACGTATATTACAGTAATCTAGAAATATTTGGAATACACATTATGTATTTTGCCCATGACTCTAAAACACGTAGAATACATAATCTACAAATTATATAAAATCTAAAATCCGTAGAAGTTGGTTTCAAACATGTTATTGTATTCTACAGAAAGTAGAATTCAGATTCTACGGATAAGTATAAGCAGTTACGAAAATATAGGAAGAAAATATTTGAAAATATTTTGTTTCTATATTTAAAAACTCGAATATCTGCACAAAAAGAACAAATATAATTTATTAGGTTTAGATTGGAGATTTTTTTAATGTTATAATTTATAATAATATAAGTTATTATATATTAAATATATCTAAATATATTATAACTATTTAATAAATATAAACGAAAATTTTAATTAGATTTAGACTGGGTTTTCTTAATGTTATAACTTATTTTTATTATAATAATATAATTTATTATATGTTAAAAATAACTAAATATATTATAATTATTTAATAAATATAAACGAAAATTAATTAATTTTTATAATAATAATATAATTTATTATATATTAAAATATCTAAACATATTATAATTATTTAATAAATATAAACGAAAATTAATTATAATTTTAAGGATATTATTGTCATTTTTGAAATAATTAGACTAATGGGATAATTAGTGAATGAAATTAACTTAAAGGGACAATGTCTTGGTTTTTTTGGCCCAAAAAAACAAATTTCCCAAAAAAAAATAGTTAGTCAAATGCTTATGTAAAGCTTTTAGGTTTAAATCTCCTTTTAGGGTCTAGAAGACATTAGGACACCCTACTACACATCATAAATTCAAAAGATTGTTATATTTTATTCGGTCACTTATATAACCTATTGAAGTTTGTCCCACAAAAATAAACATAGTGAAGTCAAATACTTGCGATACACTTTACTTCTTGTACGCAAGCAACTCAATTTGAATTAGTTTTAATTAGTTCAGTGATTGTTTGAACGTGGTGCCCCCAAAAGAAAAACTCAATCTGATATAATTAGGCTTTTAAAAGAAAAATTGCATAAAAAATCTTCAAAGTACCATTTAATGATATTTTAAACTTTGAACTTATTTAACTATCATATTAAACTTTTAAGTTGGCTTTTGTAGCATAAAAAACATTCAACTTGGTTACTTATTCGTCAAGTCAATATTATAACATGTTTATCTGTAATAACAGGTGACATATCAACTTTTTTAAAAAATATTTATTTAATTAATAACAAGAACTAATAAAGAATAAAAATAGGAAACATAAATAAAAATAGGAAACATAAATAAAAATTCGAAAATTACAAAAAAATCAAAAATATAATTTAATAAAAATAAATTTCTTAAAATTTAAAAATATTTTTCGAAATGAATATTTTTTGCAAAAAACAAAAAAAAAACTAAGAAAGTCATATAAAACTCTAAAATATTCTTAATAAATAAATAATATTAAATATTATCACTATTAACAAGAACACTTTTCGTCATATCATCATTAAAAGTAATATTTTTGGTAGTATCGCTAATGACAATAGCATCTGAAACCATTATTATCCATATATCAGAAATTATCGCCACTTCAAACATATCAACATATCAAATATATCAAAATTGAACGATTTAAAACTTTTAAATTTTTACGAAAATATTTTGATTTTTCAAAGATATTAGGCTATTAACAATATACACCATTTAATCTTCTTACCCACTATTTTAAATTTTTTTTCTTGATTTTTTTTTAATTTTAATTTATGTTTATTTTGGACTTGAAGATGCAGAAAAAATGAACGTTTTGTAAAAACAATAAAACGTTATTTTCTTTAGTGATATGACCAAAATGTTAATTTTAGTGATGTTATGGCGAAAAATTGTATCTATTAATGGTGATAAGGCTTGAAATTATTTAATTTTTAGTGATAATATTTAGAGCTTTTATATGATTTTTTATTTATTTATTTTTTAAAAAAGGCATTAGAAAAAACTTTTAAAATTTTTTAAAAATATTTTATGTTTCATTAAATTCAAGTTGATTTTTCTGTGATTTTCTAATTCTTATTTATGTTTTTATTTTTATTTATTGTTAGTTATTGTTATTAATTAAATAAATATTTTTTACAAAAAAACTGATATGTCACATGTTATTGTAGGTAAACAGATCATAATTTTGACTTGACGAATAAGTAAACCAAGTTAAAAGTTTTTTATGCTACAAAAGCCAACTTGAAAGTTTAATATGATAGTTAAATAAGTTAAAGGTTTAAAGTGTTATTGAGTGTTATTTTAAAAGTTTTTTATGCGATTTTTTCCGAGTTTTAAATATGTAACTATAATTTCAAAATAGTTGGAAGAAAGAATAACAAAAGTATTGATTAGAAAATAAAAATAGTCTTGCTGGCCTACGCAATATAGTATGTCTATTTTTATACATTTACACAAACTAGATGATTTGGAACAAATATACGATATAAAGTTCCACAAAAGAGGCTAGATGATTTGGATTCGGAGAGAAGGAACTTGGTATGAATTAGAAGATAGTCCAAATATCATGGTTCACATTAAACCGTCTAGGTTTCCCACCAAATTTTGATTTGAAAAACAATGCAAGCGAGCAAAATAATATATATATATATATATATAGTCACATCAAAGAAGAAGATGCATAGGAATATAGGATATACTTACACGAATATATATATGAAATGAAATTTGGTTGTCACGTAGAATATAAAGTTTTTTTTTAAAAAGCACATGTATCTAAGCTGTCACCACTTGTGATACTCTGTGGGAAAAGGAGGACATGATGGTCCCCTCTCCTTGAGAGATTCTGTATAACATTCTGGCATCTTTGCCGCCAAAATTTACTTCATTTTATTAAAATAACAATGTTTTCAGTTGAACTCTAAGAACAATCCTTCATGAGAAAGTAATACTTCAAGGACGTTACGAGAAAAGTAACTTTGATGCGTCTATGCAAATTAAGCGATTGAGCAACGTTGTGGTGGATTCTTTAGCTAAAAAAGAAGCTTTTGTAGAACTTGAGGCTATATGAGCTTTTTTAATCTGATATAGGGTTATAATGGTAAACATATTTCATAAATATCTTTTTTTTTTTTAAAAAAAAATTCAGATATTTGATAAATATCAATCATTTGAAATTTGGGAACCAAAATTATTATTTCATATGGCTGTTCCCAAAATAGGCCTTGTTCACAATGAAAAAAACTATATACAAATGCTTCTTGTTATAGAAAAAGGTGTTTCACGCGGATTACAAACGGTTTGGCTTTAGCAGATATAAACAAACTGTTGATCAAAAAAAAAGTAGATATAAACAAAAAATTGTATAGCACAATTGATAAATGCGTAAAATATCTTTCCTTACATATTATCTTGGCAGAAAACATTTCTTAATTAAGTCGAGGACGTGAAAAAAAAAATTAAGTCGAGGACAGGAAGGAAAATCTTCTTAATTAAGTAGACAGTGATCACAAAAAGAATGTAGATAGTGGTGAGTCATAATTATTAAGATTAGTATATATTTTGGCAGAATATATATATATATATATATTAAGTTGAGGCCAGGAAGATAAACCTTCTTAATAAGTAGAGAGTGCTAAAAATGAAAAAATAATGTAGAGTGATAAATCAGAATTATTATTATTTTATTTTACAGCAAATATTATTATTTCATTTTACAGCAAATATTATTATTAAAATTAAAATAGTAAATGTCAATTTAGGAATTAAAAAAAGGGATGTGTCGACGATTGATTGAATGGTGAAACCAAATTTGAAGTAGTTTTTTAGTATTTCTCTCTGGATTCTCGCTGCTCCGTCAATGGCCATCTCCCCAATTCCACGTCTCTAATTTAGCTTCCCCCCGAAGAGACGATAGATTATTGAGAGACGAATTTCAAATCTAGGGTTCCCTCCTCCATTGTTCTTGCTTCTTCTTCTTATCATCGTCGGGGGAGCGTGAACAGTCGGAGAGCAAGGGGCAACAATCTTAAAATGTCAACATTAGACTCGATGGATTCGATTCTTTTCTCTCTCAGCAGAGCCTTCTGCACCCCTTTCTCCGTCTTCGTTCAGATCCAGGTCAGCTTCAGTCCCTTCTCGTTAATGGGTCAAGAAAAAAATGAAGTCTTTATGGTTTCCTTTGAGGACCCTTATCATCAAGATATGATTTTTAGTGTCTTTGTTATGCTTACTTACTGTTTCTTTATATGCCTCAGGGATGTGTTATATGCTTACTCCTTGCTCTAGGCTGGTTAATGGCTGCTTATGTCAGGTAGGTTAGGGTCTGTTCTTTATAATAATGACAATCTCCGTCTGTTTTTCTTAATTCTTAATGTTCACGTTTCAAGGAACCGAGAGGTTAAGAGAATTAGAAACAGCATGAAAGCTGGAAACAGCTTTGCTTTCCTCTATCAAGATATCAATGAGCTCGAGCATTCTAGGCAGGCTAAACTTCCCAGAGTTTCCGTTATCATGCCTCTCAAAGGCTTTGGAGAACACAATTTGCACAACTGGAGAAGTCAGGTTAGTCCCACTATCATTCTCTTCTGTTTCTTGCTATAAAAGTGTCTTGCTTTCCCACTTTATTGTTAATCTTGATCGATATGTTTGTGTAGATTACCTCTCTCTATGGTGGACCATTGGAATTCCTTTTTGTTGTAGAGAGTACTGAAGACCCTGCTTATCATGCTGTTTCCCGTCTATTGTCTATGTATCAGGTACATTCACGTTTTCTAACTTGTTTCTACAGGAAACCAATGAAAGTTCTGGCTTCATTTTGTCTTGAAGTATGTACTGGCTTCATAGCTTTGCTCATTATTAATGCGTTAATGTGCGCAGGATCATGTTGAAGCTAAGGTTGTTGTTGCTGGTTTAGCAACGACTTGCAGCCAGAAAATTCATAATCAGTTGGTATGTATGATCAGCTAATTTAATCTTTTTAGTGGTTGACTTTTATTGGTTACACTAGTGTATTTTTCTCTCTCCGTTGTAATTTAACTGCTCTTGGCTTTTTTTTTTTAATCAATAATTGCTCTTGGCTAAACTGTAAGCACAACCATGAAAAGCTAAACTATCTTCCAATATACGTTTTTTCATTTATGTTGTTCATTTATTAGCTTTTGCTGACTTTTTCTAATATTTGGTTTATGCTTCGTGAAGATTGGAGCTGAGAAAATACATAAAGATACCAAATATGTGTTATTTTTGGACGATGATGTTAGACTGCATCCTGGAACAGTTGGAGCTCTCACGGCTGAGATGGAGAAAAATCCAGAGGTGGTACTCAAACTATATAGTTCTTGAATTAAGTAGCTTAATTTTGTTTTTCTTTTAATTACTCTTGCTGTTTCTTTTTATATGTATCATAGACATAGCTAATGATGATAGGCCTTTAGTTATGTTTCCGTCTGTTGAAATTATTTAACAGCAGTGGTGATCTCTTGCAGATATTTATTCAAACTGGGTATCCTCTAGACTTGCCCTCTGGAACTCTTGGAAGTTATTGCATCTATGAGTACCACATGGTACAGTGACATCTGTCTTCCTTCAATTCTCTTTTGTATAGAATATAGTCACTGGCTTCCCTATTATGCGTTTCTATTCTTCCATGTTTAAGCTAATTCTCTTTACAGCCTTGCTCAATGGGATTTGCGACAGGTGGAAAAACATTCTTTTTGTGGGGAGGGTGCATGATGGTATGTAAATAACATATGATAGATAATGTTTCCTTTGTTTTCTCTGTGCTACATCTAATTTTGGTGATTATTTGCAACTATTTGTAGATGCATGCTGATGATTTCAGACAAGATCGATATGGTGTTGTCTCTGGCTTACGTGATGGTGGATATTCAGATGATATGACACTTGCATCTCTAGCAGGTAACTTTTTCTGCATTCCCCTCTATTTTGTCGCCTGATATGATGCGTATTGTATATGTAATTGATAGTTTCTTCTTGTTTCCACTCACCTGTTTTCTTTTTTCCAGGTGCTCACAAGAGGCTCATTACATCTCCTCCTGTTGCTGTTTTCCCTCATCCTCTTGCAAGTGATCTAAGTTTTGGACGGTACATACTCGTATTTCACTTGTTTGAATCCTCTCAATGTACAAAATTTTTGGATGTTTGACCATTCTTCCTCCCATTTTCTAGGTACTGGAACTACTTGAGAAAGCAAACTTTTGTGCTAGAATCTTACATATCCAATGTTAACTGGATAATGAACAAGGTTTTGTTTGCCGTCCACTGTTATCTATCATGGGGGTTTGTTGCACCATATATTATGGCTGTTATTCACATCACATCAGCTTTGAGAATCTACATTAAGGGCTATCATCACCTCGAAGACACGACCGTTGCTTCTGGTGGTGAGCATACTTTTCCTCTTATTTTCGTGGGTTATGTGTTTTAGATAAGAGAAACTGATCCTGGTGCCACGATGATTGCTTGGGTGTTCGAGGGGAGGGGGCAATCTCAGAAGTGTTGCATTGCATGAGGAAGCATATAGTGATTTTATATACTCAACTTAAAACTGTAGGATGTATGCTTTTCTTGTGCTACGTACTGACCTAGAAGGATGTTCTGTGCAGGTATGTCTCTTGTTATTATGTTGGCAATCTGCACCTTCATGGAACTGCTTTCAATGTGGAATTTGACAAGACGAGAAGTGACGCTATGCAATCTGTTATCCCCCGAGGCTCCTCGTCTCTCTCTTGCACCTTACAACTGGGGACTTGTACGTGCTTTTCAACCCCCTTTATCGATAGATGATACAAAACCTGAGTAATGATGTTTCGTGATGATCAAATAAGAGAGAATTTGATTTATGGTTGCAGATATTTATAGCAATGCTAGTGGACAACTTTCTATACCCGATCTCAGCATTCCGTTCTCACTTTTCTCAATCCATAAACTGGTCTGGAATTAGATACCACTTGAGAAATGGAAAGGTTTTCAAGGTAAGTCAAGTGTGTCTATTGAGTAGTGTTCTGTTCTTGAAAGTTTGTTTGAGAATGTTTTTCTTGTGATGTGATGTGATAACAGATTGAGAGAAGGAATGATATGGTACCAGCAAAGACTGATTTAGGAGGGAAACACTTGTATGGTAAGAAGGGAGCTCCACAGAAAGCTTCCTTCTTAAGCTCATTGGGAAGAAATTTTGCTCACTGGCGACAACCAAAGAAGTTTGATGTTTAAAAAAAGTTCGGTTTTGTTTTGATACAGTACAGTAGAAGCAAAAGTTATCATTGATTCTTTGAAATGTTTTGTGATTCTTTTTCCAGAGGGATGGGGGGGGGGGGGGGAAGATTTGGTCTTGTGTTTTTTATTAACCTTGTTTTTTCCTTGGGTACAAAATGTTTATTGGTTAAGAAGAAAGGGCATCATTCCCCTCTGGGAAATTTATTGATTTCCTCCTATTTGTTTTATCCTTCAAGCTCTTTTGCTTATATACCATAACATTGTACATCAAAGTGAATTGCTCTAGATAAAGGCTTAGATTAGATGGAGCCAAAAAGCAAAAGCCTAGAATGTAAAAATATTGCAGTATTAGTAGGGCCAGAGATAAAAGGCTAACATGAGATATTACATGTGTTTGAACATTAAGCAGTACTTACTGGAATACATTGGGGAACAAGTGGACAGAAATTTACAAAGCAGACACTGAGCTGGCAGAGAACACAGGCGGGGCTGTACATGCCACTTCCTGCGCACTTGACAATCTCCTTAGGTCGTGGAGCCCGCCACTGCTGGAAACCAATACTTTGCTGCCATAACAGCTTCTAAGGAGAACGACCGTGCAGTTATTGTTAAGGGTTGGAGTCAATTTTGCGAAAAAATCGTTTTATAAGAGAAGGTAGCGTATGTTATCGGTTGTAAAGAAAAAAAGTGAAACTGTTGTATCTGTTATTTTGTTAAGAAATCTTTAAAGTATGTGGATTTTTACTTAAGTTGTTTGGTGTTTTTTTGTTTGATCCAGTTTTGAAGAAGCAAGGTCAAAAGTGTAATGAACAAAAAGACACCAGAAGAGGAAGTACGCGAAGCTCTGGTATCAAAGTTTTAAAAGATACAACTCTCACTAATTTTTATTTTATTCCACAAGAAAATACACACACGTAATTATGAATACACCAGAGGAAAAAAAATCTAAGATTCGAACTAAAACCAAAGGCATTACCACCATATAGCTTACCCTACAAGTTAGGTTACTTAAATATGAAACTTTCCTAACACGCACCCTATCAGACAATCAGAGAAAGGACATGACAAGAAACGTGCTTCACCCCCAAAGCTCTTTGAGCACAGAAACTGAACAGGGGATTGCCTTCTCCTCTGTTTTCTTAAGATACAATTTGCACAGAACCGGTCCTGCAACCTTCCAGACAAACCCGCAAAAACGAACTTTGTTCTTTATGATGGCATAATCGTAAACGATGTTGTAAAGTGCCACGGCTTGTGGGTAGAGTTCATCAAGGCTTTTCCTGCTGTCTTCAAACCCTGCCGCACCATAGAACTCCTGATACAGAGAAGAGAAAAAGTCCAACAATGAGATTCCTTATATAGCATCAGTAATAGATTCTTGTTGCAAATAATATGTTAAGCATGGGGGGCATCGAGGAGCTTACCTTCTTGTATTTCTGGATGACCTCACTAGCTGATTCCTTCTTATTATTCTCATCGGTTTCCATCGCCTGGTTCATTTCAGTTTTGTATTCCTGGTACCAGCGACTACATTCATCCATGTAAAACTCAGAGACCGGCTCATCTTCAAAACACTGGAGTTTCTTGATTTCTGAATTTGGAGCAGACGTGTTAAAACATGTTCAACGAGTTCTCCTTGTGTACTCTTATTATTGAGATAGTAACAAGAAGATACGTACCACATGGAGAGGAGGGTTCCCCTTCATTCTGAGATACAACAGTGTCATAGATTAATCCAAGGATAGAAGTGGACTTGAAGCTTTTCTTATTTTTACGCTCCATAGCCTCCATGTAATGTGGAAAACTGTCGAACTTTAAGTCTAACGGGAGATCGACCTTAGTCCCATTTTTTGGTGCATCGAGAGCATCATAGTATATATCAATAGCCTTTAGCATTTTCTTCTTCCTTTCAGCTTTTTCCTTAACTCTCTCATCTCCTAGCGTAAGGAAAGGGTCCATTATAGCTAGCCAGCTATCTGCAGCTGCTCCTATAACGTTGCTGCAAACCCAAGAAAACAAGGCATATGTCAACCAAAAGACAATAAAACCCATAACAAATGTCTTATATATAGTACCTGGAATGAAATCTTGCCTTCAAAAACATTCGGAAAAGCTCTTCTTCCAGCATTTCTGGTGAGAGTTCACTTGGCTTTCTACCAGTATAAGCTTTACTAGGAGGAGAACAGCTCACCCATGGCTCACTTGGTTTGAAGTGTTCCAGTAGCTAAACAAGATACGTTTACAGTCATAAAAGTCAGGTCAGGTCTCAAGCATTGAAGGATCTACTTTCAAAGATGGACCAGTTAGTTACCTTGGGGTTTCTGGATATGAAATACATATCACCATCAAAGTCACCACCAGCAATCTCATCCCCCAAAGATCTTGGACCTTTCTGAGGGAAGAACACACCATACTTGGAGTTTCCTACATACTCTTCCAAGGCCTTAACATAGGTAGCCTTCAGTACATGTATATCTCCAAAATGCAGTCCAGGGTTCCTGTAAACTAGTACATCCCCTGATATTTGACCTGACTCACTGCAAGGAAAACAATGAGGTAATTAAAAGCTACATCTAGAGTAAGAAAAAAAAAGATAGTGAGAAGAGTGGGTTAAGCATACAGGATGACGCAGACTTCATTTTGCTTGAGCTTTGCAGTGGGATCAACTGTGCCCATGAGATAGTATGATTCGGTAACAAGAAGCTTTCCTGCCTTGAGATCATTCTTCTCTGTGTTTAAAAGAATAGACAGATGATCCTTCAAGTGTGGTTCATCAAGAGGTATACCAGACATAATCATTTGCAAAGCGTTATACTCGTCCATATCCCCATAATTACGAGCAGCTGCACAAACAACTTAACTTTAAAGTTTTGACTGATTCTGCACATAACAACTCCAAACGAACCAAAAAAACTTTACCTCTAACTGCAGAACGTTTGTTGTCAAATACGGTTTTGGACTCTTCTAGCGTGTTGCGCAATATATCCAAAAAGAATTCATCAGGGACTCCTCCATAGCTCAGAAGCGCAACCAAGTTTCTTGATAGCTTCGTTCTTCTTGGTGGATTACTGGAAGATGTAAACAAATAAGAACATCGAGCAAGAAGGTCCAGCTTCAAATAACAAAGATTCTCGAGGCAGCTACCTTGTAGTGACAACCTCCAGAGAGTTAAAGGTGCTTAAATTAGACAAGGCTGGATCTTCAGACACCTTGACCATAGAAGGTCGAACCTGGACGGTCCAAGGAGGAAGCTGCCCAAATAATGAAGATAAAAGTTTAGGGATAGCTTGCCTTTCTGGCAAAAAAAAAAAAATGAGAGTCTACTTACCTTTTTGTTCAAGAGAAAAGTCCCCTTAACAGCATAGCCATAATGAAACATCCGAAACTGGATCAGCAGAGGCTGTTTGGAAAAAAATATAGAACTGTTACAACTTGTGTTAAGTGATAAAGAATTGAGATAAGTACTTAGTGTTGTGAACTACATACCGGCTCTTTACCATACGTTGCCTGTGCTTTAAAGAAAAATAAGAAACAAACATGGTAAGAGAACCACTGTGAAAAGAAAGCAACTAAGCAGCCATCAAATTTTCATGGAAGTAGAACAAAGACCTGCATATTGTCACTTCTGACACGTTTTCCTTTTAAAATATCTGTTGGACACATCCGAGCAAGGTCCTCAGAGATGTAGCCAGTTCCATCTGAATGTATGCAAGGCTTCTGGTTCTTATCAAGAACATCATTATTGTTTTGATCCTGTCATTGGAAGAGAGTGAAAAAAGGGTAAATGAACATAGCCAAAACAACTAGGTTCTTGAAGAAAACATGAGTTAAGGAAAGTACATGGCAATGTATATCATCAATTTGCTGAAAGGTAATCCCATTCGTGTCAACTTCAAGCTTCCTAGTCTTTGACAGAATTAAAGAAAACCTGAAGAAGCATCGAAGAAAGAAAAATGACTCTTGAGTACAAAGATGAACTGGTAGAATATTTTTATATGAAAACAAAGAGTACCTTGCCATATATTTGGCCAAAGATGGCAATGTATGCACATGCATAAAATGCATACGAGCTTCATGAATGGACTCCCCAGAGAAGATATAGGGTTTTCCCATATCATTTGAAGCTGTAGAGTCAGTGCGTATAAAGTAACATTTCACTCCCTTTCCAGAAAAATCTTTCTTCTTCTCTTCTTTTCCTCCATCTTTGAAAACTATTTGAAATAAAACGTAAACAAGCCACTACTATATGCTGTTATATAAACAGAAACAAAAGTATAACAACTATCTATCATGTGTGTTGTGTTGCTAGACATAGCACTAGCACTTTAACAATGAAAAGTGTTATTTGTGAAATAATGTTCACTAGAATGTTAGAACAAGCTCCAAATATCCGGTTCTTAACCCAAACCAAGAAGTGGTCTATGTTGCAATAATATGGATGATTGTTAATCAAAAGAAAAAAGGAAAAACACTCACCAAAAAACTGATAACGGCGTAATCCAACCATGATACCATTCTTGGCAATCCCTTTATAGGAAGAGTATATGTCGTTACAGTATGTTTCCTCGCCTGGCACGTCAGCAAATTTGACAGTTAGAACATTCTCATCACCCAAAACATTGTGCAGGTGTGTTCCTGTGTTCTCCATAAGAGGACCCTGTGTAAACAGCATATTGATAATCAACTGCGTGACAATGGGCTCTGAAGTATATCTCGAACTCAGAGACCTTTTTTTAAAACAAAGAAAGGCATATATGAAACTAACAAGACCAACATATGCAACACAGGAGAAAAGACAATGCTTGGAGAGTTGTTTGAACCTTGAATCTGTAACTACCATCGGGAGAAACATGGCACTGATAGTAATGAGTATTCCCGCTACCCCATTGAAGCGACTGGGAACAGAAGCATGTAACATGAAACAGTAAGTAAAATTCAACAACAGAGTCACAAGTACAAAAGAAAGTTTAGTTTCCAACAAACAAGTCTCTCTACATATAAATGCAGACATAAGATAAACACCAAATAGAACAGAAGAGAGAACCACTCTACGGTCTGTTGACGGGCAATAATGCCGGCCCAAGCGGTCCCAAACCGCAGCTTCATATCCAACCATAGACAAATCCTTCCATTGTCTGATCTCCTCAGCAGTTATATCAACCTGGCCCAGATGTTTCCTATTTAACATCAAAAAAGGTTACCAATAAAAGTGACCTATCACTTAAAGATAGAAGACTGATGGCATAAAAGACTTGCATCACAAACATACCCTGGAATATAGCTAAGCAACAGAAAGGCCTTGTTAAACTCAAGCTCACTCAAAGCTAAGAGCTGAGGAGAAATGTGCAGAGATGAACCTCCATTGCTTTGTAATTTCAAAGTCTTAGGAGAAGGAACTTCAGAATCAAGAAGAGACATCTCTGCAACAATGGGCCATAGTCATAATTAAACACTTTGTAAACAACAAAGTTAACATCTCTTTGTTACAGACAGACCTTGGAAAAGCCTGCAACACTTTTTGCCAGGGGTTCTAGGAGACAGAACCGGAGACTCGCCGGAGCACTGAAGAGGAGAGCCATAAACAGAAACGGTCTGGTCAAGGAGATATTTAATGAACCCATCAAGGGTTCCTTTAACATAGTCTACGTTGAAGACTTTACTAAGCGTTTGCAAAGCCAGTTCATGGGGAACCGAAGAAAGTCTCCGTCTTGTCTCCGCCTTTACCGGAGGATGTTTGTGTTTCCCGTAGATTCTCTCCAGAACGGTTTCAACGTTGCTCGAAAGAGCGATCTCTGAGTGCAGAGAAGCTTGGTTGCCGCAGATAAGATACGAAGAACTAGTCACCATTTTTGTTTAATTTTACACAAAAGAAGAGTTAGTAGTGTCTCTAGGGTTTATTAACAGAGCGAGTGAGAAGAGAGAGTAGAGTGTTGGTTTGTTTTGCTTTTGCCATCTTCTCAAGTTTTGTTTCTCGAGTCCTCTGTTTGATTTGACGACACACTGACCAAACATAAAGTTGACATTTGTTCTTTCTCTTCTGCTTGTGGATTTGACCTTTGAGAGATTTTATAGTGTTCGAAATAAAAATATTGGCAAATCTCCCAGATAACCTTTTCTGAAGTTTTTGTCAAAAAAATAACCCTTAAAAATAAAAATAACAAATCTAATTTTTTTTATTTTCAAAAAATTAATTTTTATTTTATTTTTTTTTAATTTTAAACTTCACCCCCAAAACCCCACCCCATAACTCTAAACCCTAAGTCTAGATTAGTTAACCCAAGGGTTAACAAAATAACTAATATACATTTATACCCCTTGGGTTAACTAATCTAGACTTACGGTTTAGAGTTATGGGGTGAGGTTTTGGGGGTGAGGTTTATAATTGAAAAAGATAAAATAAAAATTAATTTTTTGAAAATAAAAAAAGGCTAGATTTGTTATTTTTGTTTTTGAGAGTTATTTTTGTGACAAAAACTTTTTTAAGGTTATCTTAGGGTATTTCTCTAAAAATAATAGCCGTTTATTTACTGTTTTGTTGTTTATCCCCAAACCACGAACACCAGAATTACAAAGCTGCCACACCTTTTTCTCCCCCCGCGCCTACTACAAACGCTCGAGGAAAATCGCGTTTTTAACTTTTTTTTTTTTTGGTAAAATGTTAAATTTTATACCATTTTTGAATTTTTTGAATGTTGCAAACAACTTATTACAACTGAAACAGAAACAAAAACAACCTTACTCAAGCCAAAGGACCATCAAGGAGGTCTTATACAAGATAAGTAGAACAAGAGCAGGGAAGGAGAAGCCGGAGAGGAGGATGGAATGGATAGTAGCCGGTCACGGATGAGACGGTCAAGAGAGAGGCGCACAGCTTCAGGCGTAGACGACGTTGCGGTGAAGATTCTTGCATTCCTTTCTTTCCAGATAAGGTAAATGGCGGACTGAAAAACAAGCTTGATAAGGGTAGCAGCATTAGCATTCTGCAGAAGAGAAGGCCTTGTGACCCAAGCTGCAACTGAATGAAGGTCTGAAGGAGGACTTGGCAGGATTGCAGCAGCGAAGTGATTCCAAATACTTGAAGAGAAATCACATTCGAAAGAAGAGATGGTGAAGAGTTTCATCAGAGTGAGTGCAGAGAACGCAGGCCTGGGAGACATTTATGCCCCAACGAGAGAGTCTATCTTTGGTGGGGAGTCTTCGAAGCATGGCCATCCATGTCACAAATGAGTTACGTGGGATCTGCTCCTAGAACCAGACAGCTTTGCTCCAGAACACTATTGGAGAGGTAGATCTTATGAATTCCCAAGTTGTCTTGGAAGAGAATAGAGGGCCAAAACTCCCATCTGCTTTGCGCCATAGGAAATGGTCCGGTCCATTTGACGGGGACGGAGTAGGTGTTGAAGTGAGAACAATCTGAACAATCTCTAATATTTCAGATCTTGCCGGTGGTAGAAACCAGGAACCATTGCGTGTTGCTGCAACAACATGAGCTTCCTTTCCAATTCTCAACATTCTAGGACCACCAGAGCCAATAACAGAGTGTAAGGGTCCTAAATGAGTCCATGTATCAAACCAAAAAGAGGATGTATTTCCATCTCTTACTTGACAACGCAAGAATTCTCCAATTACCGGTTTTAATTGAAGCATGCTCCGAATAGTAGGTGAGAAGCGATTATCGCGTTTTTAACTTGATATCGCTAAATCATGAATCGCAGTAGGTTCTGATTAAAACTGTTCATTTATGCTAAACTGGATCAAACACATCTTTTTTTTTCTTTGGTGACACACATCAATAACAAAAAGACAACCGTCTTGAAATTTTGTGATGTGGTATTGAGTGGATGAACTATAACTTTGATGCAACTGAGAATCAAGTAGAAAAGGAAACTAATAAATTCTCAATCTTCTAAAGAATATACGATTTGATGTGTAATAGACGATATGGATTATTGGAAAAGATATGCAGAAAATATTCATGTGTCTTGGACGATACTCGTACTTGGAGGCTATGGCTTAACATTCTCCTCTAAAGAAGACTAATCAACATAGCACAGTTGAAGATGGGCTACCACATGGCCAATTAAGTGCTAGACTCAAAATTTCATGAGATCCATATAGGGAATAATGATTTCATTAGAAGACAAAACCGAATTTGATTTAAATGTATGGCTGAGACTTTTAATCAGAACCGAATCTGACCTAAAATGAATCGATTTGGATTAGTTTGGTTCGGTTGGATCCTAGTCAATTTATCCGAACTCGGAATGGATAGGCAAAGTGACAAGTGTAATACCACTAAACTACTTCAATTTTGTTGTAGCTACACATTCTTAATATAAATACGATTTTGATTCACGATTCCTCAAAATAATAATAATAATATATATATATATATAAAATTATTTTATTGTGTAAAAATGTATATGATTTACATAATACACATGTATCCGAAATCGACCCAAAACATGTGGTATCCGACCCGAAACCCGAACTGAAAGTTATTAAGTACATATTGGATATAAAATTTAATTTATCTGAAAGATCTAGAACCGATCGGATCCTAGCCGATCCGAATATCCAAAGTCTCAACCCTATAAAAATGCATCACTATTCATTAAAGGACAGTAAAAACAATATAGAAACACAGCCATAAATTGACTACAATAAAATTCCAAGACGACCTCTCTTCTTTGAAGAAAATTGTCTTTGACCACCAAAAACTTATAAAAGAACTTGTTTACATGATTTTTTAAGTTTATGTAAATGTCAAACTTGTTTATTCTTAATTATAATATGGAACTCTTCGGACCATTCATACATTTATACTCTTATTGCCGTCCAATTATGCAATCCACAATTGGGGCTAAAAAAATTTCTTTACTCCATGAAAGCTCGGCGATCACAAGGCCAAGAACACAGCCATACACGCTAATTCCTTCAATCACCAATGATCCAAAACCAATGACTGTGGAGACCGCAACTATATTCTGAATTACTAACAAATCTCTAGCATATCTGATAGGAATTTTTGAGAAAATATGTCTCTTAGGGCTACTCCAATAAGATACCAAAACACTAAATTTGGTGTAATACTATTCATTACACCAAATATTTAACATACATATTTTATTTTGTTTCATTTAATAAGATAATTCAATAATTATTATTATTATTAACTATTTCAAATATGTAATTAAACATAAATATGTTGTATTATATGTATCTTTAAATTACGTTTAGATAGATAAACTATTTTTATTTTATTTGCAAGTAAGAAATCACTAAATCTGTAAATCACTATTAACATTTACTTATAGTTTTAAAAATAAAATATCTTAAAACATTTAATCAGTAATGAATAATTAATAATATTAAAGTATTGTAAATTTATATTTAATAGTAAATAATTAAAATTTCATGTAGTATTATTAAATTCACCAAACATTAAAATAACATTTTTATAATATAGTTAAACTTTTATTACTAACTAATACAAATATATTAAAATAAATATATTATTTTGTTATATGTTTTTCATAATTAATAGTTTGTAATTTTGAATATAATTAAGTACATAAAATATTATTTTTAAACCAAAAAATGAATTTAGTCAATTTTATAATCATAAAATTACAAAAGTTTAACAAACATAATATTTAAGTGTGATAAAATAATTATTTATTAATTTCAAATAATAAAATATAAAAATTATATAAACTTGAAACATCAAATAATATATAGTATTATTTTTTGTGTACAATTTAATGTTATGGTTGGAGATGAAAAAAAATATGACACAAAAATATCAAATTTGATGTAATTCTAATACCAAATTTGATGTCATTGTTGGAGATGCTTTTACATTTTGCGATAATAGTTTTTTTGCATATATTTAAGAAAAATATCCCAGCAAAATTTGTGAAAGAACAACGACTAAAATCAAGTTGCGAGTAAAAGATTGTGAGGATACATTGTCTCTAGCAAACTCTTACCCAATTAAACTGATTTTTAGGATGATATGTCACTGAAATTTTTACAGACCAAAGATGGTTTTATGGAAAGTAGAACTTTGAAAATCATCTCATGAAAGATATGAACATTTGACGAAGTTTGTCACCATTCCATGTAGAATGTGAAGCATTGATATGAAGTGTATGAAATTACAGTTTTCTGTGATAATGTTTGCAACTAAGTATTTTTAATGGGTGAAAGATAGTGTTTAATCTAGAAATATAACCGACTCTCACTTTAAATTTGAAATAATTTCAACGATGTAACTAGTATTTTCTAACTTCACAATTCAACATATATCAAAAACAAATAATACTATGGCACAAGTTTAGATGTTGTATTCAGAATTTGCCTTTAGGTATAGTACATGCTAATTTTGTTCCACCGATTTGGTTTTGCAACTCGTGAATCTTTTATATTAGAGAAAAAAATTGTTGTATAAAAATATAATACATATATAGTAATACATGAATTTTATTAAGTCAACAATTAATTTAGATTTGTTTCGACAATTCATAGATTTAAAATCCAAAATTAATTATTTGTTATTTGACAACTAAGAAGTTCAACTTTAAGGAAATAAATATACAGTATATGGTAATTTACATAAAATATATTATTTTCTCTACAAGTCAAATGTCTAGACATTTGTTTTCGCAAATATCTATATATTCAATTCATATTCATTCACCTTCACTTGTATTTCAACAATTCCTGAGTTAATCACCGGTCAGAAGCAATACTTTTCAAACACACCATATATGGACCATATAGTATTGTTATATTTTAACTTAATCGACATAATCTAATACTGGTTAAATGAAATTCCACCGTATAATTTTGCCTCAGTGACATCAATAGTGATGTCACGTTGATAATAGATTAATTGCGTTTTAAGCCAAAACATATTTGTCATCATCATCATCATCTCTCTTTCTCAATTCATAGATTGGATAAAACCAAAACTTCAAGAAAACGACTTTTGACTTCTCAAACGATGAATCCACCAAAAGCAATCTCCATTCTCTTCTTCTCAATCTTCATAGATTATGTCTCTGCGCAATCTCCTCCTCCTACTCCTTCTCTTCTGTACACAACCAACGACCTCTTTCAGCCAAGCTTAGCCATCATCACCGGAGTTTTCTCCATCGTCTTCACACTCACCTTCGTCCTCCTCATCTACGCCAAATGCTTCCACAACGACCTACGTTCAGAGACCTACGAAGACGGAGACCTAGGACGACTCGATCGTCTATGGCAAGGACTCTTCAGTCAAACTTCTCGATTCTCAGGTCTCGACAAAACAGCAATCGAATCTCTTCCCTTTTTCAGATTCTCCGCTTTGAAAGGATCCAAACAAGGGCTTGAGTGTTCTGTCTGTTTGTCTAAATTCGAAGATGTTGAGATTCTTAGGCTTTTGCCTAAATGCAAACACGCTTTTCATATAGAGTGTATCGATGAGTGGCTTGCGCAGCACGCTACGTGTCCTTTGTGTAGACACAGAGTCTCCATTGAAGACGAGCTCTCTGTTTTGGGTGGTAGTAGCAGTAGCATGAGAATCATGAGCCAAGAGGCAAGAGAAGAAGAATCAAACATGGAGATTTACATCGAACGCTTAGATGGGGGCTCTTCGAGATTCAGCAGCTTCAGGAAGATACTCAAGTTTGGTAAAAATGATGACTCGTTGTCGCTTGTGGAACAAGGCAACGAGAAACATATGCACAAGTTCAATCACAGGATTGTTGTTTCGGATGCTGTGTTTAAGAACCGTTGGAGTAATGTGACTCCAACGGATTTCACGTTTTTGACATCGGACATGTTGAGTTCGACGTCGAGCGACAGATTCTCGTCCATTGATCGAGTGCAGAGAGGTAACTTGCGTGACAAGGAAGATATGAAGAAAATAGTGAAAAATAAAGACTCGACCAGAAGAGTGGTTTCTGAGATCACGGCTGTTCCTAGACTCAGTGTTCTGCAAGTAGAAAGCGCGGTTGGTGGAAGCAACAGCGGTTTGGCCGCTTCCACGTCGAGGAGTGATGTGGTTGCTGCGATGGAGGAAAGAAGACGAAGGTTGTGGTTGCCGATTGCTAGAAAAACGGCGCAGTGGTTCGTTAACAGAGAGAAAAGGAATGAACTAAAAACAACAGGACAAGATCTTAAAGTTTAGTTTTTTTTTTCTCTGAAAAGGTCATTGATAGTTAAGTGTGCTGAATAAGATTAGGTCAAATGCTTGGTGTTTATGTCTTTGTGTACATACATTGTGGATTGAATATGAACAAGATTTGATCAGACAAATGTGTATCACCAAGTTTTGCGCTTAACTTAGTGATACACATTTTCTTTTTGAAAGAGATTAGTACATTTTTTTGGTCAACATTTTGTAACTTAGTGATACACATTTTTCTGATCAAATCTTTGTGTAGATAACAGAAGCACCTGTCGGAATTTTTTGTGGGATTTCCGAGTAAATAATATAAGAAAGTAGTATACTTCTTTTTAAATATAATTTAAAAAGTGTGAAGACTATTGTTAGAAAACATGTCAGCCACTAAGTTTCCATGCGTTTAGTTTTTAATTAGCAGATGGTTTTCCGTGGGATCTAATCAATATACACATTCTTAATAGATTTATCTCGTTCTCCTCTGTGTATTGTTATCCACTCTATAATAAAGTACTGGATCGAAAATGTAAATCGAGTAGTCCAAATGTTGGCATGTAGGTTGTCACAAAAAAGTTGATTTTATTGTAAGAATTCGTCTTGTGATATCTAACTGGCGTTGCAGCGCATTGATCCTAATTTTTTACTGTGTAAGAAAACGTTTTTACATCCACCAGTAGGTTGTTGATGATAATTTGTCATGTGAGAAGGTTGTTAAAATGTGAGGTTTTGGATTTAATTAGCGCTAAACGCACTAATAATCTACCAGTGAGTCGAAACCCAAAAGGGAAGATTGTATCACAGAAAAAAGGTTAGGGTCGATGCGATGCAACGCCAGCTAGATCCCACGGGAAATTGTTACAGTATTGTTATCCACTCTATAATAAAGTATTGGATCGAAAATAATATCGAGTAGTTCAAATGTTGGCACGTCGATTACTTGAAAGTTATATGGTTCTGCAGTGCATGTTCATTCATCATCTCTAGGTTTGAAATCATTTAGACTGCGACGCCAGCACAAAACAAAGAACTTGGTAAAATCAGAGCTTATGGGAAAGAAAAAGAAGTCGAGCACTACAAAACTGGATCGTAAGAAAAATAAATAAATACAAAACATATACACCAATCCAAAATATCCTTGCTTTCTCATGAAACAAAGTGTTTAAGTTTCTAGGCTCTCTTGTTTTTCACCATTAATGTTACAGACCAGTACACCATGCAAATTTGAAATAAATATTTTTTTTGTAAGTTAAAATTGTTTTATTTAGCAAAAAAAAGTTAAAATTGTTTCAGCATATTTTACCAATGAAATTTAAGAACTTACTAATATAGTTGACATTGTATATTTTTAATGGTAGAATCGTTTTTTTATTTAAATTGTAGTATCTAATGTATGATATATATATATATATATATAATATTCAATAAAACTAGCATGCCAAATAAATAAATAATATTTTTTTTATTTAATAATAAAAGATTGTAGTAAATTTGTTTGAGAAATACCCAAGAATAATCTTAAAACATTTTTTATCATCAAAGATTTCTTAAAGGTTAAAATGAACAAAATAAATTTTATTAAGTATATAAATGAGAATTAAATCTCTACCGTACAGATAGATAAAAATAAATAAATATTTATAAAAAAGTGAAATTTGTATTTTTGGAAAAAAGATATATGATCAGAGATTGAACAGATTTTTCTTAAAAAGTTTTATGAAGACTTTTTTGAATGTGCATAATATCTTTCTCAATCTAATTTTATGAAGATATTCCTCAATAAGTATTATATCTTTCTAAATTTTAGTAAGATATTGATAAATATGTATAATATCTTCATAAAATTTAGAAAAAAATCGTGAAATGTGTATTTAGACCATGCAATGGTTTTGTAAATTCAACACCATTTTCTTAATACTTGACATCATTTGCTCTTTTTCCACTTAATTATTAAACATCTATTCTATTTTAACTTGTACAATAGTTTTTTTAAATAAAATTTAGCACTCTACTCTTTTACGGCGAGCATGAGCTGAATCATCTATATGTGCATTTGGAATGGGTTCATTAACAATGCTCATGTCACCAAGAACTATTTGTTTAGAAAGTTCAGAAAACTCAGTTGCTTAAGTATCCAGAACAATTTCATCACTCGTTAGAGTAGAAAAAAATTAGGTGTTTGAGAAAATACGACAACATCGATTTTAATATGAACTATAGTTTGGAGCAGATGATGACATGCATAAATTTGATACAGAACCATAACTGGTATATTTTGGGGTTGGTTGAAAATTTGGTTTTAAAATTGATAATTGTTGGGATTTGGATATCTAAAGAAAACTAAAAAAAATAAATGTTAAAATGATTACTGTTGAAGTCCATTGTATTTGGATATGGAAAAGGATCATTGCTGTTGGGATCCATTAAAAAAAATTAAAACACCAAAATAGTTGATTAGTGTTATGGATAAATATGTATGTAGATGACCATTATGATGTTCATCGTCTAGAATATTCTTTGCATTTCTAGATCTTTAGATAAAACCAAAAATTTCGATTATACGCTATATAAATGGTTCATTAATTATGGAATAAACACACATAAATTTTTTCTCCTCACAATACGTTATCATCACGAAACCCTAGCCATCTGAGCAAACGACTGTAAACTCCGATCAAATCATCGTCTCTGGTTTTTCAAACATTGTTCGCCTCCCTTCTCTAATATCCGACTTTTCTTTCACGATCGAGGTAAGTACCTTGTACTTTATATAGATCGGCTATTATCAAATTACCATATCAAGATTTATTGTTTATAAGTTGCATGTTGAGATGTTCGAATTCTTTATGTTGCAAGAAGTGATTACTCCTACCTCAATAACTAAATATTATTTGATCTGCTATTTAATCATCTCATGCTCTATGCTTCTTTGGTGTTCGTTAGTTCTGTACTCGGTGGATTAAAGGGATTGGTAAGCATCATGCTTTAGGCTGAGACATCTATTTGGCTTGGGTTCTAGATTCTGAATTTTTCCTTACTGCAAAGAGATTTGAGGATACAATCAAAACAGATAATCGATCTCAAAATCAAGACAAAGCAAAGGCTATGCTATTCATTCGTCATCACCTTCACGTGGGTTTCAAAAACTGAGTACTTAACGGTGAAAGATTCACTGACCCTCTGGAATAATGTAAAGGACATGTATGACCACTAGAAAACTATGATCCTACCTAAAGCTCGTTATGATTGGACACATCTGAGACTACAAGACTTTAAGTCTATAAGTGAGTATAACTCAGCCTTGTTCAAAATTACTTCCAAACTGGAATTATGTGTAAAGAAAATCACGGAAACAAATAAGTTAGAGAAGACATACTCTACTTTTCATGCAAATAATATTGTCTTACATACACAATATTGTGAAAAGAGGTTTGAGAAGTATTCTCAACTTCTATCATGTTTCCTCGTGGCTGAGAAAAATAATGAGCTATTGATGAAAAATCATGGACTACGTTCAACTGGTTCTGCTCCACACCTGAAGTAAATATGACCAAACAAAATCACAACAATAACATCGGGGGAAGTGGCTACAGTCGTGGTCAGGGTCGTGGTCGTGGATATGGTCGTGGACTTGGATACAGCCAAATACGAGGCCGAGGAGTTTCTCTTAAGAACTCATACTCTCACTAGAAATGGGAAAATAAGAACGGTAACAAACAAGAGATATTATTTCTCTTCACAACACGTTAAATCAACAAATGTATATGCATGTCACCATTGTGGAGGAAACCATTGGGCTCGTATGGTACACCAAAGTACCTTGTTGAACTTTACCAACAATCAATGAAACAAAAGGGAAATAAATTGGAAACAATTTGGTGTACAAAGATGGTGAAGATGACTTTGATCATGGTGACACCACTCACCTCGATTTAGCCAATTTTATCCCTAATGAAGAGAACAAGTGATTTGTTTTTAGAAAAAAATTCTTATTGATTCGTTAGTTTTAACTTTTGGTTTTTGGTATTTAGCTTTTGTTTCCATTTTATGAATAATTGTCTTTGCTTTCTTTTAGACATGGTTACGTTTTATTAATTTTGCATTAAGTTATATTTGACTTTGATTTATTTTATTTGAAGAATAATGGATGATGGAGATTTATGTTTGGCAGACAGTGTAACTAGCCACACTATTCTAAAAAATAAGAAATATTTTTTTTCATTTGATAAAGAAAGAAGCCAGTGTGAGTACTGTAACGGGTAGCACCAAAATAATTGAAGGTTCTGGAAGAGGAAATATGATATTGCATGTGGGAACGCAATTTGAAATTGTTGATGCGTTGTATTCTCTTAAGTCTCATAGAAATTTATTGAGTTTTAAGAATATTCGTCAAAATGAATATCATATTGAGACTATGAGTGAAAGAAATGTTGAATACCTTCAAATTATAAATATTACTCATGGCTCTAAAAATATTTTGGAAAAACTACATATATTCTCCACTGAATTGTACTATACTAAAATTAGTACGACTAAGTCAAATGCCATAATACGCGAAAAGGATGGTGAAAGTATCAATGTATGGCATGAACGGTTAGGCTATTCCGGTTCAGTATGATGCGGAAGATAATCATTAATTCTTGTGGACATTCATTGAAGAATAAGAAAATCCTTTCTGATGATTTTTCAAGTGCTGCTTGTTCACAAGGGAAATTAATCATACAGCCCTCACCAACAAAGATAAACTATGAAATGATTAACTTTCTAAAACATATACAAGGAGATATATGTGGAGTAATTCACCCACCTTGTAGAAATTTTCGATATTATATGGTTTTAATAGAAGCATCTACTAGATGGTCACCTGTATCCTTGTTATCGACCCACAACTTAGCATTTGCAAGGCTATTTGCTCAACTAATAAAGTTACGAGCAGATTTTCCAGATTTTCTTTTGAAAACAATTCGTCTTGATAATGCTGGTGAGTTTACGTCTTAGGCTTTTAATGATATTGCATGTCAATTGGGATAAGTCTTGAACATCCTGATGCACATGTTCACACACAAAATGGTTTAGCTGAATTATTAATCAAACATCTCAAGTTGGTTGCTAGACCATTACTTACGAAATCCAAACTCCCAATCTTTGCATGGGGGCATGCTATATTACATGCAACAACATTAATTCGCATCAGACCAACGAGTAATCATCAGTTCTCCCCATCACAACTACTTATGGGTCAAAAACCAAATATTTTTCATCTTAAAACATTCTGGTGTGATGTATATGTCCCAATTGCTCCACCACAACGATCTAAGATGGGACCTCAAAGGAGGTTAGGAATATATGTTGGATATGACTCTTCATCTATAATAAAATATTTAGAACCATCTACGGGGAATTTATTTAAGGCACGATTTGCAGACTGTGATTTTAATGAGTCTGTTTTTCCAACATTAGGAGAAAAAAATAAACAGCTGGAAAAAGATATTAAATGGAGTGTATCATTATCTTATATTGATCTTCGAACTAAAGAATGTGACATATAAGTCCAAAAGATAATTCATCTACAAAGCTTAGCAAATCAGTTTCCAGACACATTTACTGGCCCAAAAGGAGTGACCAAGTCTCATATACCAGCTGTAAATGCTCCAGTTAGAATGAATGTCCATAAAGGACAAAATCAAACTGCTAATGATTCTAAGACATGACTGAAGCGTGGAAGACCTACTGGTTCCAAAGACAAAAATCCTCGGAAAAGAAAAGGAGTAGAAATGAACAATTGTGAAACCGAGGTAAGAATTACAAAGGATGGATCTCCAGAAGAGACATTAGACATAACGAATAAAGAAATTCAGGTACCTGAGAATGAAGAGATCTCAAATAATTATGTCATGTCCAGAATAAAGTGGAACTGTAAGCAAATCGACGTCGATGATATCTTTGCATACAATGTAGCAGTTGATCTTATAGATGAGGATCATGAACCAAAATTTATTAAAGAGTGTACACAAAGAAATGATTGGCCAAAATGGAATGAAGCAATAGGTGCAGAGTAAAAATCTCTTGCGGAAAGAAAATTATTTGGACCAATAGTGCGTATACTTCAAGGTATAAAGCCAGTGGGACACATATGGGTCTTTGTGCGAAAAAGGAACAAAAATAGTGAAGTTATGAGATATAAATCACCATTAGTTGCACATGGGTGTTTCCAAAGACCTGGAATTGGTTATGAAGAGACATACTTTCCTGTGGTGGATGCGACTACTTTTATGTTTCTTATTTGTCTGGCAATTAAAGAAGGATTTGATTTACGATTAATGGTGGTTGTCACATCCTACTTATATGGTCCACTACATATTGATATCTATATGAAAGTCCCAGAAGGGTTTAAGCTGTCAGAAGCACCAAGATCTAGTTCTTAAGAACAATACTGCATAAAGTTAAATAGATCTCTTTATGGATTGAAACAATCAAAGGGTATGTGATATAATTACCTTAGTGAGTACTTGTTAAAAGAAGACTACAAAAATAATCCCATCAGTCCATGCATCTTTATAAATATTTAGCCTAGGATTTGTTATAATCGCATTATATGTTGATGATCTAAACATTATTGGAACTCCCAAAGAGATTTCTCAAACAATAGAATATTTGAAGAAAGTCTTTGGGATGAAAGATCTTAGCAAAACAAAGTTTTGTTTAGGACTGCAAATTGAACACCTTAAGAATGGAATCTTAGTGCATCAAACGACATATACAGAGAATGTGCTTAAAAGATTTTCAATGGATCAAGCACACCATTTAAGTAGTCCAATGGGTTTAAGATCACTTGATGTGAATAAAGATCCATTCTGTCCTCGAGAAGACAATGGGGAGTTTCTTTCTCTTGAAATACCATATTTAAGTGCAATATGGACAATAATGTATCTTGCTAGCCATACAAGACCTGACATTTCATTTGCAGTAAATTTGTTAGCAAGATTTAGCTCCTGCCCTACTCGTAGACACTGGAATGGGAATAAACATATACTCTGTTACCTTCAAGGTACAAAAGATATGGGCTTATTCTTTTCTAACCCATCCAAGGGAGATTTAATTGGTTTTGCAGATGCATGATACATGTCTGATCTCCACAATGTTAGATCACAAACATGCTATGTTTTCACATATGGTGGTACCGCTATTTCTTGGCGTTCTATGAAGCCAACCATCGCAACCACTTCATCTAATCACGCAGAGTTTTTGGCTATCTATGAAGCAAGCCGTGATCATGAGTGTGTATGGTTACAATATGTTGTTCAACATATATGAGAAGATTGTGGTATATCTGTAGGGGAAAAAAGCTCCAAAAGTTATATACAAAGATCATGTTGCATGTATAACACAACTCAAAGACGGATACATAAAAAAAGACATAACAAAGCACATTCTACCAAAATTATTTTTCACCCATGATCTGCAGAAGAATGGTGATGTTCATGTCCTGCAAGTTTGTTCAAGTGAAAATTTGACTGACATGTTCGCAAAGGCGCTTCCAACTGCTACATTTAAGAAGTTAGTTCATCTTATTGGACTGCATCGTTTGAAGGATCTCGAGTGATGTCCTTATGAGGGGGAGTAATACGTGTTGCACTTTTTTCCTTAACTATAGTTTTTCCTAGTAAAAGATTTAATGAGGCAAAGTCTTAAATGTATTACAAACCATTTATCATAATAAACATCCAAGGGGGAGTGTTATGGATAAATATGTATGTGGATGAACATTATGATATTGATCGTCTATAATATTCATAGAATTTCTAGATCTTTAGATAAGACCAAATTTTTCGATTGTACGCCTATATAAATGGTTCATTACTTAAAAAAATAAACACACGAAAATCCTTTCTCCTCACAACAATTAAAAGTTAATATAAGATTATGATGAAAATCATACTTTTCATATCCTAATGAAATGAGATTATTCTTTATTAATGGATCAAAAAAGATCATGAGTTTTGGTATCTTTTAGCTTTTTAAATAAAAAGTTTTATTATATAATTTCAAACTATTAAGTGAAAATAAAAATCATAAAAATGACAACCAATGAAAATGAAACACATGAGTTATATCCAAATAGGGATGCGAATGTAAGCATTCGCCATATCACGTGACAATGCAGGTCCATCAAAAAATGAATTATCCAATTGAATATTTGCGGCTCGTTTAATCGACATATTTTCTCCAAAAATTCAACACCCCCACTAAATTGCACTAAATTGTCAAACAAATAATTCAACGTCCTCGTTGTTCATGGTTTTAGGAAAAGCTTTATAAATAAATAAATAAATACATACATATATATATATGTGAGTATAAATGCATACTTTTTTAATAAAATTTATTTTAGTTTTTTATATAATTATTTTTGTGACTAAAACCTTTTTAAAATTATTCTAGGGTATTTGTCTTTAAATATTTTCAGATATTCATTAACATTTGAAATATTGTTAATATTTAAATATGATACAAAAACATAGAGCAAATATAATTTGACCGAGTGTAGATGATATATAGATGAGACGAAAACACACATAGTGTTGTGAATCAAGAGAGAAGAAGGGAAATTCGTGTGTGTGTTTCTCATTCATAAACATAAGGGGTTCCTTTTATATAGGAAATACAAGATAAGTAAATCCAATAAGGAAAAGGAAAAATACAAATCCTAAACCAACAAGGAATAAGTTTCCTATCCGTCTAAACCTAAACCTATATGGTCGAGGTTTACTAAACCAATATGCAATAGGTTTATGGTTTACTAAACACATGACTATCCGGTTATGACAATCCACTATATAGTTTATAACACTCCCCTTGGATGTCATAACCATGTAAATACGCTTTGGAGGTTGCCTCATTAAAACTTTTAGCCAGGAAAAATCCAATGGGATAAAACCATGGTTACGAAAAAAGAATACAACATTTATTACCTCACTAAGGGTCTTTCAGTCGACACATTCCAACTTGATGTGTAAGCTTCTTGAACGTTGAGGTTGGTAGTGATTTGGTGAATAGATCGGCTCAATTGTCACTTGACCAAACTTGTATCACTTCGACCTCGCCTTCTTTCTGCAACTCATGTGTAAAGAAGAACTTTGGCAGAATATGTTTCGTCATATCTCCTTTGATATATCCATCCTTAAGTTGAGCTATGCATGCTGCATTGTCCTCGTACATGATGCTCGGTGCCTCCTTGCCTTCGACCACACCACAATCAACTCTAATATGTTGAGTCATCGACCTCAACCAGACACATTCACGGCTACCGTCATGGATGGCCAATATTTTGGCATGGTTGGACGATGTGGCTGCAATCGTTTGTTTCATGGATCGCCAAGATATAGCTGTACCACTATATGTAAAAACATAACTTGTCTGTGACCGAGCATTGTGTGGATCTGAAAGATAACCTACATCAGCAAAACCAATTAACCCCTCTTTGGGTTGGTTAGTATATAATAAACCAAAGTCTTTTGTCTCTTGTAGGTAACGAATAATATGTTTAATCATGTTCCAGTGCCTTTAGGTCGGACATGAGCTAAATCTAGACAATAGATTCACGACAAAATATATATTTGGCCGAGTGTGGCTCGCCAGATACATTAAAGCTCCTATGGCACTTCGGGACCAAGGACCTTTTCATCTTCCTTCTTAGGACCAAATGGATCTTTGTCTAAATCAAGGGATCTCACGACCATGAGACTAGACAATGGGTGAGATGGGTCTATATTAAATCTTTTGAGTACCTTTTCTGTATATGCCATTTGATGCACAAGAATTCTATCTTTAATGTACTCAAGTTGTAATCCCAAACAAAATTTTGTTTTTCCTAAGTCTTTCATCTCAAACTCTTTTTAAGATATTCAACCGTTTGGGAAATTTCTCCAGAGGTTCCTAGGATATTCAGATCATCAACATACACTGCTATGATCACAAATCCTTTATCGAATTTCTTTATGAATATACATGGGCTGATTGGATCATTCTTATAGCCTTCTTTCACTAAGTACTCACTTAGTCTATTATACCACATTCGACTTGATTGTTTCAATCCATAAAGAGATTTGTTCAACTTTATACAATGTTGTTCTCGAGAACTTGCTTTATCTTTCAATTCAATACCCTCTGATACTTTCATGTATATCTCATTATCCATTGACCATATAAGTATGCAGTTACTACATCCATTAACTGCAAGTCTAATTTCTCTCTTATAGCCAAACTTATTAGGAATCTAAAAGTAGTAGCATCCACCACAAGGGAGTATGCCACCTCATAATCTATTTCTGGTCTATGTGAGAATCCTTGTGCAACAAGCCGTGCTTTATATCTCACGATTTCACTATGTTCATTTCTTTTCCTCACAAAGACCCATTTATATCCCACTGGTTTGACATCATAAGGTGTCCAACTTATTGGACCAAATACATCTCTTTTCTTTAGAGAATTTAACTTCACGTTTATGACTTCTTTCCATTTAATCCAATCTGATCGTCGAGTGCACTCTAAGATAGACGTGGGTTCATGATCCTCATTTATATCCATAACATCAAGTGCTATATTGCATGAAAATATATCATCAATGTCGACATTCTTTCGGTTCCATTGTTTTCCAGACATAACACAGTTTATTGAGATCTCATTATTATCAGGACCTTCAATACCTAGAAGCTTGGCATCCCAAACCTCTTTATTTGGTACCTTCGAATCGACCATGTCTGGGATTGGTTCGACCATGGTTGGTTCAACCGTGGTCCGTTCGACCATCTCCTTGGATTTATTCTCAGCACATTTCTTTATTTTCCGAGGGTTCTTATCTTTGGAACCTATTGATCTACCCCGTTTCAAACGCGCTTTAGACTCTATATCAACTTAATTGTGTCCTTCTTGGGCATCTATACGAATTGGTGCATTATCAGCTGATATATATGACTTTGTTACTCTCTTTGGGTCAGCAAATGAGTCTGACAATTGATTAGTTAGCTTTTGTAAGTGTATTATCTTTTGGACTTCTAATATACATTCTTGAGTCCGAGGATCTTGCCAAGATATAGATGGTTGATACCATGTAATTTCTTTTACCAGCTTATTATTATCTCCCCCTAATGTTGGATAGTTGGATTCATCAAAATGACTATCCGCGTACCTGGCCTTAAACAAATCACCCGTAGTTGGCTCAAGGTACTTAATTATTGTGGGGGATTCATATCCAACATATATTCCCATCCTCCTTTGAGGACCCATCTTTGTTCTCTGTGGTGGTGCAATTGATACATAGACGACACATCCAAATGTTTTAAAATGGGATATGCCTGGCTCATGACCCGTAATAAATTGTGATGAGGAATATCTATTCTCACTAGTTGGCCTGATGCGAATTAACTCGGCTGCATGTCCCCAAGCTGAAACTGGGAGTTTCGACCTCATTAGTAATGGTCGAGCAATAAGTTGCATGCATTTGATAAATGATTTGGACAAGCCGTTTTGTGTATGTACATGTGCCACATAATGTTCTACACTTACCCCCATGGACATACAATATTCATTAAACGCTTGGGACATGAATTCACCAGCATTATCAAGACGTATAGTCTTTAAAGGATAATCTGGAAAGTGAGCTCTTAAACGAATTATCTGAGCAAGTAACCTCGCAAACGCTTAATCGCGGGTTGACAATCGACATAAATGTGACCATCTTGTGGACGCATCAATAAGGACCATAAAATATCTAAATGTCCCACAAGGTGGGTGTATTGGTCCACAAATATCACCTTGTATTCTTTCGAGAAAGTTTATTGTTTCTTTAGTCACTTTGACTGGTTATGGCCTAACAATGAGTTTCCCTTGTGAACATGCTACACACATGAGATTCTTAGGGATAACTCTTCTTTCTTCCAACATGTGCCCATTTGTATTCAATATCAATTTTCGCATCATGGTCGAACCGGGCTGGCCGAGCCGGTCGTGCCAAAGAGTGAAGTTCTCAGTAAACACTTTGTTTACCATGGAATTAGCCTCTATCATACTGATCTTGGCATAGTAAAGACCAGTAGAGAATGCAGGTATAGTCTCTAAGACTTTCTTATGGCCTTGAGCGATATCAACTATCTGAAGGAACTCTTTGTTTCATTCATCCATGGTTTAAATATGTAAACCATTCATTCATTTTATCAAGTTGTAGACAGAGCAATCAAATAAATTCAAAGAGAGAAAACAAAGAAAACATAAAAGCAAAAAAAAAACACAAAAGTTTTGATGTCGAAATCAACTTGATTCTTTTAGGCAATCAAAAGTTTCATATTCTATAAGATCATCTTTTTCATGATCAAAATCATCTTCACCATCTTGATAGACCAAGTGGGCTTCAGGATTCTTCCGTTTCAAACTCTCTTGGTAAAGGTCAACAAGATGTTTGGGAGTCCTACATGTTTTGGCCCAATTGTTTCCCATCCCACATCTATGGCATACTGATTTGGTCGAGTGTTGTGGTTTAAATGAGATACCACGACCTCAACCTCGACCACGGCTAAAATTGGGTTGATAAAGCCTTTTTCACGATATTGTTGTTGTAATAATACATTACTTGTGTGGAAGGTGGAAAAGGTATTTTCTGGCATATCCTTGTCCGTTATATCCTCACCACACAATTTCAATTTAGAAACTATCTTAAATAGAGCTGAGTTATACTCGTCCACGGACTTGTAGTCCTCGATTCTGAGATTCGTCCAATCATACATAGCCTTTGGTAATAACATCGTTCTTTGGTGATTATATTTGTTTTCAATTCTGTCCAAAGTTCTAAGGGATTCTCAATTGTTAAATACTGATCTTTGAGACTCTCAGTAAGATGATGGCGAATTATCAGAATAGCCATGTATCTATCCTTTTCATTTGCAATTGTCCTTGGTGATACATTCACCAAATCCCTTTGATTTCAGGATAATATTAGTATCCAATGCCCATTGTAAGTAATTATCTCCTGAGAGACTTAGGGCAGCAAAATCCAAGTTGTTGATTTTCGACATCTGAAATCATATATCTTATACTTTAGGTCTAATGTTCATGCGGCCATACTAACAAGTCATTCGACCAAACAAGACATTCCTAACTAGCAATTTTATATGTTCATGCAAGCCTTGCATACGTGATCTATATGTACATATAACCTCAACTAAACAATCTATTGGATCATGCAAAGACCATATTCTATTCTAGGTATTTAACCTAAACATGATGGTCGAATTAAAGTATCATGCAATTTCATCTTAGAGACATTCAATCGGATTTATCAATCAATCAATCAATCTCAAGCATGAATGTAACAAGACTAGCATACAGATTCTATTAGATCATGAGGTCTAGCATGTGATTAGGGTTAGTTCATAAAACAAAACATAAATCATGCAAAACAATCAACCTAGCATACTATCTCAATTCTCAAAACATTCAATTGGATCAATCAAGTGGTATAAGGTTTTAGGGTTTCGATTTAATCATTAGTGTTTTTGATTTAGGGCTTTTGATTTTAGGGTTTATCGAGTTACCTTAACCTCCGATCGGGTTGAATGGTCCATGAACAAGAAAAGGGCGTATGAACTCGGATTACGAGCTGGAACTTGTTGAGATCGGGTCGTATATGGATCATGATCGTCCTTTGAGCAAGCTGATATTGTTGGTTGATGTTCACGATGAAGGATGGAGGTTTACAATCGGGATTAGGGTTCTTGTCGTTAAAGCTTTTGATCGAAAGAGATTTAGGGGTTTGTGATCGAAAACTTTAGCTTAAGGTTTTAGAGTTTCGTGCTGATAACATGTTGTGAATCAAGAGAGAAGAAGGGGAATTCGTGTGTGTGTTTCTTATTCATAAACATAAGAAGGTTCTCTTTATATAGGGATTACAAGATAAGTAAATCCAACAAGGAAAATGAAAAGTACAAAACCTAAACCAACAAAGAATATGTTTCATGTCCATCTAAACCTAAACCTATATGGTCGAGGTTTGCTAAACCAATAAGCAATAGGTTATGGTTGGGCCAGTAATGTACGGACTGACCATGGATGTATCGACCATGGACTATCCGGTTATGACAATCCACCGTATAGTTTATAAGACATAGACAAAAGATATATGGGCTTATGGGCTCTTACATTTTTCATCCAAGTTGATGGCCTAATAAATAGATCCGACCCGACCCATAACACATGTACACCTTCCCGTTTCTAAAATCCCAGTCTTACTAAAACCTTGATACTTGCCGTTTTACTTCTTCTTCTTCACCGTCAAGCATCGCCGCTCGTGTGACCGGTTAGGTTTCTTCTTCTCTCAGTGTATTACATTTCGACTTTCTCGAGAAAAGTTGGTCGAGTCTCGATAGGATCTATTCTTATTGCGTTTATCGTGTTTCGACTAGATTGCATTTACGCTAGACTGAGAAATTGTATTTGGTATTGTAGATGAGCAGTTAGTGTTTCTTCAATTGGAAATGGCTGCTTCAATCTCAAGAAGAATTGTCCGCACTTTTGGATCCTTTACAGCTTTAGGACGCACCAGCAGTATTTACCTCAGTTTCTTAAGCTTTTTCCTATATATAAATATGTTTCCTTTGATCTCTAATTGCTTCTCCGTCTCTTTCAAATTAGCGAATGCATCTGGAAATGGTTGTGATCTCAAGGTTTGTGTTTACATCACTATAGGAGTTCCATTTTTGTTTGAATATTTCATTATTTTCGAGATGTTTGATTTCAGTTTTTGTTATCTATCAAATGCAGTGTGGAATAAGTTTGCTTTCCAACCGAAAGCACTCCACTTCTATCTTGACTCCTGACTCTAGTGATGACAAATTTCCTTATGATTTACTTTCCAAAAACACGGTCATTACACCAGACCGAACCATAGGTATGAAGTTATTAACATTCATCCTACTAGGCTTGATATATGTACATACTTTGGCTACAAACTGGTTAGATATATGTTTGTGGTTACTCTGATTTTCTGGAGGACTATGCGTAGATCTTGATTGTCAATGTTCTGCGCGTGTTAGGTGCTCACTTCTTTGTGATTGCGCTTCAGACATGATCAAATCTCCGAAGAATGATGTTGTCCTTATTGCTGGTCTCGTTTTTTCATTATTCTTGACAACTTTTCACTGGTTGGTATTGATGCTTTCCGTAGGACAATATCAAGACTTGGTCATTCCGGTGACAAATTTTCAGAACGAAGACAAGGGTTTCATGGTTTTAGCTGGTGATGTCTTTGATGTTCCAATTAGGAAAGATATCATTCACCACGTGGTGAGATGGCAGCTTGCTAAGCGCCAGCAGGTAACTCTAATTTGATAATCTCAGATTGTCTTTAATTAGTGGTAACATGTAAACAATCAATAAGTCTGACGCATTTAGTGGATTTTCAGGGAACTCACTCGACCAAAACAATAAGTGAGGTTAGCGGAACTGGTAGAAAACCATGGAACCAGAAGGGTACAGGTCGAGCTAGACATGGTACACTGCGTGGCCCGCAGGTAAACATCACTTTTGGATGTCAAGCTTTCTTGTCACCAAGCTGTTCTTCTCTGATGAACTTTACTGAAAACCGCTAGTTCCGAGGTGGTTGTGTGATGCATGGCCCCAGACCGAGAAGCCATGCAATAAAGATGAATAAGCAGGTCCGAAGGCTTGGTCTGAAGATAGCACTCTCAGCTCGAGCCGCAGAAGGAAAAGTAAGCTTCTTTCTCCTCTCACTTTTAAGCTTATGCTTCTGATTTTCCATAAGTGCCTTGAGTCATTACTGGTCTGCTTGTATTCACTGATGACCTGAATGTTTTGCGAGAACTATGCAGCTCCTCGTGTTCGATGATTTGGCATTGCCAACGCATAAAACAAAGAACATTGTGAACTATTACAATCAAATGGAGAACACAAAGAAAGTACTGGTTGTAGAAGGCGGTCCTATCGATGAGAAGCTAAAGCTGGCCACCCAAAATCTTCACTACGTCAACATACTTCCATCAATAGTGAGTTACATAGCACCCGTCTGCGCTTACTTGATAAACCGTTTAGCGAATCTTGAATCTTGTTTATGTAATGCTTTGCAGGGGCTTAACGTTTACAGCATTTTGCTTCACGACACGCTTGTGATGTCCCGTGATGCTGTGAATAAGATCATCGAGCGTATGCACACTCCCATTAACCGTTAAAGAAAGATCAATGTCTTCAAATAGCATTCCCAATAATACACATGTAGTTTATGTACCGGCAATTTTTATCGGTTATCTGTACTGGTATTCTCGTCCATGGCTCGACCGGTTCATTGTCTGTTAGCTTTTGTCTGGTTTTGTAATGTCGATGCCAAAGGATCGAGTTATTGGTATACACTATATATCTATGTTCTTAGACGCTACTCTTTTTGACCGTTTTAAATATCTGTTAGGTTTTTATACTTTTGGAAATTGATTTTGGTGTCGACATAGAAAAAGAATTGATGATGTTATTGACAATCTTATTTGACATCAGTTATAACATTACCTTCTGAAGTAAAAGTTACTGCAAGCTAAATCCTTTCATCTATCAAAAACTTGCCTATAAATGTTTGTTTTATCAAGCTGTCATTGTGCATAGTATATTTTTAAATCCTAAGATACAATGCGTATGAAGTCGTTCACACTTAGAAATATTACCATGGCACCACTTCAAACTGCTTCATCTTCTATATATTTTTTCAATTACTAATTTGCTCTCACTCTCTTGATCCAGATTCAGTTTTTTTCTTCTTCTCAACTTGATACTCTCTTTTTGCATGATCCACGGTGTTCAATTAAGTTTCCTCCTCAAAGCTTCGTTCTTCAAAAACGATTAGAAAATCGAAACACTCTCAACAACTGAGGTAATAATAACTATATATGACTCCATTACATAACCACTCTTTTCCACTATACAAATCTGTTTTCTTTCTTAATGGCTTATTCTTAGAAACTAATGGACACGAAAATGGCTGTGTATATAGATTAAAAACAGCAGACCTTGATTCGATTTGAAATATGAACGTCAGTGATTTGACACTTTCCTTTCAGTTAACCATGAAAACTTTCAATGTTTTTGAGTTTCTCCAGCAAGAAGCTTTGGTTTATTATGGTCAAATGAAATGCTAGGTCATCTACCACTGAGAAACCTGAAGATGGCATATTAGTGCTCCTGTGGGAACGAATTAATAGAAGTATCTTAGTTAATTATAACAGTAAGTTGTTATATTATCCTAGATATTTTGCCATAATTTGTGGAAAGGGATAGAATTTACGGCCTTATGCAAATACAAATTATATCATTATTCTGCATCCTTTGACAATTTACACTCAAGAACAATAGAATGATACTGAGACAATCTAATTTATTAAAAGTATTTTTATATGTACCTCAATCAAAGTTTGTTCCGGGAAAATAAGTGCTTCTGTTAGTAACATAGATCAGTTGCAGTCTTTGATTTAAAATGTAATCATAAAAATACCTTTTTATGCTTAGATGATGGAATATTATTTATTCATTCGATTATTGCTCGCACTGAATCATCACATAAATTGTTTCCTTCCATTAGCATATTGACTCTTTTTCTTGAGGTCAGTGGGTTGGTGCGTCCGTGCTCTTGGCTTCTCGATCTCTCTTGGATGTACTCATGATGTCATTGTTTTTTTTTGTGAGAGATTCCTTAAACTGTGCCACTCCTTCCTCATGAAACTTGGAGTAAAGGAAGTTTCAGAAGCCATTATTGTTTTAAGATTGTGTTAAGATCAAGAATAAAGAATCCTTCACTTTATTAGCTTAAGAAAAATCACTCAAAAACTTAAGCTCTCAAACACACTCTATCAAACTCATTGGTTCATGGCACAACTCACCATCTTCTTATATATAAAATAAAATTTCTAATCTCAATAAACATAGATTTTCCTAATCCTATCTTGTTTAGGATTGCTGTAACTTGTTCCCTAAGTTAACTTCAAGATTATCTCCAACATTTTTCCCCTTAATCTTGAAGTTAACATCTTCAACTCCAACAAGCCCTCTCATCTCTTTAAACTTGATTCTTCCTAGCGCCTTTTGCTCGCTCCCTGGTATATGTTGAACATCGACTTGGTTGTTCTCTATGCACTCGTGTATGAAGTGGTACCGTTTGTGAATGTGCTTGTTTCGACCGTGAAACATTGGATTCTTGGTTAAGGCTATAGGTGACTTATTGTCCAAATGAATTATCACCTTTCGACTGGCTTCTTTGGTTACTTCCTGAAGGAGTTCCTGAAGCCAAATGGCTTGTTTTTATGCCTCGGTTGCAGCTATAAATTCGGCCTCACATGACGACAGAACTACGGTACTTTGCTTTTGCGAACACCATGTAATTGGGCACTCATTTAATTAGAAGATATGTCCGGTAGTACTTTTACCATCATCCTCATCGATAGTGGCTTGAATCACTATACCCAATAAGTTCTGCCTTGCTTGTTTTCTTGAATACTAAACCGAGAGTTGAAGTTCCTTTTAGGTATCTCATAATCTGCTTAAGTGCTGCTCCATGGGAGATCTTTGGATTGTGCATATAACGGCTTAATAACCCGACACTAAAAGCAAGATCATGACGAGTATGTAGTAAATACCTTAGGCAGCCAATGTTTCGCCGATACAACGTTTCATTAATGCTACGTTCTTCTCTTGCTTTTGATAGTTTGAGCCCAAACTTCATTGGAGTGTGTACGGCGTTGCATTGTTCCAATCCATCTTTGATCAAAATTCGCTTGGCATATTGTTCTTGATTCAAGCTAATCCCATATTTATGTTGATTTACCTCTATGCCTAAGTAATAAGTTAGTAGTCCAAGGTCACTCATTTCAAAACAAGCCGACATCTCCTTCTTGAAACCATAGATCATGTCGACACTTGAAGCTATAACCAGGAGGTCATCAACGTATACAGAGACTAACAATATTTCTTCTTTTAGTCTTCTGCGGTATAAAGATGCTTCTTTGCTGAACTTAATGAAGTTCAAGCCCTCGAGAACTCGGTTTAGGATTTCAATCCAGGCTCGCGGCGCCTGTCGTAGACCATACAAAGCTTTGTTTAACTTGTAAACCTTATCTTCACTTCTTTTTATTTTATACCCTTCAATTTGGCTAACGTATACATCTTCTTTTAAATCACCGTAGATGAATGCAGTCTTTACGTCTAATTAATGAATTTGCCAACCGTTTGATGCTGCTAGTGCTATAATGAATCTCACGATCTTAATGCGAACTACGAGAGAAAAAACTTCTGCAAAATCTACACTGTGCCTTTGAATGTATCCTTTAGCGACCAGTCTTGATTTGTATTTATTAATGCTTTCATCTGCGTGTCTTATGATCTTAAAAATCCACTTCAAACCAATTGCTTTAGCTTCCTTTGGTAAGTCTACTAGGTTCATTGTTTTGTTTTTGATTATGGATTCTATCCCATCAGCATACGCGTTTCTCCAAACTTCTTCCATGGCTTCCCTGAAGCTCCACAGTTCTTCATCTATTAACATAAATAAACATTCTCCCTCTTCTTCTGCAATATATATATATATAATCATCCAAGTAACTTGGCTTTTTGGTACTTCTGGTTGATCTTCTTGGTTCGACATGGTCGCCTTCTATATCTTCATCTTTTTCGATATTATGATCAGGATTTTGGTGCTCGTCGTCACTAGCAATTGGTACCTCTGTTTCTGTTGATCCTTGTTCTTCGTTAATACTCTGTTCTAGTCCTTGGTTTCCAAATTCTCCACATATAACTTTGAACTTCCCTGGTTGCTCGACGACTTCTGAATGCGTTTTGTTCCACTTCCAGCTTCTGCTTTCGTCAAACACCACGTCCTTGCTAACCGTAATCCTTTTACTTGCCGGATCAAAAATTCTATAAGCCTTGGAACCCGATTTTGTTCCTAAGTAAACCAGTGTACGAGACCTCCAATTTCTTAACATTATGCGTGTCAATCTTTGTGTACCTGATGCATCAAAAGATGCGTAAATGATTGATGTCTGGTTTACTTCCCTTGAAGACCTCATACGGAGTTTGTGATGGGAGTGTCCTAGTTGTGACTCTGTTGATCAAATATGTGGAGTGTCTAACCACCTCACCCACAAGTATTTCAGGACCTCCATATGCTTAAGGATACTTCTTGTCATCTCTAGTAAGGTACAATTTCTTCTTTCAACTACTCCGTTCTGTTGCGGTGTATATGGGGCTGTTAAGTATCGTTGAATTCTGGCTGACTCGCAGAAACTTTGAAATTCCGTAGATGTAAACTCACCGCCACGATCTGTTCTCAAAGTCTTGATAATAGCTCCAGTTTTGTGTTCCACAATGGCTTTGAATCTTTTAAACTTTTCAAAAGCTTCTCCTTTTTGTCTTCATAGAATGGACCACATGTACCTGGAGTAGTCATCTACAAGTACAAATATGTATCTCTTGTTTTCGGCAGTAGATGGCGTTATTGGACCGCATAGATCTCCGTGTATGAGCTCAGGGACGTTTGTTGCTCGATATGTTGTGGCTGAAGGGAAGGGTTGTCGTGTTTGCTTCCCTTGCAAGCAATTTTTACATGTTCTTTCTCGATTTTTACTCTGGAAATTCCCGAAACCATCTCTTCCCTATCATCTCTTTGATCGCGTTAAAGCCTATATGAAAAAGTCTGGTGTGTATTCTTTCTAAGTATGTTTGTGTTTCTAGTTGTAAGCATCTATCTTCATCAATCTCCATAATTACTTTGTAGAGTCTATTGCGGGATTTGTTTGCTTTGACTATTAGATCTTCCGTCTTGTCGTGCAAGGTAAGGTAGTTGTCTCTCATTCTAACATCGCATCCTGCTTCCGTTGCCTATCCGAGGCTTAAAATGTTACTTTTAAGCTCTGGGATCCAGTATACGTCATCTAGAAACTTCTTGTCTCCGTTTTGACTTATGAACAAGATGGCTCTTTTACCTTTTATATCTATCCTCGGATCATCTCCAAAGCAAACTTTTCTGGTGATTGTTTCGTTAAGCTTGGTAAAGAAGTTTCGATTTCCTGTCCTATGATTGCTTGCCCCGTTATCAAGATACCAAATTCGATCTCCATCATTGACTGACTCGAATTTTTTCGACGCACATTCTTTTCGTTGATATACACGATTTCATGCATCATAAGGCCATCTAATTCGTGTGTATCTTCTTCATTTGCTTCGGTCGCTTCTTGGAGCTTGAGTAGGCGGTCGAGACAAACTGATGCGAAGTGACCAGTTTTATCGCATCCGAAACACACAATTTTAGACAAATCAAGTGGTTCCCAATACGATCACCCACGTCCTCTTCCCGATTGTAATATCTTCTTCCACGACCTCTTCCTCTGTAGTCTCCGCCATGATACTCTCTATTTTGAGAATTTTATTGACCATTAGTGTTTCCATACATGAGTTTACTCTGATTCTCTTGAACATCATTTTCTTCATCGGTTATACGTTCTTCGTATGTCTTCAATCTTTCTATTATGTCTTTGAATGTTGTTGTTTTCAAATATAATTTTTTCTCAAGAGAGGCAACTATGTGAATATATTTTTTTCGTGGTAAACTCTTAAGAAATTTCCTGACCAGCTTCGATTCTTCCATGGCTTCTCCTAAAGCAGCAGATTTGGATGTGATTTTGGACAGCTTGCCAAGGAAATCATCAATAGTATCGGTGTATTCCATCTTTAGTTTATCAAAGTCCGTCATTAGGGTTTACAATCGGGCTTCTATGACTCGCTCAGCTCCTAGATGACGAGTTTTAATGGCATCCCAGACTTGTTTTTCTGTTTCAAGTTCTCCTACTTGAAGGATTAACGTTTCTGGAATCGACTGAAACAATAATGCAGTCGCCATGTTATTCTTCTCCGGTTTTGCTGTTTCTTTCTCAAATACCTCCCAAAATTTATGAACTTTAAGTAGGATCTTCATACGTATTGCCCAAACCGTGTAGTTCGTTGTATTAAGCATTGGACATGCTATCACAGACGAGCCTCCTTCCTTCTTCGTTGAAACAACAATATCTCCCATGATTCTCGATTTGGTGATCTAATAATGTTTGGCTCTGATACCAAATATCGTTTTAAGATTGTATTAAGATCCAAGAATAAAGAATCCTTCACCTTATTAGCTTAAGAGAAATCACTCAAAAACTTAATCTCTCAAACACACTCTATCAAACTCATTGGTTCATGGCACATCTCACCATCTTCTTATATATAAAATAGAATTTCTAATCTCACTAAACATAGCTTTTCCTAATCCTATCTTGTTTAGGATTGCTGTAACTTGTTTCCTAAGTTAACTTCAAGATTATATCCAACAGCTATAACACTCTTGTCTATTTTGATAATCACAATTTTTTTGGAGTTGTCTTTCTCACCATTTACTATAGCCCATGTGTTGGACCTTGGTTTGTTCACGGTTTTGAAGTCTCTTTCTCCGAATCGCCATCAGCTTTGCTTCCTTTTCTAACCTTACACTCCGATCTTTCGAAATTCCATCTCTTCTTGATCTCTCTCGTCCTCTTCGTCGATCGTCGCTTTCTTCATGTGTTTTTTCTTTGGATTTTGGTGTTGTGCGTGTTTTCAGCAAGTGTTTTATTTTTTTTCTTCCATTTCCATGTATCTCGAAGCTCAGTGAAGAACATCTTTCAGCGTGGCTGGTTTGTTAAGTAAAATTTATTCACGGAAGCGTGTTTCGTCCGATAAGGCATTTTGCAGTGTGGATATGCATGCACTATCACTTACAATGATGTTGGAAGGACGGTTTTGCACCTTCCGATGAAAGAGTGAAGCGAATCTTTTTCTTTATGAAACATCGTCCACAGATCGGTGTGATAACCTATTTTCTCTATGAACATTGCTTTGACACTCTTGGTTTCAAGTTTGGTTCTTTGTCTCCTAGTATCAAGACAAAGCAAAGACACCCAAACACACCAAAAGAAACATATGGAAAGTCTAGTCTTGTTTAGTACCTCGTAAGGAGAGACATCATGGGGAACTCTGGTTGGTATCCAATTGATAAGGTAGGATGTTGACACCACATTATCTCCCCTAAAATCTCTTGGGACATAGGTATGAAAAATCATGCTCCTTGCCATCTCCATGAGATGTCTAATCTTCTTTTCAGCCACTCTTATTTGTTGTTGTGTTTAGGGAAAATTTGTTTGATGAATGATTTCACGTTTTTCTAGTTGATGTTTGAAAGCATGGCTAGTGTATTTCCCAACATTATCTGACCTAAATATTTTGATCTTGACACCAAAATGGTTAGTTATGTAATTCTGGAAATTAATGAAATCTTCCAGCACCTTGTCCTTGGATTGAATCAATGTAAGACATGTATATTTTGATTTTTCATCTACGACTGTTAAAATATATTCATGGTTCTTCCTAGATACACAAGGTGCTGTCCAAACATTAGAGTGAACTAAATCAAAGAAATTCTCATAAATAGTCATAGATTTAAGAAAAACTGACTTGCAATGTTTACTAGGATACATGATTCAAAACTATTATTCTTAAACAAGAGATTAGGAAACATCGGTCCTAAGACACGAGAGTGACGGTGACCTAATCTTGCATGCTACATTACATCATTATATAAAACAAGAACGAAAACAAAAGCATAAGAGAAATCAGAATTAAGTTTGGTGTCTTCTAGCAAATACAAGCTTTCCTTGCTCACACCCTCGCAATTGAACATCATTAGGACTGAAGATTACTTTAAAATTAAGATTAGTATTGTTTTTTTTTAACTGAAAGCAAGTTAGAAGTGAATGAATGTATGTAAACAGCATTCACTTATTTATCAAACAATTTCAGATTTCTTATGCTTCTAATAGGTAGCTTATCACCATTTGCAATCACAATACTTTCTTGAACATGTTCTACATTACTAATAAGACTAGAGTCTCTAATCATATAATGGAATGCTCTTGAAACTATAATCAATGATTAAACATGTTGTGATGCATTTAAAACATTACTAATGTTATCAGAGTTTGCATTGAGAGCCTCGATAAGAGCCTTAATGTTTGACGTACAGATGAGAACATCATCCTGAGATGGCTAACAAAAGCCAAAAACATAAGTTTTGAGACCATAACCTTTCCCTCATCAGTGGTTTGCATAGGTGGAGCTTTCTAAACAGCTTCATGTGCTCTTGCTTGGTTGAATCTGAATGGTGGCCTGAGGTGAGAGTGAAGGATGCAACATATAATCTTCAAGTGTCCCCTTCTCTTGCCATTCTCAAAACCCACATCCCTCCTATAGTCCTGTTTTAAGAACACTTTATTAGATGACGCATTTCTTGCCTTGTTTGCCATGGATAGCTCTCCTTTTATTCCAAAGAGACCAAGTGAGCTTTGTTACTTTTCTGCACATATTTCCTCAAGGTTTGGGAGCTTCTCTGTCCCCAAAATGTGCTTGATGAGATCATTATAAGTTGGGTTGAGTGTAAGGAGCAGACCAAACACTTTGTCTTGTTACGTCCTATTTCAATATGCAGAGCCGGACCTGACCTTTTAGCTATACGAAAAAATAGAAGCATCATCTTTGTATATTGCAATTCAATTTTCACACTAACATATTAACTATCAAAAACTTTCAAATAAAAAACGATTGAAACTGTGGATATTTTAAAGAAAGAACAACAAAAGATTTATTAAAGTTTTGATTTCTACATGAGAATCAAGTTTTTTTCGCGGTTTTTAATGGACAAAACAATTGTTTCTACTTTTAAATGAGAAGAAAACTAGAAAATGTTTAGTAAGTTCAGTAAGAAAAAATAGATATTTTCATTTAAATCATTACTATTCAAATCATTACTATTTAAATCATTACTATTTAAATCATTACCTAATATTCTATCTTCACATTTAGAACTGAAATTTTCTTTTCTTGTTTTTCTTGTCTGTTTATCAACTTTTTTGTACATTAATGTAGATATATAAATATACATAAAAAGGAAAAAATGGAAGTGGAAGCCCCATAAAGTGAGGACTCCATTAGAATCTTATAAATATATATATGTACAAGTCCGGCTTTGTCAATGTGGACGGATCTATGGTACTTGGTCTCAACATTTTAAGCTCTGCCCGAAGAGTTCTAAATTTGCCAAAATGTTGAGTGAAGTCCATGTTTTCTTGACTTGTGTTGATGGCTCTCTCTAGTTCAAATACGCAGCTAATATTTAAGATATTGCGATAAACTTTTTGTAATGTGTCGCACAATTCCATGGAAATTTTATAATATGGATAAACTTCCATTATGGGACCATCAAGTTAGCTTTGGATGATAGATATCACCATGAGGTCTTCTTGACTCCATTTGCTTTTTTCTACCAACACAATCTCCTTGCCATTTTCTCCTTGGATAGTTTACTTTGGCACTTGTTGGAACCGAAAGTCGCATTGTCGATTTTAGTTACGGAGGAAGGCAAATAATACCTTATTTGTCTCGAGGTCCGGATTCTTTGCATGAACCAACGACAACTGACCATGCAGAAAATACAGATTGATAACAAAACGAATTTAGAAAAAGTATATTTTTATTTCGAATCCGTGTAAGAGAATTGCGATCATTACAAAAGATTATAAAAGCTTTGTCTGCAAGAGCTGTCAACGAGTTCCCTAGTTCTAGCCAACTAAAATTTAAACCTAGTTGAATCTCAACTCGGTAACAAAAAACAAAAAATATACGAAAGGTATTGTTGATTTCAGACTGAACCTTATTGAAGGCTGTCTATGTACCCCTTTCCAGGATCAAGTCGAACGTAGTTAATTAAAAGAATGGAACAAGAGATCCAATTGCCTATGCGAGTTCGTCTAATAATCAAGTGCGAGTCAGAGAAACTAAAGATGTTGAGAATAATGCCTAAAATTCCTAAGTGCAGAGAGTTCTAAATCTAAAAGTCGTCCTTGCACTCCTTGCCTTGGCTCCTTTTATATATGTTTTTGGGGTCGACAGTCTTTCTTTTTCTGTCCATGATTCGAGTTTATCTCTTTGCAGAAAAATTCTTTATCCTATTGATTGTCATGATCATCTAGAAAAATTTACATTTATATTTCTTTCCATTTATGTTCTATGACAATCAAGTAAACCGTCATTGTAGTTTGGGCTCATTTTCGTTTTAGACCTTTCCGAATTTTTTTCAATGTAAACGTTTTTACGATTCTTTCGGAAAAATCACCTTTGCTACGATTTTGGTTCTAAGGATGATGAAAACTAATCGTATAGTAGAGATAACAATGATGTTAAGTTAACCGTTATCGTTTCATGCGATTGATTCAATATTTTACGAGAAAACAAGTCTTTGCTATTATAATCGTAAAATTTTAGCGGTAACTCCAACCGAGAAGAAAAAAGAAACACTTTGATGGAGAAAAAGCAAGGAGATGGAGGAGAGAGAGTCATCGGCTGCTGGCGAAGAGGCTCAGAGTTGGATTCGTTGCCTGATGGCGACGAGGCTCAGAGTGGGAGTCATCGCCAATAGGCGACGAGGCTCGGAGTGGGAGTCGTCGCCTGATGGCGACGAGGCTCAGAGTTGGAGTCGTCACCTGATGGCGACGAGGCTCAGAGTTGGAGTTGTCGCCTGCTAGCGACGAGGCTCAGATTGGGAGTCGTCGCCTGATGGCAACGGTGCTCGGAGAGGATGGGCTTTTTGCCTGCTGGCGATAGAGTCAGTGTGGGCGACTGCTGGAGACGATGGCAATGAGAGAATGTTGGCACTTTCTTTTGTTCTAATTATCTCCGTTGATTGCTTTTGAACTTTCAGAACTACTTGGTTTGATTTACGTAAGTTTTTCAGTATAGATCTCCCGAAAGTTTCTTTCGGAAGATTATCTTATAGATTTTTCTATAATATTTTTCTGCAGAAACTTTCTGATTTTTTTTCTTGTGGCAGATTGTTTCGTAAAACTTGTCATTTATCGCAAAAAACTTTCCCAAGAATGTTTCTTCAATATTTCATGTTTGGGTAGAAACTCTTTCATTTCTTTTCTGGAATGGAATACACGAAATTTTGTACTCGTATATTTATTTAAATAGGCTTGGCTTATGCGATGTAGTTTCTTCGATATTTTTGATTCATATTTTCCTAAAGCATATTTCTCAGAAGATTTTAACAGCTAATTTTGACATGATCATGAACGTGGTGGTAATGATCATAACAAGGCAAATATGAGAAATTGTTTCTCCGTACAATCACATATATATAGACATACAAGAGAAAATGAATGATAGAAGAATACACTGGACAAAAGAATGCATCAATTCTCCATACCTCGAACATATTTTATATACTAAAACACAAGTTACTTAACCAATCATACAAAAAAAATTAAACAAAAAACGGTTATAATAAAAACTTTCTTAAAACAAAATTCTTATGTTCTCAAATTTGTTTTAATAAAAATCATTTTCAAAATTGTAAATTTTAAATTTCAATATTCTCACTAATCATTACCACCACGTTCAAATATGATCATGTTTATAACTCCCAAACCATGACACCATTTCAAACGGCTTCTTCTATATATTTTTCAATTACTAATTTGTTCTCACTCTCTTGATCAGGATTCAGTTTTTTCTTCTTCTAAACTTGATACTATCTTTTTGCATGATTCACATTCCACAGTATTCAATTGAGTTTCCTCTTCAGAGCTTTGTTCTTCAAAAACGAATTAAAAATTGAAACACTGTCAACAACTGAGGTAATAATAACTATATAGGACTCCATTAAATAACTACTCTTTTCCACTATACAAATCTGTTTTTTTTTAATTTATCTTAATGTAATAGAAAAGGAAAATGGCCGAGTATTTTGACACTTTCCTTTCAGTGAACAATGGAAATTTTCGACGTTTTTGAGTTTCTGCGGTGATAAACGATGTTTTCTTTTTCAGTTTCTAACATATGTTTTGAGTTTTTTATTGAGTCATAGTATGTATTTTTCGAATCTTTCAGTCCTTTATCGAATCTTTTCAGGTATTAGGTTGGTTTGGAGCAGAAGGTGTTGAAATAGAATGCAAAAAAACCCGTTAAAGATGAAGAACTATGTAGATGCATCAGAAGTTTACTAATGGATGAAAGACTTCCAAAAGTGAGATTGATCTAATATTTTGATACAAGATATATAACTGAGTTAGATTTCAAAATCCACTGGTTTGGGGTTGATCCATCAGTTAGATTGAAAGTTATGCACATTTTACTGAAGACTGGTCTGCTTCTGGGTCAATATTGGAAAAAAGAAAAAAAATTGGTTTACCGTATTTTCGATTTTAAACTCAAATTCGACCAGGACGAAATTAGCCCTTTATCTGCTATTTTCAGGAATTTTTTCAGACTATGTTTCTTTTTACTTTTGATTAGAAAATTCTCTAGAGATTTGTTCCATCGGGGAGACGAAACTATATTCTGTTTCTAGAGAAGATTTATGAACCTCCTTGTTGATTTCTATTGATATTATGTTTTAATAAGTGATTTTCTGTTCTTTAATATCGATATCTAAGTAATCCATTAGTTAGGATTAGGGTTCAAGGAAATTCATGGATTGGTGACTGTGATTTGTTAGAGAATAATCTATCGATTTCTTCATATAGGTTGTTCTTAGTGCCTTAACTGGATTGATCACCTTGTTCGTGATTCATAGGTTGTTTAATGCACCACAAGTGTTTGATTAAATGCTTGAATGAACCTATATTAGCAAAATATTCTTAGCCAATGAAATTTGTTGTTAGGAAGTTTTGTAAACTTATCAAACTTGATCTTATTGCATGTTTAGAATCTGAAATTCAATGGAAGTTAGACTTTAGGATTCTAATACACATAGGGTTTAGTACCGTGGAAATAAACTAGTATAATTAAATGATTTGAGTTCTAGAACGGTTCCTAATACATCCTCCGGTTGAACTTTAACATCTATCAAAATGTGTTTCCCAATATTTCCCGAGACTTGGCGTTTTTTATTCATAAATTTACATCGTTCTTTGCTTTCCAATTTTACATTCTCACAACTGAAAAATACAAACAAACCATTTTGTCTTACCTTAACTCTACTCTCAAAGAGTCGTTGTGTAACTTTGGTCTTTTTGGATTTGATCCCTGAAATACTATTGCGATTCACTGTGCACTTGCAGTGTACTTTTAAGGGTAAAACCTACCATTGTCGGAGACCATTTGCGTCACCTTCTGAGTTTAAGACTAGAGTTCAGTCTAGGATCTTTTTCAGTACTATTGCTGTGCGACAACAAGCTCGAGTTCCTATCGAAACCTACAATACTCGACATACCTTCTACCAGAACATATCTACGATTGAGCTTCCTCTGGTCCAGGGACATAATTTTGAGATAAATTAAGCCACATATCATCGCTTTGGTCCAGCAACATTTTTTCCATGGATTACCCTCAGAAAATCCAATGGAACACATGGAGGAAATCTGCAGTACTACGAGGTCTAATGGAGTCCCTTAGAATTGATTTTTCCTACTTAGATGATGAAATATTATTTATTCATTCCGATTATTGCTCGCATTGAATCGTCAAAGAAAAGGTTTCCTCCCATTAGCATATTAACTCTTTTTCTTGAGGTTGGCGGGCTGGTGCGTCTGTGCTCTTGGCTTCTCGGTCTCTCTTGGATGTACTCGTGTTGTCACTGTTTTTGTGAGAGATTCCTCGAACTGTGCCAATTCTTCTTCGTGAAACTTGGATTAAAGGAAGTTTCGGAAGCCATAACACTCTTGAGTGGTATGTAGGTTGTGATAATCAGAATTTTTTTGGAGTTGTCTTTCTCACCTTTTATCCAGTCCATGTGTTGAACCTTGGTTTGTTCACGTTTTTGATATTTTTTTCTCTCAATCGCTATCGGTTTTGCTTCCTTCTCTAACCTTACACTATGTTCTCTCGAATTTCCGTCTCTTCTTGATCTTTCTGGCCCTCTTCGTCGATTTTCACTTTCTTCATATGTTTTTCTTTGATTTTGGTGTTTGTGTGTGTTTTCAGCAAGCGATTTATTTTGTTCTTCTATTTTCATGTATCTCGAAGTTCGGTGGATAGTGTCTTCAGTGTGGCTGGTTTGTTAAGTGAATTTTTTTCACAGAAGTGTGTTTCGTGCCTTAAGGTATTTTACAGTGTGGATATGCATGCACCATCGCTTACCACGATGTTGGAGAAAATGGTTTTGAACGTTCCGATGAAAGAGCGACGCAATTCTTTTTCTTTATGAAACATCGTCCACAGATCGGTGTGATGAGATCCTTTGATACTCTTGGCTTAAAGTTTGGTTCTTTGTTCTTCTAGTATCAAGACAAATCAAATACAACCAAACAAACGAAAAAATAATGGAGAGTCTAATCTTGTTTAGTACCTTGTAAGGAGAGACATCATGGGGAATTCTTGTTGGTATCCAGTTGATAAGGCAGGATGCTGACACCACAACATTTACCCCCAAAATCTCTTTAGGAAATAGGTGTGAAACATCATGCTCCTGCTATCTCCATGAGATGTCTATTCTTCCTTTCTACCACTCTAATTTGTTGTTGTGTGTAGGGGAACTTGTTTAATGAATGATTCCATTTTTTCCTAGTTGATGTTTGATAGCATGGCTAGTGTACTCCCCACCATTATTGACCTAAAGATTTTGATCTTGCAACTGAAATGATCACAATTTTAAGAGTGTGGGCCAGGATGTCATACATCTGGCAAATAGGAAAAATCATTAGTCCTTTACTGCCTTGCTTATCTATTATTACGTGAAGTAATGCACGAAAGGTGTATGGTTACTATATAGGAAATGTCTAGTTGCAGAGAACTTTTAGAAAGTGAAAAAGCCTTCATCATAGAGAAGATTTATGAGTTCTAGTTATGATGTTAAACTAGAGAAGGTTGTTCTTTTGTTGAAACCATATATTTTTTTCTGCGTACACCTGAGAAAGGTGATAACTAGAGTGGTTTACCTAATTTCTTGTCTTCTAGGCTGCTGATTCAGGAAACATTGGACACAATGGCTACACACTGGATGCAATATATGACTTGGATGAAGAGTTAGTGTATGGTCTTAGTGCATGCATACTAGCTATATATGGTATATCATAGTCTTATGTGTCACTGACAAAGACATGTCGTGGAGATAAATAAACTTGTTTCTTCAATCTTGGAGGATCCAAAGACTGCATCCCTAGTCGTAGAGACCGCTAAACCTATATTCCCAATCCATGGGAATCCAGAAACATGTATCTGCAATCTTGGAGAAATTCAAAGACTGCATCCCCTGTCGTGGAAGAAAATGATCTGCCTTCACAAAACTTGGAAACACCACCTAAGGCTGCTTCCCGTACGAATTCAAAAGATTTCCACACACCACCCGCAAATGCTGATTCTGACATGGATGAGGCCGCGAACATTGTGAAATCAGGTTGAAATCTTATGTCTAAATTTTCCAAAACTTAGGAGGAATGTACACCCCTGACCCAAGGTTGAAAAATCTATTCAATAGTTCAAAAAACCAGAATATATGCCTCTACCGCCGGTGAAGAGAGGACTGTTTAAACAATGTGTTGCTATTCTAAGTGAAAACCTAGCACAATAAGTGAATGATCTTATGCGTGTGTCTCCTTATTTGTATGTGTGTATGATATGAACATAACTTGGTGAGAGCTATTTATTTCTCCTCAAGGATCGCTCACTTCTGACATTGTAACAAATTACTTGTTCCTTGACATAGTGAAACCCCAAATATGGTTGTTTGAGAAGGTATACATTCGTAGCCGTACACCATGTTTTTTTGTACAAGACATGCATTGTATATTGCGAAAGTTGTGGAGGTCATGGGAATATTATGCTAACAGAACATGCAGCAGTGACAGACCCATATTTTATTGGGATCATTGTGTCATCTTGGTCAGCTTTCAATGAACCACCTAGATATGCTAAGATTTCATTTGGGTACAAACATCAAAACTTATGTTACAAGAAAAAGCATGGGTAAAATTGGAAGATGGAATTTTTGCTCCTGACATGGTGTACGCTCCTAAGAACTAGGGCCCAAATCATTAGGTTGGTCTATTGATAAACTTGCGGTCATATCATGTGTAGATACTTGATCCTTTCATTGGTCACAATGGGTGTGCATATAATTTACTAAGCACATGGTCCCAACCTATCATCCTTACCATATATATTGGAACATTATCTAGGTCACAGCAGTTGCAACAGAAGTCAAGATCAGCCATATTCTATGTGGATTCGAGTAGAAGGTATTTATCAAAGCAAAAGGAATGGAAACTGTGGCCCTTGTGAAGCTAAGTTCCTTAAGATGCACACAAGTGGATTTGCCATCGAGGAAATTGCTCAGATAACAGACAAAGTTGTCAGTGACAGTTCCATGATTTGCGTACTTAAGTATGTGGAAGTACTATTGTAGCAACTTGTAAGGCATCTCCTCTGTTCCTTGAGCATCCGCAATTGCTAACTCTTTTGCTTTCTAACATTTGAATAGGTTCTTGTTAAGAAAATTATCTTCATGGTTGTTCCAACATCAACATCGAAACTTGAGTCAAATTAGCTTTTTAGACCCGATAAGTATTAGAACCACCCAGTTGCTTGGTCTTTATTGTCCAACGACACTCTTTATCAACACATGTCGCGGTTGTGAAGTTTTTTCCACGCATGAACTTGAATCTGCACACCTTCGTTAGGGCATGGTTACCATAGTTAACTTAAATTGCTCTTTGTTCCTAAAAAGCTTTTCAACGTATATATTCGAGTCATCCTTACTGTAGTTGATGTCGTGCGTATTAAAGTGATGAGAATAGATAGCAAAATTAATGAAGATAATTACACAAAAAAAATTAACGAATATTAAAAGAACATACCTTCGTTTAACATAACTTTCTTAACATAGATAAATTAACAAAAGAAAATGTTCTGACTAGACACTACAAGAAAATGAGTAATTTCCAACGGGCAAATCCGTTGGAAAATGGTCAGAAATGGTTTGTTCTGACGGATTTCCAACGGATTTGACCGTCAATTCTATTTCGTCAGAAATTTTTACCTCGTCAAAAAACCGTTGGAAATTTCTAACCGTTTTTTGACGGATTTTTTTTCGGTTGGAAATTTCTGTCGGAATATTTATCCGTCAAAAATTTCTGACGGATGTATCCGTCAAAATATTTTGACCGATATGGCTGTCAAAAATTTCTGACGGAGTAATCCGTCAGAATTTAAATTTTTTCAAATATAATTTAAAATCTTCAAATTTAATAATTTAGATAATTAAAATTTTAAAATTTAAAATTTAAAATTATAACTTAAAATATGAATTTAATTAAGATTACAAATTGTCATAATTAAACATTTAAGACAACATAATTAAAATATTTAACTTGTTACAAAGGAATTTAAAATACATAGTAGTTGGAAAACGTGGCTGGGGAACAATTCTTCTTTGCGCATACGGGGAATCCGATTATGTTGCTGATGGAGAAGAATCAGAGAAAAAATCCACATAAAACCTATAGAACAAAAAGAACAATGAATACAAGAACAACAATTAATAATCAATCAAAAACATATAACATGTTATAGAACATATACAACATAAAGAATAACTAATTAAGAACATAAAACATATATACATATATATTAAAAATGTTTAAAAAACAATTAAAAAAAAAATATATATATATATATATTAAAAACGTTTTTAAATATATACATATATATTAAAAACGTTTTTAAAAACAATTTAAAGTTATAATAGAGATATCACAAAAACATACATATATAAACAACGTTTTAAAAAAAACAATTAAATCACAAAAATGTATACATATATATTAAAAACGTTTTTAAATATATACATATATATTAAAAACGTTTTTAAAAACAATTTAAAGTTATAATAGAGATATCACTAAAATATACATATATAAACAACGTTTTAAAAAACAATTAAATCACAAAATGTATACATAAATATTAAAAACGTTTTAAAATATATACATATATATTAAAACGTTTCTTAAAAAACGATAACAGAGATAGCACAAAAAATATATACATATATACTAAAATCCTTTTAAAATATATACATATATTTTAAAAGCATTTAAAAAAAATATATATAAACGATACAAACAATAAAAACGTTTTACAAACAAAACAATCACATACCTACACAAATCTTGCAAAACGTTTATAATAAACATAATTCTATAGATCTAAATACAAACAACATCAATGACAAAATCTTCAATTACAAAACCTAAACAAAAAAAAACTTACATATCGGGAAAGAGGGTGCTGGCCGGAACGGATGGGTTGATGGAGATGGCCGGGACGCTTGTGGGTGACGGAGATGGCTGGAGAATCAAGCTTTAATCAACAGAGAGAGACATGGGGGGAGAGGAGCCGTTTTGGGCGAAGGTACCAGAGGGGAATGAGACATTAGGGTAAATGGCTGAGTGGTTATATATCAAAACTTTCTGACCGAAAATTCGGTTGGAAATCGGTTGGAAATTTCTGACCGACAAGTATCCGTTGGAAGTTTCTGACTGAAAAATGTCCGTCGGAAATTTCTGACCGAAGAAGTTCCGTTGGAAAATTCTGATCGAAGAGACTCCGTCGAAAATCCGTTGGAAATTTTTAGGATTAAAGCCTGCGTAATTTATCTTCGTTAACAAAGTTATGTTAACGAAGTAATCAAAGTCATAATATTCATCATCCTCTTGCTTATTTTTCCCCATGCCATCTTCCTTATATTTTCCGTTGTCCTCTTCTTTTCTCTTCTCCCTTGTTCCCTTACTTATCATGTTCTTTAGAGTTTTGATGCAACACACTGGCTGTCTCTGAATTACCTCTACAAGCTGCTTCTAGTGTTTCTACATGTCTCAGTAAGATATCATCATCATCATTAAACATTTCCTTATCACCAACCATGTAGAAATATGATCACTCGATGTTCAAACAAGAATTGGTGAAACGTGAATAAGAACTCTTCTTATTATAACTTCTTCAACCCTTGAGAAAACTAACTCAAAAACATAAGCTCTCAAACTCACAAACTCTTATGTTATGCAACACTCTTGCATCTCCATATATATATTATATAGTAATATAAAACTCCTAAACTCATTAGGATAAGCTTAAACTACATATTTCCTTTTTCCTTAGAGATAATGACAGCTTAAGAAAATATCCTTTTTCCTTAGAGATAATGACAGCTTAAGAAAATAGGAAACTTGCAGCCTAAGTAATCTTCAAGCTTATACTTCATTCTCCCCTTTAAGCTTGAAGTTCTTCAACTCAAGATCTTTCATTTCAATGAGTTCTCTCATCTCCTTGAATTTTATTCTCCCTAATGCCTTTGTTAGAATATCTGCCCTTTGTTCTTCGCCGGGTACATGCTCCACTTCCACTTGTCCATTCTCTACACACTCTCTAATAAAATGATATCTCTTATGGATTTGCTTACTCCTTCCATGAAACACTGGTTTTTTCGTCAAGGCAATAGCCGACTGGTTGTCAAGCCGTATAGTAACACTTGTGCTTGGTAATCCGGTTACTTCACTCAATAAGTCTTGAATTCAAATGGCTTGCTTAGCAGCCTCTGTCCCAGCCATAACTCTGCTTCACATGACGATAAAGCAACAATTTCTTGCTTTTGCGAACACCAGGATATAGGACTCTTTCCTAAATAGAAAATGTGCCCTGTAGTGCTTCTACCGTCATCTCGATCAACATTGTGGCTACTATCACTGTAACTAACAAGTCTTGGCTTCTCGGCTGATGATCTCTCGAAAACCAAAACGTATGTAAGACTGCCTCTTAAGTATCGTAGACATTGTTTTAAAGCACTTCCATGTGATTTCTTGGACTATGCATATAGCGACTCAACACTCCAATGCAAAAAGACAAATCAGGTCTAGTGTGGAGTAAGTACCTTAAGCACCCAATGTTCTTTCTAAAAGCAGCTGCATCAACTTCTTTTTCATCTTCGGCTTTAGACAGCATGAGATTAAGCTCCATAGGCGTATGAACCGGGTTGCATTCCAACAAACCTGTTTCCTAAAGTATTCGTGTTGCATATCGACTTTGATTCAAAGTGATACCTCTTTGATTTTGACATACCTCTATCCCAAGGTAATAAGTGAGCTTATCAAGATTGCTCATATCAAACTTGTTTGCCATCTCGATCTTAAACTCGTCAATGAGTGTATTGCACGTACCGGTCACGAACAAATCATCTACGTATACAGCTATTATAAGGAAGTCTTTGTTTACCTCCTTTCTATAGACTGATGGTTCCTTAGAACATTTCTTGAACTGAAGCTCTAGAAGAATTTGATTAAGTTTGTTGTTCCAAGCACGAGGATCTTGCCTTAACCCATATAAAGATTTATTCAGTTTATAAACTTTACTCTCTTGACCTTCTTCTTCAAATCCCTCTGGTTGAGACACATATACTGTTTCTTTCAATTATCCATGCAAGAACGCTGTTTTTACATCCAAGTGGTGTATCTCCCAACCATATGTTGCAGCAAGACTAACCAAGAGTCTTATAGTTTCAATTTGTACTACTGGGGAAAAGAATTCTTCATAATCAATCCCATATTGTTGTACATACCCTTTTGCTACGAGCCGTGCTTTATACTTGTTTATCGTCCCATCTGCGTTTCTCTTCAATTTAAAAACCCATTTCAACCCTATTGCTGTTGCACCAAGAGGAAGATCAACCAAGACCCAAGTGTCGTTCTTGATGATCGAATGTATCTCTTCTTCACAAACTCTAACCCATTCTTTTATCTCTTTTGCTTCTCTAAAGTTTTTCGGTTCATTGTTGAGGACAAAAACAGCTCTTCTCCAAGCTCTTCTGCTAACAATAGGTCTTGTTATCCAAGTACTTAGGTCTTGTGATATGCCTTTCCGATCTCCGTAACTCCTAAGGTTGCGTCTCAGCTTGAGACTCATGCTCTGTTTCTTCGTCAACATCATCATCCTCGGACTCATTAAGGGGTGGTTTTACACTGGCCACTTCATTATAATTTAGCTTCGTAGTCACATGATCATTAACTGTGATCCCATGATTACCAAACCTACTGATCTCTATCTCAAAGTTTCCATCAGGTGTCATCTCATCCTTGTTCCAGTCCCACGGCTTTGTTTCATCAAAAATTACGTCATGACTCACTACGATATTTCGAGTAACCGGATCATATAAGCGATAAGCTTTTGATCCAGGCTCGATTCCCAGATGTACAATCATACGAGATCTATCGTCCAAAAGCCGTGCCAAAATCTTAGCATAGGCAAAACAACCCAAAACTCGGATATGACTTACATCAGGTCTCAACTTCCTAAATGACTCATAAGGTGTTATCTCCTTTAGAGATCTTGTAGCAACACGATTTAATAAGTATGTGACATGTCGTATAGCCTCTCCCCACATATAATTTGGTAGACACATGTGTTTCATAATAGTTATGCCATCTCCATCATAGTTCCGTTTCTTCGTTCTACAACACCTTTCTGTTGTGGTGAGTATGGTGCTGTTAGATGTCGCTTTATGGCTGCCTTCTCACAATACTCATTGAATTCGTGAGATAAAAACTCTCTTCCTCTGTCGGTTCGGAAAAATTGTATTCTATCTCCAGTTTCTTGCTCTACCAAATCTCTTAACTTCGCAAATTTGGAGAATGCTTGACTCTTTTCCTTTAACAAAACCGTCCACATATACCTGATATGATCATCGATTAGTACAAATATATACTTGTTTCCACTCGGTGTGCTTGGTGTTATGGGTCCACAAAGATCTCCATGTACTAATCCCAAAGCTTTATCTACTCGATATGATGTGGCTTTAGGGAAAACTTGTCTAGCTTGTTTCCCAAGTAAGCACGAACTACATACTCCCTTTTCAATTTCGACATTAGGTAAGCCTCGTACAATCTTCTTCTGCATCATTGACTTAAGTGTTTCATAGTTTAGGTGCCCTAAACGTGCATGCCATTGATTTGACTCCTTCTCGAGTGTTAGTTAGAGGCACAGCTCCTCCTTAAGCCCCATGTGAACTTTATATAATCTGTTTCTTGACCTCTTTGCCGTAACCAGTAGCTTCCCTTGATTGTCATGCATTGTTAGTTGTTCCCCTTTGAAATGTATATCAAAACCAGCCTTCGTAGCTTGTCCCAAGCTGATCACATTACTCTTTAAGTCGGGAATAAAGTAAACATCAGTCATCTTTCTCGAGTCTCCATTCGAGTCAGTAAAAACGATCATACCCTTTCCTTTTATATCTATCTTTGAGTCATCACCAAACCGAACCTTTCCAGTGACCGTTGTATCGAGTTTTGAGAAGTATCGTTTGTCTCCTGTCATATGATTGCTGGCCCTATTGTCGAGAAACCAAACATTGTCTCCTGTCCTATCAGTTTCGTACTTCTCCAGTACTACATTCCTTTCATTTAGGAACACAACTTCATGCAATAGTAGGTCATCGGCTTCTTGTGTATCTGAATTGTTTGTTTCTTGTGTTTCTTGTAGTTTCAATAATAATTTAGGACACTGGGCTACGAAGTGTCCCACTTTATCACATCTGAAACAGGTGATTCGTGATGCATCTCGTTCATTGTTTTACCGCCCACGACCTCTGCCCCTGAAGTATCCGCATCCTCCTCGTCCTCTTCCTCTATACCATTCTGAGATATAGTCGCGGTATGATTGTTCGGGTTTCTGTCGATTTGTATTTTCTTGTTGACCTCTGTTTTGCTGATTTGTTTGTCCATCTGAGTATAATAATTTACTTTGGTCTTCTTCAGTACTCTCTTCTTCTGATATACGTTCTTCATAAGCTTTCAATCGTCCCAAGATGTCCTCAAAACTTGTTGTGTTGAGGTCGAGCACTTGCTCGAGAGACGCAATGATATGGATATATTTTTTTCTTGGGAGACAACACAAACATTTCTTCACTAGCTTAGTTTCTTCAATGGTTACGCCTAACGCAGCAGATTTTGCGGCAAAGCCCGATAGTTTTCCTCCAAATTCGTCTTTTGTCTCCGTTTCTTTCATCCTTAGTCTATTGAATTCAGTCATGAGCGTTTGTAATCTTGCTTCTTTCACACGTTCTGCACCTACATGTCGAGTTTTTATTGCTTCCCACACTTGTTTTGCTTCGCCAAGCTCTCCTACTTGTTGAATAAGACTCTCGGGTATTGACTGGAATAATAGTGCTAGCGCCATGTCGTTCTTCTCCGTGTTAGCTGTCTCGGTTTCTATTACTTCCCATACCTTATGAACCCTAAGAGTAATCTTCATTCTCATAGCCCATACTGTATAATTGGTTGAATTCAACATAGGGCATTGAATTGTTGATGGGTTTCCTCCTTGCTTCTTCACGGTCGATGCAACTATATCTCCCATGATGTTTTGTTATCGACAAGGCTCTGATCCCACTGTAGAAATATGATCACTCGATGTTCGAACATGAATTGGTGAAACTTGAATAAGAACTCTTCTTATTATAACTTTTCAACGCTTAAGAAAACTAACTCCAAAACTTAAGCTCTCAAACTCACAAACTCTTATGTTATGCAACACTCTTGCATCTCCATATATATTGTAATATAAAACTCCTAAACTCATTAGGATAAGCTTAAACTACATATTTCCTTTTTCCTTAGAGATAATGACAACTTAAGAAAATGGGAAACTTGCAGCCTAAGTAATCTTCAAGCTTGTACTTCAAACCACACCTACATATTGTATTGCTTTATTATAAAAGCACTCGTTGAGGCCTTAAAAATATCACTTTCCTCCATATAATTCTCTGAATGTCACAAATATATTCACAGATTTGTGTGCCCTATGAAGAGTCCATATGATTTTGTAATCGGTGTTGCTTATAATCTAAACTGGTGCAGCAGCTTTCCCAATCATATCACTATCTCCATCATCAAGACAATAACACATTTCAATTGAAATACATCTCCTAAACAAACTATACTCACGAAACTACAATCTTTCAACATATCAACATCACTTGTTTTCGAGCAATCGAGTGATCTACCTATTCTATCATTGTCTAATTTGAAATCCCATACACCATTATTATACATAATTCACCTACCAGCTATAACTACGATGGACACATCATATTGACCTACAGTCCAATTACAAAACACCATTATAGGCACAAAAGATTTTCTAGAAGATACAAACTAATTATGAGTACATAAAGGAGATAGCAATTTACCATTCCCGCTGTTGTTCTTTATTCGATTTACTATCTTCATAGAATTTGCAATATAGTTCATGCTTCGCTGACTATTTTCCATAAGTTTGTTATTTGGTGGATGCATATCGCTGAACTTAGTGTTTCAACCCCAAATATAGTAAGGATTCTATTTACATCCATTGCTTTTTTTTATTATCAAAAACTAGAACTTAACTACATCCACTAGTTACTTTACTAATTTTATGTCTTATGATACAGTAAATTTTACTGGGACAGTGGACCTACTACAACTCGTTTATTTGTTGGCTTTTTACAGTTTTATATAAAAGAAACAAGTTTTATGATTCGGCCCAGACATTTTGCACGATCTAGTAACCATCGCTCAAGTCTTAGAACCAGTTCATGTCTTAGAGTCATTTGCGCACGCGTGGAAAACAGAGATTGAGAGTCTCAATCTTCAAATCCTAGGGTCTTAATTCATGAGTACAATTCTTAAATTTCAGGGTTAAATTGATATATACACTAGACATTTTGATAGGTCAAAAGGTTAAAATGATCATGATTTAATTTTTTCACATAGTAATTGAGCAATTTCCCATTTCAAACCGACCATATTACCTACTCAAAAACTTATCATGTCCATTTTCCCTAAGTCAGCCTTTCACACCCTTATTAACAGGCTGGGCGTGCTTGGAAAAGCATAACAAATTACAAAACAAATGGGATCTGACTCTCGATCCTTGGCACGACTTTCAGTGTTATCTAAACTCTTATTAAATGGCCGGTGGCTTTCACTCATGTGATCTTCAAATGGTTTCAGTCATGTGATCTTTAAATGGCTGGCTACCTTTCACTGTCATCTCCCAATCTCTTAATTTTGTTTTTTATGTCCGTCCGATCTAGTTTAGGATCGTGTTCCATCCCTCTCATGTAATATACTTTCGGCTAAATCGTCAAGATTTTAAATATTTGCACAAATAAAAATAAACGGTGAATGATTGGAATAGTTATTTTAAAATAAATATAACATATATTCAATAAAAGGTCAGTGAATTTTCACAATAATTATATCAGTTTGATAAGTTAGTTGTATTTATTTGAATAAAGTCTAATAGAACTACCTAATATCTATTACCAAAAATAAGCAATTAAGAAAATCTTAATTATAGATAAATTGGCATAACATAATATATATATATAAATTAAATTAGCAGAGTTATATTAAATAAGAGTAAAGTATAAATATAAATATAAATACAGATAATAATATATAAAAAAACATAAAAATAATTTTAATTATATCTCTAAAAATAATTAAGACATCTAATATCCACTGCCAAACAAACTAGTAAATCTTATATAAAAATATTAATTATAGATTATTTGACCTAATCCAAACATAGAAACAATAAAATTATAGTAAGTTATATTATTGAAACCAGAGATATATGTATAAATAGAGATAATATTATATAAACAAATATAGAAATAACTATAAATATATCTATAAGAATAATTAAGACAGAAAATTATTAGAAACTAACTAATTATAAATACTTAATAGTACATAATACATTTTCCAGTATATATATTATAGTTGTGTTAATTGTTGACAAAAAAAAGTTGTGTTAATTGGGTGTGCCGCAATAGAATATACAATTTTTGAATTGTTTTTTTTTATTTTCAATGAAAAACATTGATATTGTGACTGATTTTATCTCCTCTCCATAATGATTGAAATGTCTGCATCAATATTTTATTAAAAAATTTGAAAGTAAAATGCTATGATGAATGATTGGAGTATTTTTCATTTCAATTTCAGTAAAATAATAGGTTGGCTGAAAAAAGTATCTTGTAAAAGCTTATAATAAACCTATAAATACATATGATATGCAACAGAATAATGTTAAATATATTTCTATTAATAATTAAGTTAATAAATATAGGTTCCAATTAACTAATTAACTTGAACCTAATAATATATCTTACATTCATTCACTGTATACATTCAAAAATATGATAATTAAATGCATCATAACTGAATATAAAATTTTAAAAGTTATTCAATATATTTCAATGATAATGTTCATACTGTGGGAATTTTTTTTCCCACAATGAGACAACATGAAGAATTTTAGGGGTGGACACAAGCTAAGTACTTGCCATTTTTCACGTGTTTGGTACTTGTTTTGATTTGTTTGAGTAATGAAATTTTAGATTCGTATTTGATTTATTAAAAACGAGTACTTGCACTTTTAAGTACTTGATAAAAAATTATATATTTGTAAGTACATGCCATATTTTCCTACTTGTAATTTCTAAACTAATTTATAAATTATTATATAATTATTTTTAAGTTATTTAATAATGATTTATTAATTTTAGCTACTTAAATCGTACATATGAATTTAAGAAAAAAATAGTTAAGCTAAAATTTTTTTAATAAAAATATTTCTTTACTTTTCATATGTTTTTAGTCGATATATGATAAATATAAAATAAAAACTCTAAAATATTGCTATAATATATTATTTTTAATTTATTTATCATATAAAAAAGTATTTCAATTATAATTTAGAGATTTTTGTCTAAAAGTAAAAACGGGTAATAAATTAGATATTAAGTCACTAATAGCAAACTAAGAACGTCAAATAGTTGTTTTCATTTCAGTATTTGATATTTGTATTATACTTGTAAGTAATTAAAATAAACGACTTGATATTCGACTTATACAAAATGAATATTCAACTTTAAAAATCAAGTACGAATCAAGTAACGAGTGCAAATCGAATACCAAGTAATTGTGCCCATCCCTAGAGAATTTTATATTTGTGAACTTGATACGTATGTCTATATAAATGTACGAGAAATTGCACCCATTATCCAAACAAACACAACTTTTTTTTTGGACAACATTCACCAACTAACTTGTTTTTTTTTTTGTGCAACACATTCACCAACTAATAAAATGACCTTATCTTCTCTTTTTTTTTCTCTACCTTCTCTCTAAAAATCTAGTTATGTTTTTTATTTATTATACAAATAACCCTTAAATATAAAGCTTTCACAAAGCCAATAACCATCAGATCTCCATAAAATGGATGGTCACAAATGGACTTTGGGTTCCATATCTCTCACCTTTCTCTCATCACCTGCACTATACAAAATCACATATAAACATCTATCTACATTATTAAAACAAAACCATTATTTTATAAATAATTTTTAGTCATGTGTGATATTAAAAAACTATCATTAATAATTAAAAAAAAATTCATTACATGTAAATGTTTAAATAACATTATACAATTGTGGATCCTAAAACTAACACTAGAAATTTGGCAGTGTTTTTATTTATAAATTAGAGAGATAAAACTTGTGGACTACAATATTGTTAGAACACAACGATATAATCATACTTAAGTTGAAGAAAGTGGATATACATATGATGTGTAAGGGTTTACAAGGTATATGAATGACAATCGAAACAAGACTAAACTAAGGAAAAGGTAACTAGCGAGGTCGAAGTGTTAGGGCTGAGATCTCGAAGTCGATGTGAATGTGTGTGTATGCAATCGTGGATGAATTCCCTTTGCTTCTTGCCCTCTGCCTTCTTTTTTAGTCTCTTAGCTTGTTCCTCACATCTAATATCTTCTCCATTATCTCTTCATCGAAATCCCGAAAACCTTGGGAAATTGGTGGTTATCTCAAATTGGGAGTTTTTGGAGCATGATCTCTTTGACCAGGTGTCCAATTTTCATTCGGACTCGGTGGCCATCGGATTCTATGTTCATTTAGCTCGAGCTTGACCTCGAGCTTTTGTCATTTCTCCAGCTCAAAATCGATCTTTTAGATATATTTGGCTCGAGGCGCGGATTCTAGAAGGGTTCACGATTCGGGCCCAATTAATAATTCCCCATGCTTAATCAGTGAAGAGGAGATAAAGTAGGCGATAAAGTAGGTGATAAAGTAGGCGATAAAGTAGGCGATAAAGTAGGCGCTCAGATCTAGTATATACGCCGATGTCGGCGTCGGATACTCAGATCTCGATAGATCCCGGCTCGGATTCAAGCAAGGTGGGGCATCTGCAGCAATCGAAACCATCATGGGCTAACGTTGTAGAGAAAGGTACTTCGCTCATCGAGCATGTACTGAAAGTTGAGGTAAACGCAGGACATCAGTTTGTTGAGATTCCAGATGATGTGATTGTCAGATCCGTTCCTCTTTGGGATGATTTCCTAGAAGGTCATTTCTTGGATACAGCCCCTCATGTGGCAAAAATCCACTTCATTGTCAACAAGATTTGGCCCCTAGGAGACAAATCAATCAAAATTGATGTTTATGTCGTCAATGACCGCACTGTCAAGTTCAGAATCAAGGATGAAGCAACAAGGATAGGAGTTCTGAAAAGGGGAATGTGGAATATCGCAAACATTCCTTTAGTTCTATCAAAGTGGAGGCCTGAAGAAGAAAAGGAGGAGATTGAAGAGATTAAAACAATACCAATGTGGATAACTCTAAAGAATGTCCCACGCAAGATGTTCTCTTGGAAAGGTCTTGGCTTCATAGCGAGTGCGGTAGGAAAGCCAAAGCGTCTACACCCGGAGACACTTCAGTGTAATAGTTTTGAGGAAGCCAAGGTATTTGTAGAAGCTGATATGACGAAGGAACTTCCCACTTCACATCGGTTCTTATCTAAGCTTGGCGTGGATGCAGAAGTTGAATTCAATTACCCATGGCTACCAGCCAGATGCACCATCTGTTCTAAGTGGGGACATCTTCACAATGCTTGTCAATCTAAAGTGAAAATCCTAGCCAAAGAAAAAACACAAGAGACTATGGCGGTGACTGTTCCTGCATTATCCCAGCAACAAGACACCTTGGAAACCATAAAAGAAAAGGAGATAACTGCAAAGGAGGTAATGGAAACAACAAAGGAGGTGGTAATAGCAGAGGCTACTAGGGGTGACGAAACCCACTCTCCCACACCCGCATTAGTGGAGACTGCAAAGGAAACTGTGGTTCTGAATTCTGAAACAGAACACCAAGAGGACACAAGGAAACCAGAAGCAGAGCACCAAGATGACATAGAAAAGGAAGGTAATGTGGAGGATTTAGGCTGGCAAAAAGTTTCCCCTTCAAAGTTAAGCAGATCAGGAGAAATAGAAGGTGTTCATGAGAACATTACTTCTCCATCCCGTTTTGCAATTCTTGCAGAGGAAGAAGGAAAAGAAGAAACAGACGAAGGCAGTGCTTATAACAACATCGACAAAGAAACAGAGGACGGGGAAATCCCACCTGAGGCACAAACTGAACATACTGAAGAGGATGAACTCAACTCGGAGGAAACAAGAGAGGATAAAGCAACAGAGACAGAAAGGCTTCTCCGCTCTACAGCTCAAAAGAAGCCCCGAGGAACAATCAAATACAATTCAGGGAAAGGCAATCACATCACAAAGGACACAGTCCCAAGTGTTGGAGGGAAAAGAAGAAATCACAAGAAAAATTAAATATGTCGGGTTTCTTCTGGAACGTCCGAGGTTTTAACAAAAAACGAAAACATTCAGTTGTAAAAAGGTGGGTACGAGATCAGGGCTTCCAGTTTGGTGCTCTGTTGGAAACAAGGGTCAAGGAGGGAAGGCATCAGAGAATTGCCACTTCCGTCTTTGATGATTGGTCTCTGCTCACAAATTATGAACACAATCACTTAGGTCGCATTTGGTTAGTGTGGGGATCTGATGTGAGATTGACTCCAGTTTTTAAAAGCGACCAACTGGTTACGGTTTCTATGGCTATTAGTGGAGGAGAAGAATTCTTTCTATCGGTGATTTATGCAAAGAACACAGAAGCTGAGAGGAATGTGTTATGGGAGAATCTAAGGACACATCATAACTCACAAATGTTTCACAACAAGGCTTGGCTACTGATGGGTGACTTCAACGAAACTTTGGATGTTGAGGAACACTCAGATCATGGAACGAATCCACAGGTAACTCAAGGGATGCGTGATTTTCAATACATCACTCAACGCTGTTCTCTACTCGATCTCCCATCCCATGGTCCGTTATACACTTGGTGTAACAAACGTAGAGAGGGGATCATCTCAAAGAAACTTGATCGTGTCATGTTCAATGACTCATGGTTCAACCTTTTTCCGCATTCATACAGCGTGCTTGAGAGTGGGGGATGCTCAGACCATCTGAGATGTCGGATAAACTTAAGTTCAGAAAACACACGGCCCAAAAGACCTTTCAAGTTTGTAAATGCAGTGGCTGAACTGGAAAATTTCCTCCCAATGATGTCGCAGTTCTGGAAGAATATTCTATTCCAATATTCTCGTCAACCTCATCTCTTTACCTATTCTCCAAAAAGCTAAAGGTACTGAAACATGAAATCAAATCCTTAGCCAAGGAAAGCATGGGTAACCTGACTCAGAAAGCAAGGGAAGCATACGAAAAGCTTTGCAAAAAACAAGAACTCAACATGCGTAATCCTTCTCAAGCCAATCTGGAACATGAAAATGAGGCATATGAAAGATGGGATAGAGTTTCTGGTCTAGAAGAAAAGTTTTCAAAACAGAAGTCAAAATTGCACTGGCTAAATGTTGGTGACAGGAATAATAAGGTTTTCCACAGAGCTGCTACTGCAAGAAATACTCAGAACTCAATCTACGAGGTGGAATGTCGAGATGGAAGGGTAGTTCATAAGCCAGAGGAGATAAAAGAGGAGGCTGAAGGTTTTTTCAGGGAATTCCTGCAACATAACCCACCAGACTTTGAGAGCATAGGGATCGATACGCTTAAAGATCTTCTGCCTTACCGATGCTCTGAAACGGTTAATGAGATGCTTCTCAAGGAGATCACTGCAGAGGAGATAACAAAAGTATTATTTGCAATGCCGAATGACAAGTCTCCAGGTCCAGACGGGTACACTGTGGAGTTCTTCAAATCATCTTGGCCAATCATTGGGAAGGAATTTGTCATCTCTATCCAATCTTTTTTCGTAAATGGTTTCTTGCCAAAAGGGATCAACACAACAATCCTGGCTTTGATCCCCAAGAAGCCGGTTGCAAAGGAAATGAGGGACTATCGACCAATCTCATGCTGCAATGTCATCTATAAAGTCATATCAAAGCTTATAGCAAACAGATTGAAGATCACACTGCCTGACTTCATTGAGTTAAACCAATCTGCGTTTGTAAAGGGACGACTTCTCATTGAGAATCTCCTTCTGGCTACTGAATTGGTTAAAGATTACCACAAGGAATCAATATCAAGAAGATGTGCTCTGAAAGTGGACATCTCCAAAGCTTTTGACTCAATTCAGTGGAGTTTTCTGCTCAAGACACTTGAAGCCATGAACTTCCCACCTAAGTTCATTCACTGGATTTCTCTCTGCATCACAACAGCATCGTTCTCTGTACAAGTAAACGGTGAGCTGGTGGGGTTTTTTCAGAGCAAAAGAGGCCTGAGACAAGGTTGTGCTCTCTCTCCCTATCTCTTCGTCATATGTATGAATGTGTTATCGAAGCTCTTAGATAAATCAGCCAGAAGAAACCAGCTGGGATACCACCCAAAATGTAAAAACTTGGGTCTCACTCACCTAAGTTTTGCTGACGACATAATGGTTTTCACGGATGGAAGCATTCGCTCGGTGGAGAGTATTATAGAAGTATTTAACTACTTTGCAAAAGTGTCAGGTCTCAGGATAAGCATGGAGAAATCGACAATATATTATGCGGGCCTAACAGAAAATAATAGGCAAGAGCTGCTGCACAGATTCCACTTTTCTTCGGGTACACTGCCGGTGCGTTATCTTGGTCTACCTCTTCTAACACGTCAAATGCGCAAAGACGACTATCAGGTGCTGATTGAAAAGATTAAGAAGCGAATAAGTCTCTGGACCAACAGGTTCCTATCTATGGCTGGTAGGTTACAATTGATAAATTCTGTCCTCTTGAGTATTGTGAACTTCTGGATGACTGGTTTCAAGCTTCCGGGACAATGTATCAAGGAAATCAATAGTCTATGCTCTGCTTTTCTTTGGTCTGGTCCTTCACTAAACAGGAAGAAAGCAAAAGTGGCATGGGAAGTGGTGTGCTGTCCAAAGAGCGAGGGAGGTTTAGGTCTAAGATCGCTAAAGGAGATGAACAAAGTACTCACCCTGAAACTAATATGGAGACTCCTATCTCAGCCTTCTCTTTGGGCCAAATGGATTCAAACATATTTGGTTAAGGGAGGCACGTTCTGGTCTATCAAAAACACAACAACTGCTGGATCATGGGTATGGAGAAAGCTTCTAAAATACAGAGACATTGCAAAACAATTCCACAGAGTGAAGATTGGGAATGGTAATGGTGCTTCTTTCTGGTTTGACTCCTGGTCCCCAATGGGATATTTATATGACAACATTGGAGCACGTGGAACTATTGATCTGGGTATCAGAACTTATGCAACAGTATCATCAGCGCTGCTAATGAGAAGAAGGAGAAGAAATCATCGGCATGATATTTTAAACCTTATTGAAGATGCAATGGAAAAACAAAGAACACAGCTATCGAATGCAGATGACTATGCTGTCTGGAAAACGTCTCATGACAGATACAAACCTGTTTTCAGTACAAAAAACACATGGAAGCTACTGCATCAGCAAAGAAACACAGTCGACTGGTACAAAGGCCTTTGGTTCAAACACCACACCCCGAAATTTGCTTTCTTTACTTGGTTAGCTCTGCAGAATCGTCTTGCAACGAGCGACAGAATATCCAACTGGATTCCTAACATCAATCAGGCATGTGTGTTTTGTAACCAGCAGGAAACTCGAGACCATTTGTTCTTCTCTTGTCCATTTGCTGCTGACATATGGTCTCACCTAATAAAAAGCATTCTGCGTGAGAGATTCACATCAGTATGGGCAGAGATACTAATGATACTAAAAGACAACAGTCATGACTTTCTCTCCGGGTTCCTTACTCGCTATGTTTTCCAACTCTGCATACACTCCATTTGGAGAGAAAGGAATGCTAGAAGACATGGAGCTACTCCTAATACGGTCTCAGCCATGGTAAAAATACTTGAGAAACAAGTGAGAAACAAATGTCTCTCCTTCCGACAAATCGGAAATTTCGAGCTTGCGGCAGCCCTAGGAGTTTGGCTATCCACGAGATAAATAATATTTGTGTTTTATTTCTTTTTTAAAACCTGTAGCATTTATTGCAAAAACGTTGTATTTTCTTTTTGAGTAATTTTAACATATATTCAAAAAAAAAAAAAAATAATTCCCCATGCTCTTCCTTATATGTAGATAGATATTGAGACCGAGATAATGTGATTTTCGTTGGTTCTGCCTCATCGTACCTCGAGTATACAAGATCTAGGTTAGTTATCGGCCTTGACTCTTTGATTAAGTTTTTCCCGGGCTCTGTCAGGATTTGGGCCCAATAATTGTCCCCTAGTCTATAATGGGCTTGTAGTGCTGTAAAGGAAAATCTATTTCAAATCCTCAAATCTTTCTTCTCGCAGGGATAACTTCACCATGGTTCGCCCTTTGCTTTTGTGAGATATTATTCTTGCTGATCCGGTACTATTCTATGTAGCATTATTCCTTGATATTTTGGAATCTCAGTATATATTTGAGTCTCAAACTCTTTATTCGTCAGATCTTCTTCCACTCTCTATAATTCTTCGCAAGCAATGTTTACCGGGAGGATACCGAGCTTTTGTGAATCCCTGAGAATCCATAGCAAATGCAGCATTGGAGGATCATATAAGATACACTCGGGTGATGTTGGATGCTTTGACCAAAGTCTATAAAGAAGAAACGCGTCTTCTAAGGCGGTTTAGAATAGCGTTAACTCGAATAACTGTGAGGGCATCGTACAGACCAGTGCTTCTGGTATGAAATCAACTAGTCCAACTGGTTCTGGCGGGCGAGATCATTCTCCAAAGAAGGCCAGGATGGTGCGGATTTTCAATAAAGCCCGTCGAGCAATGATCAAGCTCTTCGGCCTCTTATGAGTCTAAGAAGGTTCATGACGATAGCTACCGTAGTGTGCTTGTCTCTTTAAAAGAGAAGTGTGAGAGAAAAAATCTCGTCGCTGAATGCAAGACTCATCTCCGAGAAGTCATAGCTAACATCGACCGACCTTATCGACAAGATCACGAACAATATTCTTCTGGCCGGACGAGATCTCTCGCCTTCGGGCTGATGAGATCGAGATCATGGATGAGTTGGATATTTATGATTTCTAACCTTTCCCTTGGAAAACTCATCCTTCCTCAAATATTTGGGAAGCTTCATAAAGATTCTTTGCGAAAGGTGCCTCAAGATGTTAACAAATTTGGTAAGTAAAATTGGTGCCTCTGCTGCCCTGGAGGTGACACAACAATTTTAGGAGGGTGAGCAAACTGCCGGGCGTCAGCGAAGAGGATTAAGCTCAAGCTTCTGCAGTTTGAGGACGTCGTTAAGACGATTCTTGGGTGTTTTCTGCTTTAGAATAAATGTATTTTCTTTTGTTTTAAATTTTGGAACTAGTATTTGGCTTGTTCACGGGTCTGACGAGACTCTTTGTTGTTATTATATATATTTTTGTATCAAACTCGGTTCAAAGTATATCGTTAACCGAAAACCTATATGTATAATCGAGTTTCAGGTCGTTTCTCTGTTGACATTTATTAAAGGTTGATATCTTATTTCGATAGAATTTTTTTAATGTGGAATAGTTTGAGCTCGGTGTTTATTTGGAGTTTGGATCGTTTTAGTTGGTACTATCCCGATTTTTGGTCGAACTTAGTTTTGAGAGACAATGTTTGACGTGCTTGTTGTGATTTACAGTGTTGTCTTTTATGAAGATTTTGCAAATATAGAAAATTCTACCAAGATTTATTTTATTATAGAGCGTTAATAATTATTTTGTTCGTTGATAATTTAACTTCTAAAAATTATGAAATTTAATAAATTTTGACTTCTCCCTATGCTTTCGGTTGGCAGCCGTCTCGGCTGGGAATAGCGTTTTCTAGCTTGTTGTTGAGGTAGTCATGGATTAAGTTCATAAGAGGCTCCTAGAGGTTGAGGTCGTCACCTATGCAATGGAGGATGTAGTCTGAGATTGTTTTTAAACAACGAGGAAACTTGTTGTATGCCTCTTTCTCGCCATTGCAGTCGATGGGAGGAGAAGGAGGCAAAATGTGAGAGAGGGTTAGGCCAAAGGCTTGGGCGTCTTGATCATGAGTTTGTCTAGATACGATAATGTCGGATGAACTCATGGTTATCTTTCATGTATAAGTGAGGGTCTGTCATTTCTGTGAGTTTTATACGGGTTGAGAATTGGCTTTGAGGAGAATATTAGGGAGCATTAAATGCCTGTCGGAAGTGTTTACTTTTCTTGGTTTTGGGGACTACGCAGATGGGGATTAGAATTTTGACTTCTATTTTTTTCTAAAAATGTTTTGATTAAGTACCGGGTGGCTGCACACGAGATCGAACTGCCTATGTACCCTCTCAAGGGATTAAGCCTAACATAATTCAATTGTTTTTGCATCCGAATACAACATCGTGGTCTCGTTTGATCGTGGTGCGATGGCGCCAAAATATCTTTGTTTTCAGGATGGGTTGAAGTTTTGGGTGCTGACTCGGCTTCGAGCTGCGATTTGTGGGTTGATCACGCAAATGAGGGTTCAATGTCTTTGAAACGTGTCAAATAACATGTTCTCGAGCTCTTCTGGCTTCCACGAATGGTCCATAAACCTTTTAGAGTCGGGAAAAACAAGCATTGCTGATAAGTTTATGGTAAAAATTTCATGCTATATAGCCATGGCCTCCTGAGTATTGTGTTGAACGAGGCAGGTCGATCTATTACAATGAACTCGATGATTCTATGAATGTCTCATGTGATCACTACTAGCTCGATAGATCCAAGGAAGTAGGTAGTTTCTTCGGCAAAGTCGATTAGTGGTGTCAGTTCTTTTTTTAATAGTGATTTAGTGTAATCCATTTGTTTGAAAGCGTCATAGAAAAGGATGTGAGCCAAGATCCCGGTATCGACCATTATTGGTGAAAGATTGCATCCCCCGACATCTAGGCGTATAATTATGGCATCGTCATGCGGTTTATCTAGGTTGACGATTACATGCTCGTGAAATGTTATTCGTGATTATAACTGGGGATTTCTTCTTGGTTTCTGACATTGTTTTTGGCTATTCTCTGGTGTGCTTTTATCGAGTTGTCGAAATTGCAAAATTTATATCCTCCGTAAATGAAGTTGATTTGATTTTCCAGTGGGTAACATCCCTTTTTGGTGGGTAGTACCACTTTCTGGTGGAAGAAACCTTGATCCCCAAACAGATCAAGGTCGTGAGACGTCGTGTTGTATCGTGATATGTATTCTTCTTTTCTGACTCGCAAGCGATGAGTTACCAATCATAAAAAAATTTGAATCAAAAGCTTGAGTTTTTTGGATGAATATGAAGATAAAATGAAATATATTTTGTTTTTAGTTCATAACAATTGAGAAAGAGATAGTGTAAATCGATTTTAGGTGCATTAAGAGTTTCAAATTGGTTGTTCATGGTGGTTGGGGTATTAATGGTAATGACAATCTTGTAAATGCTCGAAGATAATGAGGTTAAGAGAGTAAAAAAATCATTTTCGGAAAAAAAAACAAATAAAAATTTAATTCCATTTTTATAAATAATGTGAAAATATGGACTGAATAAAATAAAAGGAAAAACAAAGAAAAAAATTGTTTGTGTTTGAATTTAAGTTTTGAGTCAAATTTAGGTGGGAATAACCCTTTTTCGACGATAAGACCACATGGATAATTTATTATGTGGGGATATTGGCCCTATCTCTAGATCAATCTCGAGACCGAGATGATGTACTTTTCGTCGGCTCCACCTCTTTGTACTTCGAGTATTCGGGTCAGTTATCAGTTTGACTATTTGGTTAAGTTTTCTTTGGGCTCCGTCGGTATTTGAGCAACAATTACAAACCATATTTCCGCAGGGTTTTTATTAATTAAATTTCTCAATTAACGATGAATCGTAAAATACACTCTAAACTAAAAAGAATTATGAAACGAACCTTTAATTTTAATTTCGTTAACTTCTCTTATTTTTAACAATAGTGACATTGCATTTAAAAAAATTAAATTATATTAGGTTTTAAATAGTATTGACGATAATTAATTAATAAAGTCAATATTTCTACTTAGAGTAAGAAGTCAATCTTATGTTCCTATTTCCCACATTCGAATCATACTTACCATTTGTTCTGCAAAATAATGCAAGGTTATTCTTTCTCATTGATTTTGAACCAATATATTTTACTTTTGTTCTATTGAGATCTATTATTCTCTCTTTTATGAAGCCTTATTAATCATTTGTTAAAACATGAAAACAATTATGAATCTATATAAATTGGTTATTAAATTAATAAAATAATATATAAGATTTATGAATTAGTTTTGAAGGTATATACATCAATTTTAAACAATGCATAAATGATACTAAAGCTTTTAAAACATTTAATGCTTTTTAGTGATAAAAATCGTCAATTATTTTTGAATCATAAGAAAATTTTCAACTAAGTTTTCAGGATTATAAACCCCCAATTTATAAACCATTAATAAATATTACCCTCTGTTACGGTATTTTAGACGGAGGGTAACAAACGTTAGCAGAATTAAAGTTGAAGTTTATTTTGTAAGATTCTTAAAAGGAGTTTAATTACTAAAAACCCTATTTTCAAACAATATAATAATTAAAATATATTCAAACAATGAAAAAACTGTTTTCTCTTTTTAATAATTTTCTTATTAACCGTAATACAATTTCTTTTAACAAAGTAAAAAATTGGTCAAAACACTTAATAATTTATAAAAATAAACTTTTCTAGGTTTAAATACTAAAAGTATTTTCATTAAATATGAATTAAATTAAAGTATTAATAAATTTATTTTCATTTTCATATATATGAAACAAAATTAATTTAAGAAAAATAATTTTCATAGAAAACTAAAACTGTATATAAGTAATATGCTAAATCAATAAATTTAGATTAAATAAATTTCATAATAAAAATTCTATATCGAAATTTTAAAATAAATACATATATTTATTAAAAATTCATTACATCAATTTGTGTTAGGGAATGAAAACTAAAATAAAATGATCTCTTATATATAATTTTATTTAATATAAATATAAAGCAATGAAATTGTATAATATTTTCATATACGTTAAAATATTTTTATTTTTATTTAATTAAAATTTATTTAAAGTATTTTCATGTTGTTAAAACGTGGTTAAAACCTAGTCTAGACATACACATTAAGTTCACATTTAAAAAATTCTCCATGTTATATCATCACGGAAAAAGTTATTACCACAACATATTTCTTTTCTTCAGAAATGGCAATATTCCCAGATAATATTTAGGGTTAAAATTTGGATCTTGATTCAGAAAACAATTACTTTACATAAGGCATTATTTTAAGCGCTCTTTTAAAGCGTGGATTTTTTTTAACAATTACTTTAATAAAAAAATACTTTATTGTATGTTATTGCATATTTCAGTTCTTTGTTAAAAATAAAAATATATATAAGAGATTAAATATTTTTAACAAAAAATAATTTAGTAAAAAGAAACGAATATATATTAGTGTATATAATAATATATAATTTCATTGCTTTTCATTCATGTTAAAATATAAAGTTTATGTATAAGAAACTATCTAATTCTATTTTTTTAATCTGTAGTACGAATTTTTTCGTACTTTATTGTTTCTTCAATTATCTACCTGTCACCATTTGAAAATTCTTTAAGAGAATCTCCCCTTTTGTAAAGTTTGATCATTTTTTGAAAACCAAAATCCAACTTTTAACCCCAAAACTTTTGTGGGGTTATTGCCCTTTCTAAAAAAAGAAATTATGTGGGAATAATCTTTTTTTGACGATGAGACCGACCACAAGGAGAATTTTTTATATGTGAACCTGATGCGTATGTGTATATAAATATAATGCTTTCACAAAGCCAATAACCATCAGATCTCAAAAAAATGGACGGTCACAAATGGACTTTGGGTTTCATATCTCTCGCTTTTCTCTTCATCACTTGCTCTTCTGCTGAGCTCCTCATTCAACAGGTCACAGGAGGCAGAGGAAACAGTTCTTACAGTCTTGAGGCTAATCTTGGTAAGCTTCGTGTAAAACAGTTTTCCTTTTGATTTTCTTGGTAAAACATCGTTCATGATTTTTCCTGGAAATTTTTTGTTGTGGGACAGGAGTGACAAGAGTCTTCAGAGACGAGCGACCATCGAGTAAGATAGTGACTATAGCAGGCTACTCCGTGATTAAGCTGAGACACGAACCGTACGAATCCTCTGTTTTTGAAGCTGCTGGTTACAAATGGTAAAAGATCTTACTCCCTCCGTTTCATTTTAATTGTCGTTTTAGGTTTTTACACACATATTAAGAAAACATTTAATTTTACATATTCTCAATATAAAAACACAATTAACTATACATCTAACCACATTTCAACCAATAGAAAAATAGAATGATATATAAAATTATTAAATTTTGCATTGAAATTATAAAACGACACTTATTTTAAAACGAAAAATTTACCTTACAACGACAAGTAATTTGAAACGGAAGTAACATCGTTTTTGTTTTCATTTATTCAACCTATTTATTAATTGAGACTACTTTTTTTTAAAAAAGAACTTTCATTTATTTTGATGACAAAAATAAATAAATAGGAGATTGGTTTTGCACGTGAATGGTAATAAAAACGACGGTGGAAATGGCCATATATCACTTTACGTGAGGATGGAAGAGACCGAATCGCTTCCATATGGTTGGGAAGTTAACGTTGATCTCAAACTTTTTGTCCACAACCCAAAGCAACACAAGTACTTGGTTGTCACAGGTATATTTATATATATGTTGAGTGACTTGGCCAGAAGTCCCGTCCATTCCCTAGGCCGAGAGTTAAATTCATTCTCCTTAGGCTAGGATTTACGAGCTAGAGTTTGATTGTAGTTGTGGAATATATGCAGATGGAACTGTGAAGCGATTCAACGCAGCGAAAAAAGAGTGGGGATTCGGACAGTTGATTTCCCTTGCAGCGTTCCAAAACACGAACCAGGGGTACATTGTGCAGGACACTTGTTCTTTTGGTGCTGAGATCCTCATAGTTAAACCAGCCGAGCAACAAGAGAAAGTCACATTCATTTCAAACCCACCAAACAATGTTTTCACTTGGAAGGTTCTTCATTTCTCTAGCTTGGAAGATAAATTCTACTATTCTGCTGATTTTCTCGTTGGAGACCGATACTGGTTAGTTAGTATACTTGATCTCTATTCACCATATTATATAGTTTCATATGTAATAACGGTTTGTGGTTAATGGAATAATCAGGAGATTAGGGTTTAACCCGAAAGGAGATGGAGATGGCAGACCACATGCACTTCCAATCTACTTATATGCTCAAGGGTTTAGGTCAGATGCAGTTGCTACAAACACGTGGGGAGCAGTTAACCTACGATTAAAGAACCAACGTAGCTCCAACCACAGACAACTATATTGTAAGAATACTAAACCAATAAAATAAATGTTTTATTTCAAAGAGAATGAAACTAATTATTAGTTGTTTCTTTTTTTTCAGCTGCAGCATGGTACCCCATTCGAAGCGATTATGGTGTGGGAGTGAACAATATCATATTGATGAAAGATTTAAAAGATACATCCAAAGGGTATTTGGTGAATGATGCCATTGTTTTTGAAGCTGAAATCGTTAAGGTCTCTGTGACCAACATCGTCCCCGTCTAGTGATGAGTGATGATCTTTACTTCTTTGTCAGATATCTACAGCCTAATGAATAAAGAGACGTCTGCTGTGTTTGTAATAAGATGACGTAGTTAATCCTTGTGATGTAACCGTCATTTCTGTTAACTTCGAGTTTGTTCTTCTGCTTTGTTATCAATGAAATAAAACTCTCTTGGTTTTGACTTCTTTTTTCTTTTTAGAGATTTTGCCAAAAGTTGCACTGTTTAGTTATATGGATAACATCACTTATCCGAAAACATTATAATAAGTTTAAATATGTAATAAACCGCACTCGATTTTAGGCTGAACATCTTTGGAAACTATTGAAGAACATAGTTCAAGCATGTGCGAACAGATCTGTTGAAATTGGATTTAACATTTATTCGAAAAAAATGGATTTAACGGTGTTATAGCATTAAGCTACGTGCTCCGTCGAATTTGTATCTTTAAAAGCACCATTAATGGGGGTATTTAATGGGTTTTTTTAGGGGGGGCGGCCACCAAAACCATAAGTAAGGGTGCCAAAATCTTCAAATTAAGCATTGCTTCTTGTACTATTTGCGGGTCTTACTGACATGTGGCGGTCTGCGATTAGTTCGTTTTTAATTTTTTTTTTGGAGATCAAAAAAAAATATCTCAAATGGAGTTTTAGGATTAATGGTGCTCTAAGGGTCCAAGTTCTGAATGTATATATATATATATATAGTGGAGTAACCTTTACTTATATCTTTATGGTGTATTCTATATGGTGTGTTGTTCTGTTGTTCTCTCGCTTCTAGTTTTTGGGCTTATTTAGAGCAGCATCGAAGGATTATTTTGAAATATGGGCACTTGGGTCGTCTAGTCAAAAGTTCAAAGAAGACGTTCAGGATCATCAATGGAAGAAACCTGAATTGGCAGTTTTGATGCTCTATATTATAAAATATCAAGTTTTAGGTTTGGACTAATAATATAAAGTCATGTTATTGGTATTACGCCTAAGGGTTAGAGAAATGTTACTTATAGTCTCTTAACCTACTTTCTTGAAAACACACACATAAATTAAAGATAGAAAAAGAGAAACAAGCAAGATGCGAGAGGGAGACTGAAAGAAAACTGCAAAGCGTTTAAGAGAAGAAGAAAGAGAACACTGAGATGTCATAGTGGTTTCTTTTTCTTTGGTTTGTGTGTTTCACATTTACAATAAGCTTAAGTATTTAGTTTATGGTTGTGATTTCTCATGGTGAATAGAGAAACAATGAGGTTGTAGTGTGTAGCTCAAACTTTTTAAGCACTTGATAACTAGTAGATCCGGTAGAGTCATGTCCTTTTCTCAGATGTACCAGTAAGGAAAAATAGATAAGCAAATCTCTTATCTTTAAATTGAATTAATCAAGTTTATTAAAGTTAATTAGTTAAGTGGATTTAGCTTTAAAAGTTCTTTACAAATGGTATCAGAGGATCAAGTTTAAGCAGAGAAAGAATACAATTTCAGTTTATGTACACTTCATTTGGTGTTGTGACGGAGCGGAAGTAACCGTTAGTAACCAATAACGCAAAGGATAATGTTGAATTATGAGAATACCCGCTAACTTTAACCTTCTTAAGTCTGTTGAATTCTTAGAAACTGCCTAGAAGTAAGGATTCAAGAGTTGTTTTAACACAAAGCTCAACATTTTAATTAATCAATGCAAAAGCTGTATCCCTCACAAAGCCGAGGTGATACTATATATAACAATAAAAGAAATCTTAGTCGGTTATGTCGTATGACCTATTCCTAATAACAAAAGGAAAAGTAAACTAAGAAAGAAAAGAAAACTTAAAAAACCAATGCCAATTGAGATAAGGATGTACGCTACATCAGGTCCCCTCCCGTACGAAAGATTCGTCCACAAATCCGGAGAGTAAGGCGTCATCTGGTTCGTACTTGAAGAGGTGCTTCACATTAAACACGTCGGCGGTGTGAACGTGGGAAGGTAAAGCAAGACTGCGTTGGCGTTAATTTTCTCAATAATTTTGATAGGTCCAATCTTTCTAGCCTTCAACTTATTGTATTGTCCCATCGTAAACCGTTCCTTAGTCAAAACAGCCCATACGAACCTCCCGACTTTAAAATGCACTTCACATCGATGCCTATCCGCCGCACGTTTGTACTTGATCACCGTCCCTTGCAAGTTGTCTTGAACCTGCACATGGATGTTTGAAAGCTCGTCGATAAGTTCCACAGCTCGACCATGGAACTCACCTTGCTGAGGAAGAGGAGACAATGCCAAAGGACCCCGAGGAACAAGACCATAAACAACCTTAAAAGGGCTGAACCCGAGACTCCTGTTATTAGCGTGATTGTGAGCAAATTCCGCTTGACACAAAAGAGAATCCCAAGAACGGAGGTTATCACCAACCAAACAACGCAGCATATTTCCTAAACTTCGATTGGTCACATCTGTTTGAACATCAGTTTGGGAATGGTAAGTTGAGCTCATGTTTAAGCTTGTTTTAAACATTTTCCAAAGAGAACGCCAAAAATGGCTAATAAACCATGGATCACAATCGGAAACAATGGACATGGGAAGCCGTGAAGTCTTTATATTTCTCGAAAGAACAGCTGAGCAACCTGAACGGCGTCGGTTGTTTTCTTGCAAGGAATACAATGTGCCATTTTTGAGAAACGACATACCACCACGAAAATAAAATCATTACCACGTGGAGTTCGAGGAAGACCGAGCACAAAGTCCATACTGATGTTGCTCCAAGGCTGAGTCGGGATAAGTAAAGGCAAATAGAGCCCAACATTGGACGCGTGACCCTTGCCCTTTTGACAAGTCGTACAACGAGCAACGAATCTTTCCACGGCGTAGTGTTGGCCAGAAGTAAGATTCCGAAACGAGTTTGAGAGTACGATCCCGTCCAATATTCCCTTCACTATGCAATTCGGTGATAATTTGTAAACAAAGGCTACACGTGGGAACACACAAATGATTGTCCTTGAAGATGAACCCATCCACCAAAGAATAATCACACTGAACCCCATGAAATAAATCCAACCATATTTTAGAGAAGAACGGATCAGTAGGATATAGTTCTGCCAAGCACTCGAAACCCGTTATCGAGACACACATGGTAGAGACCAAAGCATGTCGTCTACTCAACGCGTCTGTAACTTTGTTTAGCTTCCCGGACTGGTGTTTAAATACGAAGGAAAACTGCTGCAAGTAGGCTGTCCACGATGCATGACGCGAAGAAATCTTGTCTTGAGTGCCTATATACCTTCAACGCCACATGATCCGTAAACAAAATAAACTCCTTATGGGTAAGATAATGGCGTCAATTCTTAATGGCTTGATGATTGCGTAAAACTCGATATCGTACGTACTATAGAGACTGAGATCACCTTCTAGTCTTTCACTATAATATGCAATAGGTTGACCATGTTGACTTAGGACAACACCCACTCCAAGCTTTGAAGCATCACAATGCAACTCAAAAGACGAGTCAAAGTCGGGGAGTATTAAAATAAGAGCTGACATCAACTTGTCTTTGATGATAACGATGGCTCAAGCCACATCTTCAGTCCAAGTAAAAGACACATTCTTCATACAGTCGGTGCTTGGTGCCATGATAGCACTAAAATTGTTCACGAATCGGCGATAGAAAGATGCCAAGCCGTGGAAACTCTGGACTTCTGTAATTGTTGTAGGCGTAGGCTAGGAAGCGATAGTTTCTATTTTTTGAGGATCAACACGCAAACCCGAAGCAGAAACAACGTATCCCAGGAAGAGGACTTCGAATACCCCAAACTCACACTTGTGTTTTGCGATAAAGAGCTTTTCCCTGCGTAGTGCGAGTAAAACATCTCGAAGATGTGTAAGATGCTCTTCCAACGAGGTACTAAAGATAAGAATGTCTTCAAAATAGACGACCACAAAGCGTCCAATAAACGGCTGTAGGGCTTGATTCATGACACGCATGAGCGTACTTGGTGCATTAGATAAACCGAAAGGCATTACCAACCATTCAAACAAACCCTCACGAGTCTTGAAAGCCGTTTTCCATTCGTCTCCTGAACGGATTCGAATCTGATGATAGCCACTCTTAAGATCCAATTTGGTGAAGATTGCGGCTTTGCCGATTTGATCAAGGAGATCATCTAGTCGATGAATGGGAAACCTATACCGAGTAGTGATTTTGTTGATGGCGCGACTATCAACGCACAAGTGCCATGACTTGTCTTTTTAGGAATGAGCAGAGCCGGGACAGCACATGGGCTTAAGCTTTCACGGACGCAGCCCTTGACCAACAACTCCTCAACTTGGCGCCTAAGTTCCTCATGTTCCTCCGTACTCATTCATGTTCCTCCGTACTCATGCGATAGTGTGCACAGTTGGGAAGTACTGTGTTGGACACAAGATCGATGTGATGTTGAATATCTCTTAGTGGAGGCAATCTTGTTGGAAGCTCGTCCAGAAACAGGTCATCAAACTCAAGTAATAATTGAGAAACTGCGGGTGGAGGTGGAGTTTGCTGCGGTGGTGTTGGTGTGACAGAAACCAAAGCAAAGAGGGGTATGGAATCTTGTAACTCTTGCTCGAACTGAGCCTTTGAGATAATCAACAAACTCTGTTTTGGGGTTTCATGTTGATTGGTGTTGGAGATCATATGATCCTTGTCGAGTGATGGTAGTAATGTAATCTTGCGGCCCTTAAACATAAGTGAGTTAGTGTTTGTCTTTCCATTATGGACTACTTCTCTATCGTATTGCCATGGTCGCCCTAAGATGATGTGAGAAATGTCCATGGGAGCGATATCACAATATAGATCGTCCTTGTAAAAGGACCCGATTGAGAGAGAAAGAAGAGTACGTTGTGAAACGTAAACCTCGGCCCCAATTTGCATCCAAAGAAGTCGGTACGAGTGCAGATGAGCTTAAGGTTCAAGTGCTAGTTTCCGTACAGCTTCTTCTGAGACTAGGTTAGCCAAACAACCTGAATCAATCACGAACCTACAAACTTTGCCTTTGACTGTTCAGGTCGAGCTGAACATAGACGTTCGTTGCCAGGCTTGTCTGTTTTCGGAGTAAAACATTTTCGTCATTAACTTAAGAGAAAATCACATAAAGTCTGAGTCATAGATATAGCTAAAGGTAAATTCGAGGTAGATAAGTTTGATTGTAATAGCCTAAATGAAATACACGTGGTAGCAAGAGAATCAGTTCAACCAGTAACAACCCAAGATATGCCCGAAGAAAGATTAACATTTATATGAGTACTTGAAGGCTATAAAATTTTGAGGAAAGCTTATATGGCCTGAGGATAAAGGCTAGTCGCTGAGAGTAATATATAGCAGATGAGACATACTCGATTTGCCTAAAGCGACCAAGCTCCCGGGAATTCTCATAATGCATCCAAATTAATCATTGGCATGGATCAATAATGTTTGGGATAGATTAAGAAGAATGAATGGTTTCTTCCCAGTAGCTTATTAACCAGCATCGAGCTCCACCATGGTGATTCCATACTCTTCGGCAAATAAATCTTTATCTTTCAAAATTTGATCTATAACATTCAAAACTCTAGAATAATGAACTTAAAATTAGTGGATTTGGATATATATATATGTGGTTGACGGCCAGAATCTTTTTTTTTTCAGAAAACCTAAAATTTAATCCGAGGAAGACGATGGTATAACTATAATTAATGAACGAATCGTAAACTCAAACTTAAGTTATTTTAGGCATAAGAAAACCCAATTACCACCGGACCACAATACATTTACTCATGTGTTCCCATAAGATCATATATATAATCATATGTTTACATGCTCCCATGCTTCAACAGCTTAACTCTGCTTCAACAGCATAATGATGTGTTTCAAAAAAAAATCATATGTTCCCATGCTTCAATGTTTGAAGATACATATTCTACTTCCTCCAACAGCTTAACTCTTGAACTGGAACAAATGTTCAAAAAAAAAACTCTTGAACTGGAACAAACGAACAACCCTGTTATTGAGGTACGTCTTTGAAAAATTCATCTAACTTATATTTTAAATATGACTGTAGTTTTAATTTATTTTCTTTCTTCTAGCAAACTGTTTTGAAGAAGAAAGTTCGCTACTTCGGATTATGTCTTCTTATTCATTGCTTCATTGTTCATACACAACTGATCCGGACCTTGTGGAACAGCTCAAAAACAAGGATGAACGAACTGAGGCTTTGGAGACCCAAAATACAACGATCCTTAGGGAAAACCAAAGGCAAACCCAAACGATGATGGACAAGATGAAACAGCGTTTGGGGACGACTTCTAAATCTTTTTTTTTTATTTTTAAACTTTTCTAATTTAGTTTTTCTTTCTTTAAAAACTTTTATGTATTAACATTTCAATTAATTTCACATATGTTTTCCAATTAAATTTCAGTTATTTATTTTATATTAATTTTAAATTAGTCTAATTAGATTTTATCAAGAGTTAAAATAATTATTTTAAACTTTCCAATAATTTTCGACGATGAAATGGCGTCAAAACTTCGTAAGAATTTTTTTTTGAAAAACATTCGAAAAAGTTCTTGGAAATTTTCAAAAACAAAATCTATAGGAAAAGACGTCATGAATTCATTGAGAAAATTCTCGATAAAATTTTGGCTGTCGAAAACTTTTTTTACGAATTCCCGATAAAAGTTTGGATGTCGGAAATTTTTTGGGATGTCCAGCAAATTTCGATGGATTTTTTCTTTTTTTACTAAATAGACTTGATTAAATAGATTTTATTGGAAATTTGTCAAAAATATCTTTTTCTGATGGAGTCAGAAACCACGTGTTTTTTTGTAGTGGTCATTCTCTCCGCAACCTTAATGGAATTATTGATTGATAAAAAGATAAACTGCAGCTTTTAGATCTAAGATTTACAAAACATCATTTATTTAGTATGAAAAATGGTAATGGAATGATTGTTAATGAAAATGGATGCGAAATATATATATAAACTGTATTTTGTCTCTTTCTATCACAATTAATTACGTACAGAGTTTAACGTGTTCGCTTCTAAAGAATTCTACCATGAATGGTTTATAATCTGTTCCTAAAAAAATGGTTTATAATCTGTTCCAAAAAAAAAAGGTTTATAATCAAACTTTTTATAATCCTTCAAATTTACAAACGATTTCCATACATTCTTTAAACATTTTTCTACTGAAATGGTCAAAAAGTCCTACGAAGACAAGATGTTTGATACCCCCAAATCGAAACTAATCAGATGTTGTTGCTTCGATTTTATTTTCAGCATAATCACAATGCGAGACTTTTTCAGTTTCATGAAAATCAAAGATCACAAATTATCAAAGTGACAATCTCAACTCCAAATCTAACTCTTGATTGTCACTTGGTCCTGAGTTTTGATTTCCTGATCCTAACGATTTACTTCGCCTTGTAGAAGTTGGATCCTATTTTAGTGACAAAAAAACAACAACATTAGATTAGATCACTCTTATGCAAATGGACAGTATAACACTTTGAACAATGTAAATTAACTAACACTTAACCATGACGTAATTACACACCGAACCATGGTTACACTAAACTAGCACTACAAGAAAGGAGGCCACTTCCCGACGGACATTCCGACGGAGAGCGCGGCCGTCGGAATATACCGACGACATTCCGACGACTAACCGACGAAAATGGTAATTTTGTGTTTGTCGGAAATGCGTCAGAAAAAACCGACGAAATTCCGACAAAGCATTTTCCGTCGGTAAATACCGATAGAAATCGGACGAAATATTGACGAAATTTGTTACCGTTGGATAGCGTCGGGAATCTGTCAAAATCCCGTCAGAAATTCCCGACGGACAAGTATTCCGTCAGAAAATCCGTAAGTACTTCCCGACGGACGAGTATTCCGTCAGAAAATCCGTCAGTAATTCCCGACGGACGAGTATTCCGTCAGAAAATCCGTCAGTAATTACCGACGGAATCTGCCTCCGTCAGGAATCCATCGGTAATTTTTGACGGAATCGGTTGTTCGTCAGGAATACGTCAGAAATATCGATGATTGTTGTTACCGTTAAAATTAGTCGCTAATCAGTCAGAGATGCGTCAGAAATTTCCGACGGATTCCCGACGGTTATCAGTAACTTCCGTCGGAATTTCGTCAGACTTCCGTCAGAGTGTCGGCAGTTTTCTTCTTTAAATTAATGCTCTCCTCATTTCCCCTCATTCACTCTTCACTTCTCTCTTACTTCTCTCTTAGTAAACAACATTTTCGAAAAAAAATTATGTCTTCATATAATTTTCGTGCGTGGATGGATAATTATCATATGGATCCACACACCAATTTACTTACGGAAGAATACGCGAGAGGCATTGGGGAATTCATGACGGTAGTTCAACGCCAACCGGAAGCAAATACCGGTATGTTAAGATGTCCCTGCTCTTCATGTAAAAATAGTAGGGTTTTAAAGGAATGGGATGTTTGGAAACATTTATATAAGAAAGGGTTTGACCGGAGTTACAAGGTTTGGTATCTTCATGGAGAAACTAGTTATGAATATGGTAGTACTAGCGAACCTCAGATTGTAGATAGGTTAGAAGAACTTGGAAATAGGTTTGAAGAACGAAGAGAAGATGTAGATTATGGTTATGGTATGGAGCAGATGGTTAACGATCACTACAGAGGGGAAGAAGAACCCAATGCAGAAGCTATGCGATTTTTTGAAAGGTTGGATGCAGGAAAACAACCTTTGTACACAGGATGTAGAGATGGTCATTCAGCTTTATCATCTGCAACTAGATTGATGGGTATTAAGACAGATTATAATTTAGCTGAAGAATGTGTGGATGCGATTGCTGATTTTGTTAAAGGTGTTCTACCTGAGGGAAATCTTGCACCGGGATCATATTATGAGGTGCAGAAACTTGTTGCGGGTCTAGGCTTGCCGTATCAGATGATAGACGTATGCAGAGACAACTGCATGATATACTGGAGAATGGATGAGAAACGGGATAAATGCAAATTTTGCGGGAAAGCTCGTTATCAGGATACGAGTGGAAGAGTTCCGGTGCCGTACAAAAGGATGTGGTATTTGCCTTTGACGGAAAGATTAAAGCGGCTTTATCAGTCTGAACGCACAGCCCAACCAATGAGATGGCATGCAGAGCACTCCAGAGATGGTCAGATAAGACATCCGTCAGATGCAAAAGCTTGGAAACATTTTCAATCAACATATCCAGAATTTGCGCATGAGAGCAGAAATGTCTATCTTGCATTATGTACTGATGGTTTTAACCCATTTGGAAAGAGCGGGAGACAATATTCTTTGTGGCCAGTAATTATGACACCATACAACTTACCGCCTAATTTGGCCATGCGTCGAGAGTTTTTGTTTCTCTCCATTCTCGTCCCCGGACCAGAACATCCCAGAAGATCACTTGATGTTTTTCTTCAGCCACTGGTATATGAGTTGCAACAACTATGGACGCATGGTGTTGAGACATATTGCGAGCAGTACTTATGTGGACGATAAGTGATTTTCCAGCATATGGTATGTTATCTGGATGGACAACGCATGGGAGGTTATCATGTCCATACTGACAAGATAGCACAGATGCTTTCCAACTAAAACACGGAAGGAAAACGTGTTGGTTTGACTGTCACAGAAGATTTCTACCACCCGATCATCCATATCGTAGGAGTAGAACTTTGTTTATGAAGAACAAGAGGGTGTTTGACGGTCCCCCTCCAGAATTTAGTGGAGAAGACTCGTGGAAACAATTAAGAGATTTTGGTGCAGAAAGGACCCCCGACGTTGGTCGACATGAAGGTCGTCCAGTTGATGCTGTTGGAGAACTACACAACTGGCACAAAAAGAGTATTTTCTGGGATCTCCCTTATTGGAAGGATCATCTGTTGCGGCATAATTTAGATGTCATGCATATTGAGAAGAACTTTTTCGATAATCTGATGAACACGATCCTTAATGTCCAAGGTAAAACGAAGGATAATTTGAAGTCAAGACTTGATTTGGTCGATATTTGTGATCGTTCTGAACTTCATGTCGATGAGAACGGTAAGGCTCCTGTTCCCATATATCGGTTGGATGCAGCTGCAAAGGAGGAGTTCTTTGATTGGATTACGGAGAGGGTGGCATTTCCAGACGGGTATGCATCAAATTTGGCCAACTGCATCGATAAAAGTGAAGGAAAGTTTATTGGGTTGAAGAGTCATGATTGTCATGTAATGATGCAGCGCCTCCTTCCGTTTGCATTTTCCGCGCTATTGCCTAGAAATGTTCACGAAGCAATTGCAGGAATAAGTTCTTTCTTTCGTGATTTATGCACGAGAACAGTTACAGAAGTGGGAATTCGCAATTTGATGGAGAAAATTCCTGTGATTCTGTGCAACCTCGAGAAAATATTTCCTCCATCATTTTTTGATGTAATGGAACATCTTACTATTCATCTGGCAAGGGAATTGGAACTTGGTGGCCCGGTGAACTACAGATGGATGTATCTTTATGAGCGTTACATGTATCATCTGAAGAAGAAAGTCAAAAATTTGAGCAAGGTGGAAGGATCTATAGTTGCACAGATGATAAATGAAGAAACTTCGAACTTTGCGGAAAACTACTTTCCATCAGAAGTGCAGACAAAAAACAGAAGACCTGCTCGGCATGATGACAGAGGGGAAAGGGCAACATATCATGTTTATGTCCCAAACATCTTTACTGACATTGGAAGACTAAGTGGGAAATCAAAGAATCGAAGACTTACGGAGAGAGAGCTCGGTCATTTGCATACATATTTACTCACCAACTGCGAAGATATTCTACCTTATGAGAGGTAACTATTCATATTTCATTTTACAATAAGTGATTCAATAAGTTATATTTTAGATTAATTATTAGTTTGATTTTTTTATAGGACGTATATGGCATTTTTGCGGTCAACTTATAGACACGCCGCAGATGAAGAGCTTGAACAACTTAAACAAGAAGGATTTGCTACATGGCTGCTTAAATATGTGAGTGTGTTGGAATTTGAATATTTATTTTAATAAATTGCATATGCTCACTAATTAACATATGAATCTTGAATATTTGTAGGTGAGAGATGGTATGGCAAGCGGTAATGTATTTGATGATTGGATCCAGGAATTTGCGTGTGGACCAAAGAGTATGGCGAAGTCATATCCAAGATATTGTACTCGAGGATATGCATTTACAAGGGAGGGCATGTCAAGCAAAACTTATGATTCTGGTGTTTCGTCTTCATCTGGAGATGATGTTTACTACGGAAAGATAAAAGAAATTTTGGAGATCCAGTACCCCGGTTCTATTGGATTGCGTTGTACTGTTTTCTTCTGTGATTGGTATGACAACACTCCAGATCGAGGGGTGAGAACCGACGCATTTGGTTTTACATCATTACATTCACGGAGGAAACTGCAATATTATGATCCTTTCATTCTTGCTTCGCAAGCTGATCAGGTATGACAAATTTACCCCATATATAATGCATAGTATCGGCATAATTTTGTTGGTTACATATTATACTAACAATAGATTTTGTGCAATATATAGGTTTGCTACATTAGTTACCCTCGAGTTACGTACAGGGACGACTCGTGGATTACTGTAATGTCAATTAACCCAAGAGGACGAGTACACGGAAGTTCTGAAAATGACCCATTACAGTCAAACTCTACAAGCAATGTAATTACTCCAACTGAAGATGTAGCAAGTGTTGAACTCGTGGTCGATTTTACCGAGTTTGATGCTGATGCTGTTGTACACTCCGAGGACGAGGCTGAGGTAGGAGAGTTTGACCAAGATTCTGATTCTGATTCCGATTCTACAGATTTCGAGTAGATTTGTATTGTAATATATTTATATATTTATCTATCTCTCTCTTAACTTATATTGAGGGTTGTACGTTGTTTTAAATTAATAGTTATGCATTTTCTAAGTTAATGAAGTTATTTTTAGTTGTATAAGTAATTTTTTAATTTTATAAGTTGTTGGAATATTCTCTGTAAGGATAAAAAATAATCTTATCTAAAAATATTGATATTACCGACGGGAAATACCGGTGAATTATTCTGACAGTTTGAGGTTTTAAAAAAAAAAAGAATCCGTCGGGAATCCGTGAGTAATTACCGACGGATTTCCGACGAACTTCCTGTATCCGTCGGTAAATACCGGCGAATTTCTGAGAGTTTGTGGTTTTAAAAAAAAAGAATCCGTCGGAAATCCGTGAGTAATTACCGACGGATTTCCGACGGACTGCATGTTTCCGTCGGAAATCCGTCGGTAAGTACTCATGGATTTCCGACGGCATAATGTATTCCGTCGGAAATCCGTCGGGAAATACCGGTGAATTTCTGAGAGTATGTGGTTTTAAAAAAATTAAGAAATCCGTCGGAAATCCGTGAGTAATTACCGACGGATTTCCGACGGAGACATGTAGTTCGTCGGAAATCCGTCGGTAATTACTCACGGATTACCGACAGATTTCTTTATAAATTGAGAAAATGTCTACTTTTGCCATTTTTTTGTATACGAAAAAATGTCGAAATGACACTTATTAAATGTGTTATAGAATATTTGTTCACATGGAATGAAATTTTCATCTAAAAAATTATTACGAAGAACATCGACTTACTCTTAATATATCACCTTAAAATTTTCATCCGTCGGTAATTACTCACGGATTTCCGACGGAAAAGACATTATTCGCTTTGGAACTTGTTCTCCTCGAAAGAACAAATATACCGACGGATTTCCGACGGCATTTTTTTCCGACGGCCACGATTTGGTCGGAATGCCGTCGGAAATTTGGTTTACCGGGAACAAAAAAAATTGAAACTTTTTTAAAAATAAAACCGATGGAATACCGACGGAAACTTTCCGTCGGGATTTTTTTTAATTATATTTTCCCCTTCTTCTTCCTTTTCCATTTCTCTTATCTTCGCTCGGGAATTTTCTCTCCTCCGCGAGTTCTAAACGTTTTCTCTCCGATTTTGGCTCAAAATCACCTAAATCTCTCATATTTCTATCCCAAATCATGTAAGTATCCATTCTCTATTCTTATTAGTTGTTTTTTGAGGATTTGGAAGTTAGCTTTATGGATTTGAAATAGGTTATTTGTATTTATTTGTGTATATATACAACATTTATATAGTAAAAATATGGTTCTTACAAATGTTTTCAGTTTGTATTTAAATAAACTTATATAAAAATGATATTTTTTTTCAGGTCCGGTGACGGGTCCGCAGACGGAGCTAGGATACGTCGTTACATTCCTCGAGGACGGAGTGGTTCGGCCAGTAATTCTCGAGGAGGATCGCAGTCTTCACAGGAGCATAATTCTTTTCCGGCGTCTGTTCCTCACATTCCAGCTCCCATTCCACCGGTAGCTCCACCTGCAGAGGCTCCGCACCCACCGGGTAGCATGCCGGTTGATGAGTTGGTTCGACAGCCCGGTCGAGATCATCTCAGAGTACTTCATCCTCACCCACGGGGAAGAACTACATGGTTAGTTTTTAAATATTATTTTTACTATATTTTTCCAATTACATAACTAATAGCTATTTTTTTTTGTAGGTTCACCAAGTCCAGCAATGGGATCAGCAAGAGCATTAATCATATGATGTATAGCATGCTGAATACGGGGTATTCGACATACAGTGTGATGCCACATTTCGAACAAGATCTGTGGTTTCGTCAATTTGCGGTATTTTTCTATTTTTTAACTTTATGTATTTTTTAATATTGAAATTTAATTATTTTTATTAATATTATGTGTTTTTTCTTTCAGCAAGAATTCAACTGGGAGTCTGGCCTTACGGAAACTGTCCGTAAGGCATTTCACAAGAAGGCTGCATCTGCTTATACCAAGCAACTGAACGAGTGGAAGACACTTTGGAAGAAGGGGAAGATCCCAAAGGGCATCAACGGTACGGTATGGAATGACCTTATTGGTCATTGGTTGGAGGATGCGACTGAACAGATTTCAGTCAGAAACTCGGGCAACCGCATGAGCAACCGTGAAGGAGCAGGGGTGTACACCCACAACCTCGGCGCCTGCAGCATTTCCAGTAAGGAGGACCAACTTGTAAGTATGCTATATCTTTTTAACTTTTTTTTTAAAATATTCTATATATTTACTAAGTCTTTTATATATTATTATAAGTTGAGGCAAACGACGGGAATCCCGTCGACCACCTCGCCGTCATGGAGGCAGCGTACACCAACAAGAAGACGGGAGAAATCAACAATGTCACAATTAAAGGTGTCGTGGATTTGGTGAAGATGCAGAAACAAGATTTTCTAGCTTCTCAGCCTCCTCTTACCGGTGATGACGAGTCCGATGCTTCCACCCAGTTCTCCCAAACCCAGCGAATCAACGAAATGGTCGAACAGGTAAATTTCTTAGATTTTCATTTCTTTAATCTTTTATTTTTTATAATATTATAATAATTTAAGTTTTCAGATACCTTTTTAAAGACTTTTTAATTTTATTAATCTTTTAATAGGCGGTCCCAAAGAAGAAAGGTTATCTGGTCGGTTTGGCTCGTCGTGCTTCTTCGTGTCCTGCATCGTCTTCGCAATCTCCATATGTTGATCCGCTGATCATTGAGGAGCTTCAAGACAAAACTCAGCGTATTCAAGCGTTGGAGACCCAGAACGCTTCAGTTATTGCTCAGATGGCACAACAATCGGCTCAAATGGAGCAACAGTCAGCTGAGATGGCGGCATATCGAGACGAGATGGCTGAGAGCAGGAGGTTAAACCAGGAACTTATGAAGAGGATGGAGGACATGTTTTCTCAAAGAATTTAGTATTTTTTTTATAATTATGAACTTTTCGATTGTTTTTTTTAATATTGTAAAACTTTAAAATTTCTATAATATATTTTTGTTTACATTTCAATATCTAAAATTAAATATTTATAAATAATTCAATTAAATAAATTTAAAAACTAAAATAATTTATATAATTAAAATATTTTAGAATTCCCGACGGAATCATGTCAGTCGGTAAAAACCGACGGAAGTATCTCCGTCGAAAATTCCCGACGGAAGATTGTCCGTCGGAAGTTCCCGACGGATGCTCTCCGTCGGTTTTTACCGACGGACATGATTCCGTCGGGAATTACCGACGGCCTCGTTTCCGTCGGAAATTATCGACGGACAGGATTCCGTCGGAAAAGGTAACGTCGGAAATTCCCGACGGAATCATGTCCGTCGGTAAAAACCGACGTACCCGTTTCCGTCGGGAATTATCGACAGCTTCTCGACGGACGTTTCCGACGGCGACCAGTTGTCGGAAATCCGTCGGAAATAGTGGTCGTCGGAAATTCTCGGAATTCCGTCAGAAATTTCTGACGGATTCCCGACGACATATGACTTTCCGACGAAACGATACTGACGGACGTTTTCGTCGGAATTTCGTCGGGAATGGGCTATCCCACGAAATTCCGACGAAAACGTCCGTCGGTATAGCGGCAGCATCTTGTAGTGTAGAATAAGTCATGTGATCAATGAAAATGAAAATGAAAACGTTATAATGCGTATGTGTATATATGATCTACACACCGATTGCAACCTCTTTCGGAAAAGTATATAATATGCACAGACTAATGAAAATGTTATCATGTGTGATGGTATAGAATAAGAACCTCGTGTAAGAAATGTTTGGTGATGTTTGGTTCCAAAGAATGTTGGCTCTCTAAGATGCCGTTGCTTGGATTCCAACTGTTTTGAACAAAGAAATAAAAGGCCATTAGTTTTTATGACCAAACGAAATATCTAACAGAAATACACGTACATGTTCACAAGCCTAATTAAAAAGGACAGTTGAAAGTGATTTTATATGTACCTCATGCTTGCTGTTTCGTATTGATCTCTATGTACACCCATCTGCCAATAACAGAAGAAAAAAACAATTAATATTTGATATTATTCTCTTACTTATTTTTCATTTTGCTGTTTACAGATTTCTTGAAAGGAGTTTTATTATAGATGGAAACATGATTGACTCAATCTTGTAGAAGATTTAATATGTTAGGGTCCAAGTAATATTCATCCACGCGCAGGCTTACACACACACACACACACACACAAAATATCATGTTTAAATCGAACACAAATAGAGCATTAAAGGTAAATATATACCATCATATCCGGATAGAAGCCATAAGGAGTCGATGGTGATGATGCATATGTAAAGGATGGTGATGATGACGGTATGGATGAATATTCTCCTTGCGTCCTCACATTCTCCTACACTTACATTAACAAATGACGGTCTAATTAATATACAAATTATACTTATGATAGAAATCTAATTAGATAAACGAATGATACATAACGGTTACAATTTCTTTTATAACATATGATTTTCTTTAAGTGTAAGAAATGAGACTAGTGCCCTCGAGAACTCAACAACCTAGAATAATATGAGTTTTATTGTTAATCAAGATTTCAGCTGACTGATCTTCAACATAGATGAGTTTCTTTTCTAGTTAAATTCAAAGGGAAAATGGCAAATTTATAAGCATGGTTGCGGTTATATTTAGGTATAATCAGTAGATATAGTAAATTGATAGATAAATGATTTCTGACCTAATCGAACGTGATTTTGGGTTAAGAAAAGGAAAGATATATACGTTTTATAATCTTTGTGTTAATTGTTAGATCTAAAAATATTTAGGTGTTTTGATCAAAAGAAAAAAAATTATTTAGGTGAAATCAGAAAAAGAAAAGAAATTAAACCCCCTTTATATTTCATACAATTAACCATCAATCATATATCTAAAGTTCACGGGACAGTTAATCAGTTAATCAAAGTTGGTCGGATTAACATTTACACACGACCAGATTTTAATCCAGATCATGATACGTCCAGTGATCGACACAGTATACACTAGTATGTTACATATACATAACGCGATCAACTCTGGCGAGAATTTATAGGTTATTGTATGTATATATATGCATGTAAAATATTACCTGAGGATACAAATACGTATTATAATTGTTGCAACTCATCTCGCCGTGTAATCGAATTTTCTCCAGTTGCGCTACTCCGAGCCCTCTCTGTGGCTGCTTTGGCTTCTCGGAACCATTCTTCTTCCCTCTTCTGGTCGCTGGAGATGAAGAAGACGATGTTGGAGACGATGAAGATGGGGAAGACCCTCTCATGTTTGGTTTACCAAAGAAATTACTTGCCATGTTTCTTTGATCAGATTTTATTTTAATCTCCCTTCTTGATGAAAATCAAGAACGAGAGAGAGAAAGTCTTCTCTAGAGAGAGAGAGAAATTTTTTTTTTCTTGTTTTAGTTGGCTATGAGCTAAGGAATCAGAGAGATCTCTTTCATGGTGAACTGGTGATCTTTTTTATAACCCTTTCTTAATTAATTTTTTTTAAATTTTTATTTAAAACATATATACGTATAATAACTATTGCATCACTGGATCAGATTGTGTTCAGATTTCGATAGATACGCCACACACGCAAATACATTACGTTACATATATAGATTTAATCCCTTATTTTGATTTTCCAACTCTTTTACTTTATTTTTCAATTATTTAACTTACAGTTCTATTAATTACAATCATTGTGCAATAAAATACTATAAATGATTAGCTTAAAAAATTCTTAGTTACTTCTTGCTTTTGGATGAGTTCCAACACAAAAGACTTCGATGTTGAGTCGATCTAATTATTTGGTTCTCTCTCTCTCTCGAATCTGGTTATCCCTTATATATTAATTGGGGAATATTGAAAAAAAAATCTTTAGAATGTACGTTATTTACAATTGAACATATTGATGTGTCACTTTGTGAGGCATCTTTTATGAATTACCCTTTCATTACTAGATTAATTACGATTTTTTGCCACTGAAATATATTGGATATCCCTAAATTAATGTAACATTTTTGTTAGATTTTCTTTTATGCATCACATTACCTTTTGAAAAAATTGGAAAATAAAGACACTTTTTTCTTAGATTTGTCACAATAAGATTTATAGAAGATTGTTTAGGTAATTAAGACTTAGTTTCCTTTTAATACAATTATACCCTTATATTTACCTAAATATAAATGTATTTCCTTATTATTTTAGGTTTTAAAAAAATTATTAAAATGAAACAATTAAATAAAGAGGAAACTAAATAAAACTAATAAGAAAACAAAATATACCTTTTCTCTTCATCTCTCCTCCTCGCGTCCTCTTCTCCGCGACTCTTCAACTCAACAATGGCGATTTACAGTAAGATCCGAGTGACCCGTTTTTCCACCCGAAAGCTTCTTTTTTTCATTCCATAATCTCATTATTGTCTTCTTTTTCTTTGTTATCAGCCATAGACTAAAGAATCGGGGGTTTGTTCTTACTCTAGGGTTTCGTCGAACACTCGTATTCATCTTCTTCTACCATCAATTTCATCATCTCACGCTTCTAAACACTAGGTTTGCCATTACTCCTTTTGATTCTTTAAACCCTAGATTTCTTAACAAAACTCATCACTTAAACCCGATTTGTCTTATTTCTTAATCTAAAATTCGTTGAATGGGTTTATTAATCTTCTTATACATTACGCAGTTCATGCATGTTATTGTTTGGGTGTTTTTGATTTTAGTTTGTATCACTATCGATTTTGGGTTTTTTTGAAAGAGGGATTTTGGGTTTGTTTGATAAGCTTCGGTTTTGACATGTTTGGAATGACATAAAACATTTGATAAGCTATGGTTTGACATGTTTCGAATGACACAAAACCTCTGTTTGGAATTCTTTGACATGTTTGGAATGAATCCTCTGATAAGCTTCAGTTTTTCATGTTTGGAAACAATTTTGTATGTCAGTGGAACCCAAATTCACAGTCATAAAGTCATATATCTTCCTTCTTTGTTTGTGCTCTGATTACAAACGTTTTTTCTTTGATTGTAGGTATGTCTGAGCAGTTACCTAAGCGGCTATTTAAGCCGGGTGAAGAGACCCAAGTACATCAGATCAATAACAACTGCAAGATGGTACGCTATCTCAAAAGATTGAACAATTGGCTGCCAAAGGAGTTGAATGAAGTGAAGAAAGATCGGGTTTTTGCTCAGATTTTTCAGTTGTTCGATAATGGTTTGGGTTTCTCTGCGAGAGTGATACACAGCTTCTTGTGTAGGGAGCTGGTGACTTACAAGAAGCATGAGCTCTGGTTTGTCTTCGCGAGGAGACCTCTCCGATTTTCATTGCTTGAGTTCCATGCAGTTACCGGGCTTCAGTGTGATACTAGTCTCTCACTTAAGGAGTTGGTTGACTGGGATGATGATGGTGGTTTCTGGAGCTTAGTGATCAGGTCAAATAAGGGAATTTCTATTCTCGATCTGTGGGAAAATCACAGGGAAGCTGTTAAGAAGTGGAGTAATGCTGATCGAATTAGGCTGGTGTATCTTTGCGTCATTGTTTGTATTGTTTGCGGGCGAGATGAGAAGGCAAATATCCCGATCAAGTATGTGAAGTTGGTTATGGATCTTGAGAAGGTTCGAAATTACCCTTGGGGAGTTCCTTCTTTTGATCTTCTATGCGAGTCAATAGCTAAAACACGAGACAAACTGAAGGATAATCCTACGAGTTACGTGTTAGATGGCTTCACCTACGGTCTTCAGATTTGGGCTATGGAAGCAGTACCAAAGATTGGAAAGCTCTGTGGAAGAAAACTGAACAAAAGTTTTAAGAACGGTCCTAGATGCGTAAACTGGATGGGAGCTGCAAAGATTTCTTATGAGGAGCTCAACAAGTTGGAGAACATCTTCACACCCAAGGTAAATATGGTTTTTGTTTAGATTACTTCATCCGGTTTTTTAGATTACGTTTTATAGATTAATTCAATTTTCTTCACCTTTATTGTGTAGGATGACATCTATCCATACATCTCGTGGACAGGGAATTATGATGTAGTTGAAAGTGCAGTTTTTAGAAGAAAAGATGAGGTGGAGGATGATAGAATCAAGGTCCTCATGAGGATGATAATGAGTCACTTTGACTTTAGTGATCATCATTGGGAGTATGAAGAGACACCAGTGTTTTCATTTGGGAATAACGAAGGTGGGAAACCTATGAGCGAGGGAGAAGATGGGAATGATGAAGGCGGGAGCGATGAAGCAGGTGGGAACAATGAAACAAGTGGGAGCGATGAAGAGTTTCGAACTTCAAAAGGATCAGCAAGCATAGGCGCGAGAGAACAAAGGGAAAGAAGAGGCTCCCGGATCGTGGAATGGAAAAAAGGAAGCATAAGGTCCTATATAATAGACCACAACAGCCTTCGTTTGATGAAGATATGAAGGCTTTTGTGGCACAAATTTTTCAGCAGAATTTTGCTGCGATGGAAGAGAGGCTAGAGAAAAAGATGGGTGAAAGATTTGAGGAATTGCAGTCTCAGCTTAAAAATGTTCAAACGAACAACCCAGCTCCTAGCAACCCAGCTCCTAGCAAAGGAATTACTGGAAATTGTCTAGGTGATCTCAGAACTGAATTAATCGACTCGGCAGGGTTATTGGTTCTGATGTCATACCTGGATCCAGGGAAGAGAGAACGAGCCCATTTTCTCACATCAGCCTCTTGTAGATATCTTCCAAGCGCCGGACTAATATCAACAATTTCGGTGAAACGTTCCTGAAATTCACTATACCTATATGCCTTTGAAGCCTTTTCGACCAACGCAGTGAACCCCTTTGTACTGAAAAATTTAACCACATTGGTCAACAAGTGGTGAATGCAAATTCCGTGTTTTGATCGTGGGTATACAGTCCCAATCGCTTTAGCAATTGACGTATTTCTATCTGACACAAAAGCTAAGTCTTTGCTATCAGCAATAACCACATTCAACTGTCTGAAGAACCACTCCCATGATTCATCATTCTCTGAATCAACAACTCCAAATGCAACTGGATATAAGTTGGAGTTACCATCTACAGCTGTAGCAACAAGTAGAACCCCTTTATATTTATTTCGCAGAAAAGTTCCATCAACAACAATCACCCTACGCATATGACTGTGAAATTTTTACTTTTTAATAACAACTTAATAACCTGATTGATATTTTAAAAAGATAGTTATTCTAAAACAAAAAATATTTTAACAGTAAAATTAAATAAATTCTGCATATTTATTTTAAGAATATCTTGATTATCTTTTTACACTGATTATAATCCAAAATTATATTTTTACTATATATAGATTGTAATATATTGTTGATGTTTATAGTTTAACAAAGTTTTTTACTTAAAACAATGAGTATTTATATTAGCTTTATCTATTATAACAGTAATAAAATATAATCGAAAAAATATATTATAAACATTACATAACATATAAGTAAAGTAATAAACAGAAACATGACATAAATAAATAAAAAAATTGAAATATATGGTCCGCGCCCCCTAGTTTCAAATATAGAAAAGTAACCTTAACTTTTTTTTTTTTGCATTAAGGAATGTAGGTGACCACATAATTATAGAGTTTATTAAACTTTCTATATTCTCACCTTCTAATAATCCCGAAATCTTGACTGATTTATATGAATGGTGTGTAAGTCTCGCAAATGTGTATTTAAATTTGGAATTAGTTAAAAAAAATTGACTATAATTACTGAGAAATTATTTTGTTTCTTTATCTGACCAATTAACTTAATTAACACTTATGGATTTATCCAATAGCTTCCTAATTAATATTAACATATATACTAATATACATTTAATGGAAGATACACGTAATAAGTATCGTATATTAACCCAAGACGTGATAGCCTAGTGGTAGTTCCTTGGCCGAGAGGTCAGGGGTTCAAACTCCCTAGGCCACGATTTGGGGAGGTGTGTCCAGGGCCGTAAAAGGTACAGACAAAGGCTGGCACCGGGCCTAGGTGGTGGGGCGTAAGCCCAACACCTGGTTAATCAAAAAAAAAAAGTATCGTATATTATATATTAATTACTAAAAGTGTTGAGTTGTACTATATAAAGAAGACTATACATTAACCAAAAATGCATTCCAAGTTACAATTCTCTCTAAATGTTTCTTCATAAAGTTTCGTATTTACAATCGCGGTTATTATATGCATTCCTATTACATATTACACGAGATAGAAGAATATATATATATATATATTTTCATGCATGTGTTTATTGTCAATTTAACAATTCATATATTTTTATTAAGTTGCAAAGTATACGTAATGAAAAATCTTATGTTAGTTTGATAATTTAATATAAATCTCACCCCTCGCAAAGCGCGGGTCTTAACCTAGTTCTATTTTAATTGAGAATTAGATGTTTCCCCGCAATTTTTACACATAATAGTTTCTGAACAATAACTAAAAATTTAAAAGTTTAAATTTTTAATTTCAAACAATTGATAATTAGAAACTTCAATATATATTTTTAGAAGATCACTGAGATTTAAAATAGTTCAACAACATAAACTTTAGTCATTAAATATTTTTCTCTTATATAAAATCAATATTATAACTAAGTCAGATAATTGATTTTAGAATTACTTTATATTTTATTTTAACACGTGAAAAAACAGAAATACTCTAGTGTTTAAAAGAAAAAGAGTGTTTATAGGTCCTATAAAATTAATATAATCAGTAGCTTTTATCATGAAGATTTTTTGAGCATATATTTGTGAGGATTTTAAAAACCTTAAAAAGTTCTAACAATTCCTTACCTACAAATCTAATTATTATCTAATTATTTTATATAAAAATACATAACCATCAAATTTATTTCTACAAAATGTTAAAGTATTTTATTTAATTATATATAAATAATTGATAAAAATAAAAAAAATTGATAAAACATATATACTATTTCTTTAATTCTACATTTAGTTACAATAAATCATTACTTGTAATATCACTTGTATTTTTTGTAATTTTTATTAATTAATTCTAGAGTTATCTTTTCTTTTTTAGAAGTTAACTAACAAAAGTAAACAACCCATCAAATTATAAATATTTTTTAAAGCTTAATATATTAACGATAAATAAGTAGAAAAAAATACTTATGTGACTTATCAATTAATATATAGTAAAATTTATCTCCTTAGAACTAAGGATAAATTTGATTACGATAAACATCAAAACATGTAGGAAACTGTAGTTTAAAAAATTTCTCTCATAATTTTATCAAATCACAAATCACACTTTCTCACTCGTTTTTTATTTAGTCTTAACATAAAACTCAAATGGGTTAAGCAAACAAATTCTTCCTTTAATTATTTTCAACCATCATGCTATTTTATCAAACACTAATTCATTGAAGAAAATTGTTTTTATTAAAAATAAGCGTAAACTATTATTTTCATTTTTTTAAATTACTTAAAAATAGATATTTAATTAAATCTTTTTAATTAATTATATATAAAAGAAAAAAATATATTTAATTTTTAAATAACGTAATATCGTTATATTAGGCATATATACTTAATATTAATGTCAGATACAATGTAAAATCAAAATAAACTGTTTTATTTGTATAAAATTTGTTAATTTTTTATTATTGAACATTTTAAAGTTTATTTATACCGCAAAAATACATCTCATTATTTTTAAATACAATTTTCTTACTTTCAGTTTACATTATATTTTTCGTCTTTGACTTCAACAATTGTAGAAATGATAATTTTTATTGATCTTACTTACTCAATTTATCTAATTGTTTTAAAAACACGTTGTAGTAACATAAAAAATACATATATATCGACAAAAAAATAAAAAATAAATCATAAGAATATAAAAACCAAGAACACATCAATCATATTTTATTATTTTCTTTGTGTGGCTCTATTCTTTTTTTTCCTATTAAAATTAAACGTGAAAATTGTATTATAATCAAAGCTATATAAATTATATTAATAGAGTATTAAGTCTAGGAAAAAAATGTGTTTGATTAATATAATTTTAGATGACAAACCATATAATAGTTTTAAATGAATTACTATATAATAAATGATTTACCATAGAAAATAATATATATTTGATTGTTCCGCATATATTTGACATATTTTAGAATATATATATATATATATATATATAGCAAATGAGTGATTTTAATTAATATTATTAGGTTTAGATTAATTAAATTTCTGAAATCTATGATTTATTTTATTCACTACTAATATAAATATATTTAAATCATTTTTATAATTGTTTATTTAGTATCATATGTATTTATATGTATATTATCAACTTATATAATGTAATTTATGATATTTAATTTATTTTTATAAATGAATTATGTTAATTCATCTATATTTAAGATGTTTAATTGTTTGTTTGGAAACATAGATTAGATTAGGTAATTCTAGAATTAGTTTCCTTTTAAAACATTTAATTAAATAAATAAAAAGTGAAAAACTATCGACCAATCAAATTATAACAATTAATTAAAAGTTCTCGTATGAGTGACACGTCAGCAAAATCACTAAAGTGATTTTTCAATTAATGTATAGGAGGATTTTAGATAAAAAACCATATAATAGTTTTAAATGAATTACTATATATATAATAATTGATTTACCATAAAAATATGTATTTGACTGTTTCACATATATTTGACATATTTTTAGAATATATATATAGTAAATGAGTGAGTTTAATTAATATTATTAGGTTGAGATTAATTAATTTTCTGAAATCTACGATTTATTTTATTGACTACTAATATAAATATATTTAAATAATTTTTATAATTGTTTATTTAGTATCATATGTATTTATATGTATATTATCAACTTATATAATATAATTTATGATATTTAATTTATTTTTATAAATGAATTATGATAATTCATCTATATTTAAGATGTTTAATTGTTTGTTTGGAAACATAGAATAGATTAGGTAGCTAGGTGGGTTGCTCACAAATGCGAGCATAAACATTTAATAAATTACTTATTAATATATTCATTACTAATTTAAAAACAATAATTATTATTTATATTTTCATTTGAATTTTTATGTGAAAATTCTTATATATACTATTTAAAATTCACTCATTTATAAAAAAAAATAATTTTACTTGATTAATATTTAGTTATGTGTTTTCTGTTTTTTTTAATTTTTAACTTTTATTAAAAAGTTATTTAAAATAAAAAGATAATTTGGATAACAACACTATATATATATATCATAATTATCTTTTTATTTTAAATATTTTTTAGATTTTGGATAATTTTTAATATTATTAATTTTAATTATTTATCTAAAAATAATTTAAATTCGTTTTTGTTTTTAATAATTTATATAATTTATTTATTAAGGGTATAAACGATATTAAGCACTCTAACTTTTAACGTGAGAGCTGCGTTGCGAAAAATCACTTCTCAAATAATATTATATAAAATTACTTATTAATATATTCATTACTAATTTAAAAACTATAATTATTATTTATATTTTCATTTGAATTTTTATTTGAAAATTCTTATATATACTATTTAAAATTCACTCATTTATAAAAAAATTAATAATTTTACTTGATTAATATTTAGTTATGTGTTTTCTGTTTTTTTTTTTAATTTTTAACTTTTATTAAAAAGTTATTTAAAATAAAAAGATAATTTGGATAACAACACTATATATATATCATAATTATCTTTTTATTTTAAATATTTTTTAGATTTTGGATAATTTTTAATATTATTCTTTTTAATTATTTATCTAAAAATAATTTAAATTCGTTTTTGTTTTTAATAATTTATATAATTTATTTATTAAAGGTATAAACGATATTAACTACTCTAACTTTTAACGTGAGAGTTGTGTTGCGAAAAATCACTTCGCAAATAATATTATAGATTCTAGAATTAGTTTCCTTTTAAAATATTTAATTAAATAAATAAAAAGTGAAAAACTATCGAACAATCAAATTATAACAGTTAATTAAAGAGTTCTCTTATGAGTGACACGTCAGCAAAATCATTAAAATGACTTCTCAATTAATGTATAAGTGGATTCAAATTAACTATACCTAAATCAGACTTACCATATTAACCCACGAAGAAACAACTGAGGATTTATAATAAGCATTTCGTATGTATAGTCTATGTTATACAGTATTTTTAAAAGTTTTTGATTTTTTTTTGTTATATGTATTCGAGAAACAGCTAAGTACGAATAAAAACAAAAAAAAAATCTTCACTCAAATACCCGTTAATTTTAGAGAGCAAAAGAAGAAAAAGTGTCAGACTTGTAAGGTTTCTTGGATAAATTTATAACGTAAATTTACTTTAAAATACTTATTAATTACATAATAAATGTAAATTCATATCTGTATTTATATATGTAGATTCAGTTAAATTTATTTGCAGATTCCGGAAAATATTTACTTTAAAAGTTTCTATAATACATAATAAGTAATGGAAATACATATTATTTTATTCTTTTCTCATTTGAACAATGAAACTTTCACTACAAAACTATAAAACGTAAAATGACAAAATATGCTTATTAATAGAAATGAATTTACTTACCATTTTTGCAGAAAAAATAAAAAATTGAGTTTTAAATATATATTCATATTTTTGATAAATTTAAAATTTATTGATCATCTTAAAAAATTATATGTACAAGGCAAAAAATAAGTGATCTCTCGTTTCATCCGGTTCACCACAATAGAGACAGCCCTGAGGATGGCCCCATTGACTCGTACGGTGTCATGTTGGTAGTCTATTTCTGATAGCTAGCCATGTGATGAAGGCAAACCGTGGCACTCCCTGAGGAAACTAGACCAGTTTGCTCCAAGCCAGTTTCTCCTTGCGAAGTCTAGTGAGTTCCCAAGTCATATTAGAGACAAACCTATCACCATAAGTTTCTTCCCCATTCCTCAAAAGTACTCCATCCCTTACATTCTCCACAAATTTGATACGAAAAGTTCAAATGTCGAGAACTAAGGCCTGAATATGCTGGTCACGGCACCTACAAAAATCTCGAATCTCCATCAATAAAGACATCACAAATCCCGACAGTCCTTCTAATACCCAACTTTTGTGTACTTAAATCACCCACAATATCAACGAGTCAACTTCGAAGGTGCCACAAGTCTGTCCAGAATCTCACTCCGAGCCATCCTGAATATTCATGCGAATAAATTGTTTAGCAAGCAGACAATAGTTCAAAAGCTTCCTCCAAACCCAAGAACCCACCACAATGTCTTTTGCATCCCAGAAAATTTCATGTTTTAGCAAATTCTGCTTTACCCAAACAGGCCACAACAAAGAAGACTCTCAAAATAACCTCCAAATACGCTTCAACACAAAAACAGTACTAACCTCCTTCACTTGCCAAATTCCCAAAACCCCTTCTTCATAGGAAAAACAAACATCCTCCCACGCAATTTTTGCTCGAGAAGTGATATTTGGAGAACCACTTCACAAGAAATCAGAGCACATATTCTATATTTCATCAATACAAGCTTGGGGAAGGCAAAACACATAGCACCAAAAATTTATAATGCTAGCTATGACAGATTTTATAAGTTGCAATCTCCCAGTATAAGAGAAAGGTTTACTCGTCCAGTGGAGAAAACGAGCACGAATCTTCACTAATAACAGTTCATAATCACTCCTGGTCATAATCTTTGTGGTGAGGAGAAGTTAAAGGTACCTGATGGGCAAAGCAGAAACAAAGAGACCTGCAGAAGCTGCTTCACGCTCAAGTACTAGCTTGCACCTACCCGCTGCAAATATTGTTGACTTTAATACATTTATCTTGAGTCTTGACATATTAGCGAAGTCCTCAAAAACACCTAGTGTACCCTAAAGTGAAGTCGGAGTGCCATCAGTAAACACTACTATATCATCTGCAAAGCTCAAGTGTAATTTGACTTCCTTGCACTGAGAGTGGTTCCCAATTTTCCCATCTACCACTATTTTGCTTAGGAGATTTGAGAGGACAATACTCAGAATAACATAGAGGTAAGGTAAGAGAGAGCAACCCTGTCGAATAACCCGTGAACTAGTGAAGAAGCCCTCTAGCTCACTGAAAGATCAGAGACACCACGATGTATTTGAACAACAAGCAAATCAAAGAACTTTTTCTTTGGTATTAGAAATCTTTTAAACAATCCTCCTAGATCTGTTTAATCTGAATTACTCTCAGTCACATGCGACTAGAGACGGACCAATTTCTAACTTCTAACAATATGAAAACAGCTTCTCAAGAACAACCTTCTTGCTTAAGCTTTTTCTGTATCAAGAGGTCTAACCTAAAACATCCTAAGGTTTCTTAGTTATATACCTCTTTGCACAATATCTAGTTTCCTAATATTCTGCAAAACCAAATCTTCCTTTTACTTTCTACCAAAGTAATATCTTGCAATTGGATTCTCTTGACACTTCACCAAGCTGCATCAAACTCGTTGATTGGTGTTACATCTCACATTGCCTGTGTAACACCCTTAACCGTGTAACACCAAATAAGACCAGTGTAACACCTTCTTGGTAACTTGAACAACATTGCTCCTTTTCTTGAGCTAACATTCTCCCCCTTTTTAGCTGAATGTGACAATCTAAGCTCCCTGCAAAAACAGACACATCTCCCAGTGCACAAAACAAGTACGCACAGTAAACACACTTCGAAAGCAATCATGAGGCAGCATTAATCCTAAAAGGAAAAACAGACTTCATTAGCACAAACGATGAAACCGAGTTCAAAACACAGAGTAGTAGACAAGCTAGTACACAGCGGAAGGAAACAACAAAAAAAACACGACACGAGCTAGACTACACACGCTAGTCTAACAGCACTAGTATCAGTCACTCTCATCAGACTCTGAATGTTCCACTTGCTGCTCATATTCTCCCCTTGCTTAGATGCACATTAAGATAAAAATTTCATGAGAAAATACTGGAGCTAAGCAAAAAGGAAAAAGAACCACAGCTTACTCCTCAGACGAAGTCGGATTGTTGTGAGTTCAGCAATCATCCGACTGATGTCCTCTTCAAGGTTCAGAGCACTTGAGGAAAGACCAGTACCCCACCCAGCCTTGACATCCTTAACCACGGACTTAGGATGTCCAGTCATTTCCACATCACACTCATGAGGTGAAATGATGCGTTGAAACTCAAGGACTTGCTGAATCAGAGAGGGAAAGATGATCCTTCTGTTCTTATCAATCTCAGCAGCTTGAGAGAAGACCATAATCTGATTATATGCCATCATCCCAAAATCAAAATTTGGAGTGGTGTGAATCATGTACAGAAACTTGAGACGCTCCTGAGTCATCCTGGTGTAGTTCGCCGTGGACAGCCAATTGGAGCACACAAGCTTGTAGAGAACTTGGTTTTGCTGCGTGAGGTACTTAGAGCACATGTCCTCCCACCGTTGCACCCGATCATCAGTAAGAAAGGCACACACCCGATCAATGTTTGCAGTCAGATAATCTGGGTTCTCTCCTACATGAATACGGAGCATGGAGTTGATCAAACCTGGTGAGAATTTGACCATTGATCCTCTGAGAAACACAGCTACCCCACTATCCGTGTCTTCATGATCCGGGAGATTTGCGAGAAACTCCCGCACAACAGTCAGTTGATAGGAGTCAGTATCAATCAAGGAATAGATCAGACCCGCCTGGACAACTACATTCCTAACATCATCTAACTTGTTGTCGGTGAGAGAGATGGTTTGTTGGTTAACAAACTTACGAGGGACCAACTTCTTGTAGCGTTTAGCTGCATGTGCCATGACAAATCGACTTGTCACAGGGACAGTATTGGAGCGAAGGAGATCGGGATTCGCTAGATGCCGGAGCTGAAAAGCCGCATGACTAGCCTCATAGCGCGGTTCCTTGGGCAGAAACTCAATGGTCTCGTCATCAGATGAGGCTGAGAGTGAGGTAGGTTCAGTTGGAATTTCCACGGGTGGTGAGGACGGTAAATCGAAAGTCGGAGCAGAGCGGACCTAGAGCGGCGTTGACGGGTTCGTTTCCGAGACGAGGAAGCTGCAGAGACAGAGACCAGCGCTGGAGGATTCGGGGTGTCACCCTCACGGTTCAGACGAGCACTCCTTCGTGCTGGTTGCATGGCGGCAGAGTGAGATTGTGGGGCAAAGTGGTGTCGTTGAGAAGAAAATGATGTGACACCTCAAGAGAGAGCTTTTTCTCATTTAACCCTAATTCACTCAAGAGTGGGACAATTAGCAGCATAAGCACATAAAGCCCACATTGCTCGGCCCACAAGAGTCAAAACAAATGCTTGTTAAAGTGATAATTGAGATACAAACCAAAGCACAATTGACAATTTTACCAGTGTGGATGACAAGCACTTACAGCAGTAAGAGAGTGTGGTTGACTGAGTCATAGTTGAACACGCCAAGTATCACTGATGCAGAGATTTACCACGATCAACACAGAAGCGAGCACACTCTGACCTGCCTTGTGTACCAGAGAGGAGTTGACACAGCTTATCCCACGCCTTCATCACCCAAAAGAAAATGAAGTCAATAGATCAACTCAAGTCTGTAGCTATTTCTCAGCCGAGTAGCTGTCACAAACATGATCTTCCTAAGAAGACTATCCAACCGCAAGTCCTTTGACTCCCACACCCATATGGAAACAGAAACATTCTTCAACACGAATGTCTATCGCTTCGTCTTCATAGACACACAAGCACCAAGAGACAAGAGATTGTCTCTGCCCAGTCCGGACAGTGATCAAACTCAGAGTCAAAGTGGTGTGACACCCAGCTCCAACACAAGTATCCATCATCCCAGGCCTTCAATATTTCTCAAGATAGTGAGGAGTCACACAATATGCATTTTCTTCCAAGAGACACGTAATTGTCTCTGCCTGATCAGGACAGTGATCGAACTCAGAGGCAAAGTGTAGTGACACCCAGCTCCAACACGAGTATCCTTCGTTTCAGGCCTTTTTTTAAAAGAACAGATGGTGTCACACCGAGCTTGTGTTGCTGAACGCCGCAGAGATGTGACACCGTTCAATCATTGTGTGTCTCCCCAACGAGATTGATTCAATTCTCTTCTTCAGTGTTTCTGTGTTCACTCCAGACAGTTACCAGTGCTTAACCTAGAATGGAGCAACATCCTAGTTCAAGATGGGTGTCCTTCTTGGTGAACCCAATGAGTGTGGATTAAGGAACCGTTGGCATACACTCCTCAGAGGTAGATTTGCTGATCCAAGGTTTTTGAGTAGAGTGACTAACGAAGCATGTGACTTTTAGTATGTACAGCCCCCCTCTCAGCACGACAATGCAGTCAGAGTTGAACAATACCCAAAGCCTTCCGGAGACCCAGAAAGGTATTGTAATCCAGTGGTTTAGTGAACAAGTCTGCAAGCTGTTTTTCAGATGATACATGCTCAAGAATAACGACTTTCAGTTCAACCAACTCTCTCACAAAGTGATGTCAAATATCCACATGCTTGGTTCTTGAGTGCTGAATTGGGTTCTTGGAAAGATTTATAGCACTCATATTATCACAATGAACAAGCATAGTTTCAGAAGTGATACCATAATCCACGAGCATTTGGCGCATCCATAGTAACTGAGTACAACAACTTCCCAAGGCAATGTACTCTGCCTCAACTGTAGAGAGAGACACACAATTTTGTTTCTTGCTGTGCCACGACACCAAATTGTTTCCAAGAAAGAAACAGCCACCAGACGTACTCCGTCGATCATCAATGCAACCTGCCCAATCAGCATCACAAAACCCTGCAAGATTCACATTAGTCTCAAAGGTATAATGAAGTCCAAAGTACCTTTCACGTATTTGATCACCCTCTTTACCGCTTTGAGATGTGACTCTTTGGGCTGTGCCTGATACCTGGCGCAAATGCCCACGCTCAAGCAAAGGTCTGGACGACTAGCCGTGAGATAGAGAAGACTCCCAATTATTGCACGATACAGCTTCTCGTCAACTGGTTTTCCTTCTCCATCTTTAGCAAGTTTGGTGGTTGTACTCATTGGAGTCTTAGCTACCTTGCTAGTTTGCATCCCAAATCGCTTGACAAGGTTCTTAGCATAGGTACTTTAGGACACAGTGATTCCATCTTTGAGCTGTTTTATCTGAAGTCCAAGAAAAGTAACTCAACTCACCAACCATGCTCATCTCAAACTCTTTTGTCATAGTCTTGACAATATCTTCAACCATTTCTTGCGAGGTTCCCCCAAAGATGATGTCATCCACATGCACTTGGACTACCAAGATGCCCTTAGCAACTTCTTCCACGAACAGTGTCTTATCAACTCCACCCCGCTTGAACCCAGACTTGATCAGAAACACTGTGAGCCTCTCGTACCAGGCCCTTGGATCCTATTTCAGACCATATAGGGCTCTCTTAAGTTTGTACACGTGATCAGGAAAGTGAGGGTCTTCAAAACCTTTCGGTTGTGAGACATACACCTCTTCCTACAGCAATCCATTCAGAAATGCACTCTTAACATCCATCTGGTACAACTTAATCCTCAGGTAACAAACAATGCCGAACAAGAGTCGTATTGACTCTAATCGTGCCACAGGAGCAAATGTCTCATCAAAGTCGACTCCTTCAATTTGTGAGTATCCCTGGGCTACAAGTCTGGATTTATTCCTTGTGACATTCCCTTCTTCATCCGTTTTGTTCTTGTAGATCCATTTGGCTCCCACAACATTGACATTCTTGGGTCGAGGAACGAGATCCCACACTTGTAGTCTGTCGAACTGTTCCATCTCAACATGCATTGAATCTGTCCAAAACTCATCCTCCAATGCTTCCTGGATATTCTTTGGTTCAAAGAGAGCAACACAACACTCCAGTCTACCCATTACTGACTTCAGACACGCGAACTTCACCATTTCCTTGAAGTCTATGTGCTTCTTTCGAGTGACTCTCTCATCAAATACACCACCAATGACATCCTCTGCCGAGTGATTCTTGTGTACTTGCTGAATATCCAGATTGACCTCCTCTTCTTCGTGTTCTAAGTCATCCTCGGACTCATCTTTTACTTTAGCCTCAGACGGTGCAGGTGTAGCTGATGTAACACCATCGATTAAGTGTGTCATACTTGCCTGATAGAATCCAACACTGTCATCAAAGACCACATTCACATTATCACCAATGAACTTAGTCTGTTTGTTGAATACCCTGTAAGCTGAGCTATTTGGAGAATATCCCAGGAACATGCCCACATCACTTTTGGCCTCAAACTTACCAGGATGCTCTTTGTCATTAAGAATATAGCATAGGCACCCAAAGACATGCATGTGACTGAGATTTGGCGTTTTCCCTTTGAGTATCTGGTATGGTGTTGTCATGGTCTTCGGCTTGACGTATACTCGATTAATCACATAGCATGCGGTACTGATTGCTTCTGCCCAGAACCCGGAGGGCACACTGTTGCTGCACAACATAGCCCTAGCCATTTCTTGGAGTGTTCAGTTTTTCCTCTCAACCACTCCGTTTTGCTGTGGAGTTCTGGGAGCAGCATACTGGTGTCGGATTCCCTGGCTTTGGCAAAAATGATCAAACTGCTCGTTCTGAAATTCACCACCATGATCACTCCTTATTTGAGTTATACCACCTTTCTCTTGTTTAAGCTGCAGTGCTCGGATCCGAAAGCTGTCGATTGCATCTGATTTGCTCCTCAGAAAATCAACCCAGGTATAACGTGAGAAATCATCCACCAGTACAAAGATGTAACGTTTTCCGGCAATACTTTCGGGTGATATAGGTCCTATAAGATCCATGTGAACCAGTTCCAAGACTCGCTTAGTTCTAATCTCAGACACTTGTTTATGCTGAATCTTGATCTGCTTACCCTTGCAGCATCCTCCACACACAGTATCAGTCTGCTTTTCAAGTTCTGGTACTCCTCGAACAACCTTTGCTTTCACAATTCTTGAGAGCCCATTAGTGTTCATGGGACCTAGTTTCTTGTGCCAGAGATCCAGCTGTGATTCTTTAGCCGAAAAGCACACATTAGATGATTTTCACATGTAGCAACTATTATCACATCAAATTCCTCTCAACACAAGATTGCCCTTTGAATCCACAACACGACACTCTTTACTTGTAAAGACTACTTCCAATCCTTCATCACATAGTTGACCCACACTGATAAGATTAGCCTTAAGGCCGTCCACAAGATACACATTTACCAAATGAGGTAAATTGTTTCTCTCCATAACGCCAATGCCACGAATTTTGCCTTGTCCACCATCTCCAAACGTAACTTTACCACCTTTGACGTGTTCGATCTTATCAAGATTGTCATGATCCCCAGTCATGTGCTTGGAGCATCCACTATCGAAATACCATGGAAGCATAGACGATTCAGGTTCATCTGTGGAGGTATAGGCAACATTGCATTGCTGAGTATCCTTTGGTTCACACCAAGCAAAGTTGCATGCAAGAGTTCCAGTCTCAACAATTTGTGGGTGTGACACCAGATTATTTGAGTGTAACACTTGACTTTCTTCAGTGTAGGACTCAAAATTACACAAAGCCTTATTCTCAACAGCTTTCTCTGCTGGGTGTGACCCCGCAATATCAGTATGTGACTTCTCATGCACTGTTGATTTAAAACCATGATATAGATCTTGCTTGGATATCCAGACATGTCCATACACCTTAGGCTCCACAAAGCATAGATTCATCCTCCAGGCTCGTTGATACTGACTTCTTCGCTTCTGACAGAATCTAACCTGATGATCCGTCTTTCCACAGAAATGACACCCATTTCGACGTCTTCCAGCCACTCTCTTCTTTGAGTCATTCTGACACACGACTGGGAGTTGATGTTCAGTTGTAGGTCTGTCTTGGAGATGGTCATCTGTTTGCTTACAAAACACAATTCTGTCACTTTCCTCTCTGCTTACTGAAGTTGCACCATGGAAACCAAGACCCCAATTAGCTTTAGGGGGTTGTCCAATAGACAGAATATGGTCCAAATTCGTAGTACCTTGTTAAGCATTCTGATCTGTTTATGTTTCTCAGTGATATTCCCTTCCAACAGCTTGTTCTTCTCAAGTTCTTGAGTCAGTAATTCCTTCATCTGATTGAGTTGTTATACAACAGCCTTTTGACTTTGAATCTGTTCTGCTAGTTTCCCTTTGAGCTCCAAGATTTCAAAACTGGAATCGCTTTTGATTGCACTCTCCTCATTTTCAGGACTGGTTTGTTCTAGTTCAAGAATGTTCACTTGAGCTTTCAGCATAGCTTTGTCTTTCATGAGTTGCAAATTCCCATGACTCAGCTCAGTGAACATATCAAACAAGGAACGGTATTCAGTCTCAAGATCTGGATTCACGCCATCGTCTTCTTCTTCATTTTCTGTATCGGTTCCTTGTTTCACCTCTGAGCTTTCCTCATGTCCCATGAACGCCACAAAGTTGAGAAGCAATTCCTCACCATCACTGTCACTATCAGATTCGGTGTCACTAAGACACAGAAGTGATTTCTCTCTTTCTTTCTTCAGACTGTTAGGACATTCACTCCGAGTGTGACCAAACCCCTTGCATTCAATACACTTTAGCTCCTTCCTCTTGGCTAACGGACAATCACTGCGAAAGTGTCCGTAACCTTCACATTCATGGCACTGAAGATCCTCTTTGCGAGTACTTTTAGATGATTCCGACCTTGTGGACTGACTATTGGAACGACTCCCTTCATTCTTCTGAAAACGATTACTGGAGCAACCTCCCCCTTTCTCTAAACGTTTAATCATTTTGTTGAAGCTTCTAGCCATTAAACCAATATTGTCCTCAATCTTCTTAACTCTGTCATCTTCCTTGGCCTCTGCAATAAAGGCTATACTCTTTTGGGACTTAGACAGTTGATCAGCTTTCTGTAGATCATGAACTTTGAGTATTCCTGACAGCTGATCAAAATTCATCTCATCGGTATCAACAGCAATGTCTAGAACTGCTTTATACGCCTCGAACCTTGGTGGAAGACACCTCAACAATTTCTTAACCAGATCCTTTTCTTCATACTTCTTACCAAGGACTGAAGACTCACTAGCAAGTTCGCTAATCTTTGCTATGAATCCATCAATTGGTTCATTATCTCCCATTCTTAGATTCTCAAATCGTGAGGCTAAGTGGTCGATTCTAGTTCGTCGAACACTTATGTTGCCTTCAAAGTGATTGATCAAGGTGTCCCACGCCTCCTTAGCTGATTCACACCCTTGAATTATCTTGAACTGTTCCAAATCCACAGCTGAAAATATGGCGGTCAGGGCTTTGGAGTTAAATTTTGACGCCAACTTGTCTGAATCAGTCAAACGTTCTTTAGGTTTTGGAGCCAGTGACTCATCATCCAATAGCATGGTAGGAGGGTTCCAACCTTGTTCCACAGCAGTCCAAGCATCCTCATCAATTCCTCTGATTATGTGTCGCATTCTTGCCTTCCAATGACCAAAGTTATTGCCGTCTAGCATGATAGGCTTGTGAACAGATACCAAATCTTTCATGGTGTCCATGATAGTCGCAGGATCTCAACCTGTTAGTAGTTTCTCAACACTACAGAGGTTTCCCGCTCTGATACCAAATGAAAGATCAGAGACACCATGGTGTATTTGAACAACAAGCAAATCAAAGAACTTTTTCTTTGGTATTAGAAATCTTTTAAACAATCTTCCTAGATCTGTTTAATCCGAATTACTCTTAGTCACATGCGACTAGAGACAGACCAATTTCTAACTTCTAACAATATGAAAACAACTTCTCAAGAACAACCTTCTTGCTTAAGCTTTTTCTGTCTCAAGAGGTCTAACCTAAAACATCCTAAGGTTTCTTAGTTATATACCTCTTTGCACAATATCTAGTTTCCTAATATTCTGCAAAAACCAAATCTTCCTTTTACTTTCTACCAAAGTAATATCTTGCACTTGGATTCTCTTGACACGTCACCAAGCTGCATCAAACTCGTTGACTGGTGTTACATCTCACATTGCCTGTGTAACACCCTTAACCGTGTACCACCAAATAAGACCAGTGTAACACCTTCTTGGTAACTCGAACAACATTGCTCCTTTTCTTGAGCTAACACTCACTATTTACAGAAACTGAAAAGTTGTTGTAGCTATGCACCTTATGATCCAAGTAACAAAAAGATATGGATAGTTCATGGCTCGCAAGACCAGTCAATAGTTTCGAAGGCTTTAGATATATCCAACTTGATAGCATATCGAGAGAAAACTGGCAACTTGTGATAGTCTTTAACCAGCTCAGTAGCCAATAAGACATTCTTTAGGAGCAATCTTTCCTTAACAAAAGCACACTGATTCAGTTCAATAATCTGTGGAAGAGTTGCTTTAAGTCTTTTTGCAATTATTTGTCAATTCAACAAATCTTCTTCGTCGCTTTTAGAAAACCCTTCACTTTAAAGAATCTCTAAAGGACTTATTAAATAACCAAAAATAGTGTTTATTTACTTTCTTTTAGTTTGAGCAACAAAAGGGAAACTACAAAAAAGTAGTGTAACGTAAAATGACTTAAATATGTTAAGCTAAATAATACAAGAATAATGTTTTATATCTATATTTATATATTTAATACACCTTTTTGTATCTTTTAGAAATATGTTACAAATTGATTTTATTATCATTAAAACAAGTTTTAATAGTTTCCATTGGTTAATACCAATGTTTATGAAATTGATAAACTATAACTAGATGTTTTATCGAGGACTATCATACATGTGGGTTACTCGGAGCTAGAACATTAACATTTTTTAATGTAAAATTATATTAAGCAGAAAAATAAAAACAATTATATATAATGATCACATGAGATCGATTGTATTTTAATTGAAAAAGAATTTCGGACTTAAAAAAAGAATAATTTGAAAAAAAATTTAAAAATGAATTTTTTTTTGTAAATATAAAAATTATTTATTTATTTTTATATCTATAGAGTAAGTGTATAAAAGTCTTTTCCCTTTTTAATGAAATATTTTTGATCATTTTATTTCTTGCGTGTTCTTTTGATAAAGAAAAAAAAACTCATTTTAAATTCTTTTAAGAGATTTTTCATATATATAATTCCATATTTTTAAATCACAGATCAAAATCTAGTTAATTTACGTTTTAACTAACAAAAAGATCATTATAATCATTTCTATAATTTCAACATTTGTATCCCAATATTACATTCTACAATATTCCTCATATCCAGGAGGTGTCGGGATAGTTGATAAATTTCCAAAATCATCAATTCAATTTGGTTACAAGATTGAGGAATCCAGAAGACAAGAAATGTGTGATATTTTGGGGATCGAAAATATTGTTGGAATGGGATCATATATGGAAATACCATAGAGTATGGGAGGCTCAAAAATACAGGTCTTTGGCTTCACTCAGGATCATTTAACTAACAGGGTGAATGGTTGGACTTTCAATTTTTTCACGAAGAGACGCAAGGAAGTGATCATAAAATCAGTGGTCACAGCCTTACCAAATCATGTGATGTCATGTTATCGGTTGATGAAAGCAACAACAAAGAAATTAACGAGTGAAATGGTTCAATTTTGGTGGAGTTCAAGGGGAAATACACGAGGAATGCACTGGAAGTCTTGGGATAAATTATGCAAGACTAAGGATGAGGAAGGCTTGGAAATTAAGGAGCTTGTGTATTTTAATACGGCGATGCTTGGGAAACAGTTTTGGAGATTGATTGAAAAACCAAACACTTTATTTCTCGTGTTTTAAGGGTCAGTACTTCAGGATGTGTCACCACTGGAACTGATCAGATCATATTCACAGTCTTATGGATGGTGGAGTATTGTATCAGCTAGATCTCCGGTTAGCAAATGACTAATCAAAAGGGTGGGATCAGGATCATCCATAGTTTGGCATGATCCATGGATCCCAACCACTTACTCGAGACCAACAAATAGTAACCTTTCTACTCTTTTAAATCTTTACCCGGACTTGACAGTGGATGCTTTCATTAATCCGGTTACCCGAGAATGGAATTCTCAATTTATTCGTGAATTGGTGGGCCCATTGGATGCGCAGATCATAGAAAGTATTCTGCTAAGCATGAATCAGATTATAGATAAGGATGGATGGCATTTTACAAAAAAAAATGGAAAATATTCGGGCAAAACTGGATACCAAGTGCAATGTGCTTATCCAGATAAAAGGGGGAGGAAAACATAATTGGAACCATGGTGATCCCACTACAAGCATTTTTCTGGAAAATATGTTGTCCTCCCAAAATAAAACATTTTCTTTGGCAAATACTGACATGATCTATTGCAGTTAAGAAAATTTTGAGAGCAAGAGGACTGCAAGGGGACATGTATTGTTCAAGGTGTGGAGCACCGGAGAAAACAATAAACCATGTGCTTTTTGAATGTCCACTAGCGGTCCAAGTATGGGCACTTTCAAAGATTCCATCAAATCTGGAAATTTTTCCAACTCAGTCACTTTTCATGAATATGGATCATCTATTTTGGAGTATTTATCAACATATAGAGGATCATCATTTTGCATGGATTCTACGGTATATCTGGAAAAGGCGAAATAGCAAGGTATTTAGTAATTTGGATATCGACCCGAGAGATACTTTGAGGGTAGTAGAAACAAAAGCGTTACTCTGGGCTCTCACTCAAGTTCCTGCCTCACAGGAAGAATCTAGGAATATAGGAACTGTGTCTATCAATCTAGCATGTAGAGCACGGCGCTGGTGTTTCACAGATGGATTTTGGAAGGAGAATGATACTTTTTTAGAACAAGGATGATATAGTACTCTAGAAGGTTTTGATGGGAACAAGAAACGTCAAGGCTTCATTATCACCCCTACATGCGGAGATAGAAGCGTTTATTTGGGCAATGGAATGTGTGCGGAACCTACATCAGTTTCAGGTTACTTTTGTAACAGATTATTCTCAATTGGTGAAGATGATGTTGACACTAGAGGAATGACCAACTTTTGCAAGTTATTTAGAAGACATTAAAATCTTGCAAGAAAGTTTTTATAGTTCAGAAATCATTCATGTATCAAGAACACAAAATTCAAAGACAGACAGTCTAGCATGCGGTGCCATGAAATAGACGACTTTTTTGTTCACATGAGTGTAAAGCTTTCCTTTTGGGTAACAGAGTCAGTTTGAGTTTGTAGTCTATTTTGATGATAAAGGAAAAAAAAGTATTCCTCATATCCACTGTTTAGAGTTACAGTTTTTCCAAGGTTTATTAATGAATTGTTAACTAAATTAAGTAATTAGAAATGAATGAATGGTAAACCATTAATTGACATTATTATTGACTTATCAAAGCTACGTTCAGTAACAATCAAAGAAACTGATACACCTTTTCTGGTACACTTTTTTAATCTAAATAATGTTTACACTATGTCGTGAATCATGTGAGCCCTCGAACCCGTCTTATTAGCCTTAATTATTTCTGCGGGAGGAATAATATATAGAAATTAGCAACGAGGTGTCACTTTTTAATAGACCACTATTTGCACGACACGTCTTAGTTCATATGAGTATTCTTTAACGTGCATGACTTTGAATATATTAATTCGATAACCTCAGATTAGATTAAAATTAAATTAATGTATGACGTAAAAGATTTAATATCCTCATGTCTCGAATTTTCATTATCTGTCGATAGGTGTGGCAAAAAAAAAAGGGTTAAATCAAAGATCAAGATTATCAAATTCGTTATTGCTGTTTAGGGTTACAAAATATGCATATGAAAATGCGGACCATCTTATCCGAATGGTTAGTTTACAAGAATATCTACGTATGTTTAGAGTTTTATATAAATGTTTATGTACATATATGCATAAGATTAAATAATTATGATCCGAATGATTGAAAAAAAGTTAGAGACAGTGTATCAAAACAGGGGATTATGTTGAGATTAGAAGTGATTTGATGAGTAATTAAGAGAGTATAACACCAAAAAGACAGCATAGTGGAGAGGGTATTTATTTTAAATTAATATGAATATTAATATGAATTGAAATAATATCTACTATAGATTGTGTGCACATGCATTTCCCCTACCACGTACATTATTATTTTACAATCTGTCTAGTTCTTCTCTATCTTTCCTCGACTATGATTTAATATTACTCAAATTATTGATTTGTTAAGGATTTTATTTAAAATCATTTTTATCGAATCAAATCCCATTGATCCTGTTACTTACCTCGACAGCCAATCAGACCTAAAGTTCTTTTCTCTATGTTATTTTATTAAAATGTTTAATTATATTGTTCTTAGTTTATTTTATCTCTGCGATCGAAAAGCTTTAGCTGTATAAAAGTATAGCATAATATCAGTATAACTCGAGCGTTAAATACATTAGGATTTTGACATTGCAAATTTTTGTGTTATGTAAAAACTAATACAGTTTTTCTCAAACTGATATTCTATGTAAAAAGTATGCTACGTGTTGTTTAAAAACATTATGCTAGCATTCATCATTGATCTTATCATACTTTTCAAACAACAATAAATTTGAACAGTTGAAAGAAATAAACTGAATTGATATAATATGTAGCATCAAAACCCAGTATGGCATACCAAAACTTCAGTCTCAGTTTTTGAATCCATTACTTAAAGTGGAAGATTTGATAAATCTAGTGAACACGTCTATAGAATGTGGATTTACTTAAAATTTATATACAACTAGGATGTCCAAGTTATTCAGAGTATGGCGATTAGTCGCCTCCCTAAATCGGATACATATGACTGGCACTTCAAAGAACAAGGACGCTACACGGTTAAATCGAGTTATAAAACAGAATTGATATATTCTAATTTGGGAGTCCCTCAGATTTTCTTTGGACCAAATATGCTACCTTTTCGTTTGGAAGCTCATTGTTTACTGAAGTTGAAACACTTTGTATGGCAAGTGATAGCGGGCTGTTTACCAGTTAACAAGAGTCTGCGATCTTGTGGAGCACAAGAAGAATCAATTAATCATGTCATGTTTGAATGCCTACCAGCAATTCAAATAGAGGCTCTCTAAAATTTTGTCGCAGCCAAGCATTTTTCCTTTTTCTGTAATCTTTACTAATATGGATTACTTATTTTGGAAGATCTCAAAGGAGCTTGACTTGAGTTATTTCCCGTGGATTATATGGTATATTTGGTAGATTTATAATCATAAAATTTATAAAAACAAAACTGGGAATCCAGAAAAAATTCTACGACTAGCGGAGGTTGAAAAAAAATTCACTACAAGAAAACAAGGCATATTCCGATGGATATTCTGACGGAGAAGCACTTCCTCGGAATATACCGACGCAATTCCGACGATATTCCGAGGATACCCAAAAATCATGTTTCCTTGGAAATTCGTCGGAAAATACCGACGAAATTCCGAGGAACACATATTTCGTTAGTATAATTAGAGAAAATTTTGAGAACAATTACTTCGTCGTTTTTTTCCGATGGAATTTCGACGATAATTTATCCGTTAAAGAGACGTTGTGGGGTTTTGAAAAATTCCGACGGAATTCCGAGGATTCGTCGGAATTCCGTCGGAATTGCCGGCAACATTTCATCTATAAATACAAGCACCCCTCACCCTCTTCATTCACTCAATATTTTCATCCTCTCACTTACTTTACACACAATACATATTCAAAAAACCATGTCTTCCTCAAATTATTATCGTTCTTGGACGGATTGACCTCATTTGGATCCTAACACGAGGTTGCTTACGGATGAATATCAAGAAGGTATAACCGAATTCATGGGGCTAGTTCAATGGCAACCTGAAGCAAAAGCGGGTATGTTAAGATGTCCTTGCTCTACTTGTAAAAATAAAAATGTTATAAAAGAGTGAGATGTTTGGACACATCTATATTTGAATGGGTTTACACGGAGTTACAAAATTTGGTATCATCATGGCGAAACTTATTATGAATATGGTAGTACTAGCGAACCTCAGACTGCAGAGAGGTTAGAAGAACCAATTAGAACGGATGTAGATTATGGTGTAGGTACTGAGCAGATGGTAAATGATCATTTTAGAGGGGAAGAATTACCCAATGCAGAAGCTAGGAGATTTTTTGATATGTTGGATGCATGCAAAAAATCTTTGTACAAAGGTTGCAGAGATGGTCATTCACCTATATCATCTGGAACAAGACTGATGGGCATTAAAACATATTATAATTTGGCTGAAGAATGTGTAGATGCGATTGCTGATTTTGTAAAAGGTGTTATACCAGAAGATAATCTAGCTCCGGGTTCATACTACGAGGTTCAGAAACTCGTAGTTGGTCTTGGTTTATCGTATCAGGTTATAGATGTATGCATCGATAACTGTATGATATATTGGAGGGCGGATGAGAATCGGCTTCAGTGCAAATTTTGTGGGAAGGCTCGTTATAGAGATACGAGTGGAAGAGTTCCAGTGCCATACAAAAGGATGTGGTATTTGCCTTTGATAGAAATGTTGAAGAGGTTGTATCAGTCTGAACGCACATTGCAACCAATGAGATGGCATGCGGAGCATTCAACAGACGGTGAGATTAGACATCTTTCAGATGCAAAAGCTTGGAATCATTTCCAATCAACATATCCAGAATTCGCGTATGAGAGAAGAAATGTCTACCTTGGAGATCGAATGGTAAGTTGAATCTATTTTTTTATTTCAATTCTTTAAACATTTTTATTTCAAATTTTAATGCACTTCTTATAATTTTGAGGCGGAAGAAAATGATGGTGAGCCGGTTGATGATCTCGCCCTAATGAGGATGGCGTATACCAACAAAAAGACCGGTGAGATTTCTGATGGTCTTGTGAGGGAAGTGGTCGACCTGGTCCAAAGCCAGAAGGAAGAAAAAGAGTTCCGCCTATATCAGTTTCTCTCTGATGAGGACACCACTACTGCTGCTTCCACCAACCTATCTCGAGGTCAAATCAACGAACTCGTTGAATCGGTAAAATCTTCATTAAAATTTTTACTATATTTTCATTTCTTTATCTTTATTGCTACTAAAAAATTTATGTTTTCTTTTTCATACAATTCCAAAGAGAAAAGGGTGTTTGGTCGGTTTGGGTCGTCGATTCTCGTCGGTTGCTTCTTCTTCATCAGCGCCTTTTGTTGATCCGGCACTTATGGCGCAGCTACAGAACAAGGATGACCGCATTTCAGCATTGGAGACCCAGAACAACACCATTATTGCTCAGATGGCCGCGCAACAAGCTGAAGTGGAAGCAACGAAGAGGGCGAATGCACAAATGATGGATATGATGAAACGGATGTTCCCGACCGAGTTTTAGTTTGTGTTTTTTTTAATAAATTTTTTTTTAATGTTTTCTTTAAATTTCTAAAACTTTTAATATTATAATATGTTTTCTATTTCAGTATAAAATAAAAATTTCTAAAAATTTTAAATTTCTAAAACTTCTTCAAATTCCCGACCAATCGCGGATCGCCACGTGTCGCGGAACCCCGCAAACAGTGCAAGAGACTCACTAAGAATAAATCTTTATTCAGAGATTTTAAAGATTAAATTCTTAATTTTTAGTGGAATTTACTAATTATTTAATTATTTTTCTTTAAAGATTCCATTTAAGAACTCCCTTTGTGGATGATCGTAGTCTGTTCAAGATTCTTGAGCTTACAGTAATCTCTTTATGTATCGACACTATATAAGGCCCTATGGGTGATACAAGAGTTTGACGATTGCTTCTCTTTACCATTTTTTAAGTTGTTAAAGAGAGATGAGTTTTCCTATAGTTTCTTACTTTCCTTTACCATCTGTAGATTATTGTAATTATGTACATTACATTTTAATTTATTTTTAACTACAATATTTAAGTAAGAAACCGAGCACACTTTGAAAAGCAAATCATTCTATTTTCTTTTCACGATCAAGAACATAGTGCTATGTTTAACCCAAAATTCAAATCATATTCATATTTATATTTGCAAGAATGTAAAATACTTAACAATGCAGATATGATTATTGAGGCGATACTATGAACTATAGAATATATAGCTGAATACCTTAAGCGTAAGTTGTTTGACATTACTATATAGGAAAACATATGCGTCTTCCCTAAATGTACAAATACAATCATCATTGTTCGAGTCTTCACCAGATTATAAATTCTCTGGAATCAAGACTATATTACAGCTACAAAACAAGAGATGATAATGATGCAACAGAGAAAGCACACCAAAAAAACAGTGGAATTAAAAACACATATAAAAAGTGGATAGTATATTGTTGATATATATATCAGAATTGGATGTTGCTCTTGAAACTCTGACCAAACCGCCAATTCGAAGGAACAACGTTGAGAGCTGCTTTGGTTTTTCCATTGCTAAGTTGAACTTTGAAAGAGAGAGATTGACCATTGAGGTAGGTGTTGCTTTGCCAGTTAGCTCCCCAGTTTCTTGACATTGTCTCCCACTTGTTGCTCCTTGATCCTTTAATCCAAACTTTAGAGATCTCACCAGCTCCTCCTACGTTTGAGATGAGGACTAGCTCGAAATAGTCCCTACCGTTCATCGTGAATCTCATCCCTCCGCTCCTTCTGCATCCGACCCTATAAGAACAAGAACCTTTAAAGCACGCAATTTCATGACATCCCTTTTTGTTTTTAATGACTAAGGGCATATTTATTGCATGTCTTTTAGCAAATGTTTTTAACATTTATAAAAGACGTTTCTTAGCTTTTAACTAAGAAAACCTAAGAACCGTCTCTTAACTAATTTTTTTTTTAAAAAAGGTGTCAAATTAATTTCAGAACCCTTCCCTAAAACACCGGAGATAAACATTGCCTAAGAGTGTCTAGATCCGAACGTCTTCACATGTCCCTATAGAAGTCCAGATTATATTAAATTATTTTTTTAGAAGATCATTCTCCTCTTAGCGGTATTGAACCTATGACCCCATGAACCTCTCCTAGGTGATTCAAATTTTATTAACAAGAACCCAACGTGACATTCTTTAAACTATATGTAAACGGTTATTTTATTACCTTCTGTAGTGGATGGGGACGATTCCAGCTTTGTACTTAGCGATGGTGAGAAAGGCAGGCTGAGCCATGTCGAAGTGAGGTCTTGGTGGGTTGCACCATCCCCCATCGTCGCTTGACTGAGCAAAGTTTGGTGGACAGAAGTTTGTGGCTGTGATAGTAATGTATCTGCCTTTAAGACACCATTGTGGCACTTTGGTTGCATCGCAGACAATCTGGTAACATCCACCACATGACTTGCCGTCATTGAACAGTGCCGTGCTCAATGCCGCAGTGTTGTCTTGTATACCGTCCGCTGTCATAGGTTTCCATAACCACTAAGCTCCACCTGAAAAAAGTAAAACTATATATATATCAGTTTCTTGAGGAAGAGAAAATTCATGAAATGTTCATATTCTTTGAGGAATATATTTATTTGCTAATATAGAACTGAACTGAGCCAGTCTGAAATTCTTTGATAGTATAAGTTCTCCATATCGAAAACCAAACAATTTAAAGTGTTAAACCAACCAAATGTCAAGCCCTTGTTTGGGAACTTACCCATTGTACCAGAAGCATCACTTCCACCATAGAAGGTCGCATGAGCTTGCAGCCAACCTGCAGAAACAGTGCTGATCTTCATGAAGAACATTGTGTTGAGGATAACTGCGGCCAAAAGAGAGAATATTTTCGTCATTTTTCTTAGGTTTTTTTTCTTAACTTCGATTAATATGAGTAAAGAAGTTGATGATTATGCTGTTAGATGCAAGAGAACTATTTATAGTTAAATTCAGAGATATTTTCAAGTAAGAGTTGTGTACAAATTAATTATATATGGCTTGGAATTAGCGGAAAAACGTTGAAATAATAATATGATTTGCTGATGATTGACCTAATGATTATACGACTGAGTAAAATGCGGAGTTTTCTAACATATGATAATTAAGTTAATCCTATAAGGCATGTGAATAATTTTGTCAACCAAATTAAATTATTACATGTTTATAGTCAAGTCGCCTTTACATTACTCGGCAATATTGAACGTAAAATCCGAATAATAATTAATGAGGTTTTGTAGAAAATTCAACGTACGACATCAACTGATAAGTGCTCCTCCATTTACGTGAATTCCGTGGTACGTTGCTAGTTGCCAACTTATTATTTCTTTTTTTGATTTGTAAAGGTACAATTTATAGTTACAGTAATGTCTTTAAAGTTTAAACCGAAGAAAAACAACAAAGATATATTTATCTTGTAGCTCAAGAAGTAAAGTCTATCCAAAAATGAAAAATATAAGATGATCATACTCGATATTATAAACACATACAACTTGGATATATTCAACCTTCCAAGATGGTAGAAGTCAGTTCTTTCAAAATATATAAGTACGTAACATTATCAACTCTAACAAAATCATGTAATATAAATTATAGATATACATATATGAGATATACCCTCAATATTATGCATGTCTAATGGTACGTCCACGTACTTATCACATGGGCGATGCCACCTGATTCCATTTGATCAACTCACACATGGAGTCACCACTCTCAATTTTAATCGTCGACTTTCATGTATATTTTTTTAATTATTATCACGTAATTGACAAATCAGCTTACGCGGAATTAATTATAGAGAATTGATAAAAAGTACCATGGTACAGAACGTACACTACGTAGCTTACGGACAATAAATAAACCAACCATCAAAAATATTCCTTCTTTTTGACATCAGTAATATTCCTTCTTTATGAACATTAAAATTTCCAATTTTTGATATAGATCTTATGCATTAAACCGTCACCGACCTAATTTATCTTTTGCAAGTTTATAAATTTGATACGGAGATGGAAACACAAACATGTATGTTATTGTCGCTGCTAATCAGAAATTAGAATACATTAGGGATTACGTGAAAACAAACGAAACTTGAGGGCATCTTCTGATCTGGCTTTTCAAAGTTATGCTGTATTACAGATCTATTTAGTTGAAATGATGATCTAAAATTCCATAAAAGGTTTTCTGTTTTTTTTCTTTTTGAAATCAAAATTATTACTCAAAGTTGAAGTGGTCTGATTAATTAGAGCCCAAATAGAACAATTAGTAAAACAAATAATTTCTCATGAAAAAATTTAGTGGCTCTAGCTAAGAAATTCTGTGGTTCCATTTTATGTTCGAAGAGTAGCAAATCTTGAAATTTTTCTTTTCAAATTCTTGGATTTCCTCTAATTCTGTTGAGAACTTTGGCCATGGCATGTGGGCTCTCCTATCATTGCTTTCACGTATTTGTAGTTTGTCCCAAATATCTGGACCATTTCAAATGTTTTTAACATGTTTTCCTTTGCCCATTTAGTGCTTCCAACTCGGTGTGTAATGTGGATTCTCTTCGACTTTGATTCCTTAATCCCATAAGATGTGTCCATCTAGCTTTATCTTCGCTATGTCCATCTACAACCACTATATATTGATGTAGAAGTCCAAGAAACGCATCTACCAAACATATATCCTCTAAGCGTAAGGCCTTGAGGTGTTGTCATATTGATTGGGTCAAAACAGGCTGTCGGTTCATTTGCACTGAATCATGCTTGGGATTCTCCTTATGCATATATAACCAACATCAGCTGGATTTCTATCAATTACTCTGAACAAATTTTTTCATTCTTTGCTTTCCAATGATACCAAACTATCTCACTGATAGGGCTCTATGTCCATGTTTGGATCTTTCAATATTATTCTTGCGCCAAAAGAGATAGTTCATGTTCGTGTATTATTTAGATACCATAAAGATATTATGGTGTGATGTTGTAGAAGTTAGGGCCCACGCCTGTAACGCTGTGCGGGAATTCAAAATAACATGAGTTACAGACTCATCAGGTTCCCACATCGTAAAAAAAATATTGTCACATCGCATTTGACGATGATTCAAATTCTTTGGGACAAACAACTTGTTCTGCGATTAACTGCCATATAAAATTACATACTTTTGAGGGGCATTCACCTTCCAAGCAAAGGCTTGGAGTTCAGTGATAACTTGGTTCTATGTAAAGCAACATCTTTTCGAGGTTTAAATATATCTCTGGTCCACCCAGTACCCAGATTTAACAGTATATATATCTACTTTTGTGTACCTCCTACAGAAGGTATCACGATGTAAGATCGGTTTAGGGCTAATATTTAAATCAATGGTACATCTTCTTGTGCAATATAGTTATTGAGCATAGTGACATCCCATTCCTTCAAATCTGTAAATAATGAATCACTAACTGTGATCGTGGGATGCTACGGGACATTCAGGTCTTGTTTGGTCTTTGCATGTGAGGTTGGAATCCATGGATCCTCTCATTCTTTAACATCATAACCCAAATGGATATTCTTCCAAATTCCTAGCAACAACAAGTTCGTCGCAGTAATTAAGATAGTCCCACTATATATGAACGGGAGTCTACCTCACAAGCTCGCAACAACAAACTTTGACAATAATATTTGCCACGCAAAACACATGCCACAAAGGAATCTAGATATTTGTAGTAATCTTCGCAACTGTTTCGCTAGTAATGCCAAGTTAAACTCATGGATCATCCTGAAGCCAATTCTTCCCCTCCTCCCTTGATATCATAAGTTTTTCCCATTTTGCCCAATGAATTCCTTCCCTTGGAGGATTTGAGCTCCACTAAAAGCGTGCAATTGGCATTAGTTAGACTTTCGCAAATCTCCAAAGGAAGTAAGAAAGTCGACATTGACATGGGTCAGGAGGGCTAGTAAAATAAATTTTGATCAGCACTTCTTTTCCTCCTCATGATAACCATCTCCATGTCCATTCATTAACCTTGTTCTCTAATTTATCCTTGCGAAAGGAAAATAGTTTGCATTTTGATTCCGTTGATATCTTTTGGAAATCCATAGGTAGTAACCCATTCCTCTCTCAAACTAAATCCCAAAGGTATCCTTAATTTTGTCTTATATTCCAAGGGGCCCTCTTACCAAGAGTATGGATGATTTGCCAAAATTAATCCATTGACCTGAAGCCTTCCCATATTTTCGTCACTACTTTCATAAATTCTTTACATTCACTGGGCCTCCGCTTTACAAAAGAAAAAGCTGTCATTAGCAAATAGAAGGTGTGATATCGAGGGGCTAGCGTGTGAGACACCACATATCATTATTTTTCCTTGATTCTCAGCATGATTAAGAAGGCTAACGAGCGCTTTCGTGCAGAGAATAAATATGAAAAGATACAAAAGATGTCCTTGACGTAGACCTCTTTCTGGAGTAATATTTCCCCTACGCTGAACATTTATGAGAACCTTATTTGTGACATATGTTTATGGCATCGCATAATCCAATTATCCATGTGGTCGAGAATCCCATAATCCAAGTTTATCCATGTGGTCAGAGAATCCCATTTTTCCAATACAACTCTAATGAATGCCCATCCCATTAATGTCATAATGCTTTGCTCATATTTGTCTTTATTCTCATTCTTTTTATACTTCCTCCTGGCTTTGTTCTTAGCGCATGGAACATCTCTTGTGCAGTCATGAAAATTATTAGAAATCTGTCTCTCTCAGCAACAAAGGCTAACTGGATTTTTGAGATACGATCTGGCAAAAACTTTCTTTAATAGATGCATAAGACCTTTGAGATTATCTATAAATAACATTGCACAAACTAATTGGTCTGAATTGAGTCATCCTCATTTAGCTTGTCCTTTTTAAGAATCCAGACAAATATTTGTGTCACTTTAACCCTTGGGTCATATTGTTGTCAAATAGAACTGATTAACCATACGAAATTAGATCATCCTTCACTATATCCCAGAACTTCTGGTAAAATTAAAGTGGTTATCCCACCTGGTCCAAGCGGTCGTTTTTCACGATGCATTAAAAATAGGGCTAGCTTAACCTCCCCATTCCAGTGACCGGCGTTGTCAATCATCATGTATCGAGTCTGTAACAGACATGGTGACATTGGCTATTGTGACATCAATTTTCTTATGGACTTGACGATTTCCAAAGATTTCGTTCTAAAATAGATGGTTAGCAATGGCTACCAATCCTTCCTTCATCCTCCACCATATTTCCATACTCATCTCATAAGCGCGGTAATCGGTTTCTTGGCTCTTCTTTGCTTTGTTTGGGTATGGGAAATATTTTTATGTTTTTGTCGTCTTCACGTAACCAAAGGGCTCTACATTTTTGTTTTTAGAACATTTCTTCTGCCGTAAGAGCATCATATAATTCTTTCAAGGCAATTCCAATCTCCTTAGTGGTGGCATCATCATTTGGATAAAAGCTTTTCAAATTTGTTTTTGAGTTTCTATATTGCTTTTCTGAGGTTAATGTCAATTTCCCTCCTTCATGGTTCAAGCTTTATGACAACTCGATATATGCTCCATTATAGTTACATCGGTAGGGAGATCCGAACGAGTTCCATCCCTGAAGAATAACTTTTCATAATCTCCTCAATTCTAGCTACCATTCATCAAATTTGAACTTTTTTCTTTTCCTTATTGGGTTGGCCAGAATATTTCCAGAACCAAATGATGATCTGATCCCCATAGCCACAAGTACTGACCAGAAGAATGTGGATATTTTAATGCTAATCTTCATTTCCTACAGCCTAATCCATATGACATGGGACTGTAGTTAAACGTCTCTTTACAACCCATGAGAGCATTTTTCCAATGAATGGAAACTCCAGCATCCATAGTCACTTAACATTTCTTTGAAAGGTAAGAACGAGCTATCAAAGCGTCGTCTTCCTCCCTCCTTTTCATTATGTCATGTTATGTCATTAAAGTCTCCAATCATGAACCAATGTCCATTTCTTATAGTTGAGGAACGCGTAAGTCGTTCCCATGCTTGTTCCCTCCTTTCTAAAACATGACCACCATAGAAAAATGTTATATATAAACTTTTATTCCATCAATGATTGCCTCAATATCAATCATTCTGTTATTTGAGAACAATACATTTATTTGAAATCATCCATAAAAATTAATGCTAAACCATCACTCTGGCCAAGTGGTTCAACGGTAACCAAACTATCAAATCCTAAGTTAGCTTGAATGTCTTGCAACAACAACTTCATGTTCTTTGTTTAGAGGGAACACTAATCTTGGGTGATGGTTCTGACACACCTCGTAAAGTGTCGAACTGTGAGGTCATTCTCAATCTCTCGACAGTTCCAACAAAATGGCTTCACTGATGAAGGTTTGGTGGATATTTGGAATCCACTGTACCTTTTTATGAGACTCTGAGCACCCACCTTCAGTTTCCTTGAGTTGCTTTCCTTTTTGCTGTGATCTTCCAAGAGCAAGAGATTCCACATGTGCAGATGTATTACTTGCTCGATTCCTTGGTGATTGTTGAATGAGAGTCTCCATGTTATCTGCAAATAGTGATCTCGCAATACTAATAGCCAGCTTTCTATCACCCAATACATCAGATTTAGACGCATCAACCTTGTCCTCAATCAAAAGGATTGCATTTCCATGGCAAGTATTTTCCGTAGCAACATGATTTCCGTCAGTGATCTCGTCTTTGAAGTCCATCCTCTTGAGATCCTCTCCCAACAGATCATCCATCACCATCAAAGCATCAACATTGTTATCCTCTTGCATTGCATCTTCGTCGGTTTGTTTGTCATTCCGGGCAGCAATGCAAAATGGCAGCTGATGGCGGTATAAAGTTCTCATCACTCATAATCTGGTTTGAATCTGATGTGTCGTGTTTTTATCGGTTTTGTTTATGTTATTATAGAGTATTTCGAGTCTTTTTTGTTGTCTTTAGTTCTTTTTCAGGTCGCAATGCGTTAATTTGGAGTTTCGGGCACAAGAAGGGAAGAACAAGCCGAAGTATGCAGAACTGTACCAGGGATCGGGGGATCCATACAACATGGATCGAGGATCTGTGCCAGATCGACCGATCCATGAATATAGGATCGACCGATCCTACCAGGGATCGACCGATCCATCCGACTGGATCGACCGATCCTCGGCGTCTCCGGCTCCACCAACCACTAACGAGTTTTGCACTCATTTTACCCACTTCCAACTAATAATTTCGACCAAGCTTTTCATTTCTTTCATCTTGGAAGTCCAGAGAAGCCAGAAGAAACAGAGAGAGAGTTCTAGAGAGAGATTTGAGAGATTTGTTTCTCTTTGAAACTTTTGGATTTCTCTTGTTTGTTTTAGAACTTCTTGTAAGGGGATCTTGAGGGATAGAGTTTCTCTTTGAGAAATCTCTTGAACTCTGGATCAGTGTATATATTCATGTTTTCTATCTTAATTTCGTTGATGTTTGAGTAGCTTGCGCAATTGGGTATTAGGATTTCAAAGGGATTTCATGGCTTGTTGATTTAGGATTGTTAGATTTTGGGGATTCACGTTTTGGTTCTTCATCTACTGGTATTCTTACTGCTTGAATTGGATTGATCACCTAGTTCATGATATAAGGTTGTTTAATGCACCGAAAGTGATAGTTTAAACTCCCGAAAAGACTTTAGATGAGCAAAGTGTCCTTAACCCTCGGAAGTTGATGTTATTGCGCTTTGTGAACATATTGAACCTGTTCTTAATGCTTGTTTAGAAATTGAAACTCAGCGGAAGTTAGTGTGGAAGTTTCTATAACATAGAGAGTTAGCGCTGCGGAAGTAGGTTAATTCTAATATCGTGTTTGAGTTCTAGACGGTTCTTAATACAATCCTTGCTAGCAATAAATGATTAGCTCTACGGAAGTAGGTTGATTATGTCCGTGTCTGATAGCCATGAGTCCCCGCGATTTCCTCTTGCCCAATGCTCTCTCACATTAACACTTTCTGCATTATTTTCATCGCATTGCATTATTTCATTCAGCCTAGTTTTAGTAACCAAAAAATCCATCTGTTTAGTCTTAGCTTAACTCTCATCTCGCATCCTCGTCGTGTAACCGTTGGTCTCTGTGGATTCGATCCTGAAGTGCTACAACGACATACCATTCGATTGTGGTATTGCTGGTACTTCAGGTTAATTGGCCTGTGTAAAAGCAGTGAAATCAATTTGGCGCCGTTGCCGGGGGACCATTTCGTGTTGCCTACGAGTTTAGGATAGGAGTTTCGTCTAAGACACTAACCTTACTAATTTTTGTTTTTAGTTTTATTTTGTACAGATTTTGAGTCGAGAAAAGATGGAGTTCGCCTGCAGATACAGTTACTGGCAGCAAGAAGAGGGAGACATATTGGAAAATGACATTGAGGATGAGCCATATGTGGAGCCACCCTTTGATGAAAGCGTACTCACACCAGAACAGAGTGCGAGGTAGATGAGCTGTGCAAAGAGAACCCAACGATGAGAAGGAGTAGCCTAGCAGCAATGCTGAGGTTAAACCTCATGTCACATCGGGCAATGCTAGAAGGAAGAGAGCTCACAAGTGCTGGAGATGAGGAGTGCTAACGAGCTAAAAGAGGTATTTTATTGGGTTCCCACCGACCCAATTAGAAGGTATGTGCGAACGGACTTTTGAACCGTATGATTTTGATGATCGCCTGCCTGTTGCTGAAGAAATTACCTCTGCTATTGATTGTTCTATGCTCATAAATGAATGTCTAAATCTGATATGTGAAACTAGGGAACTAGACGCTTTTAGAGAAGAAAAGTTTGTTAGAGATTATTTTGAAGTCTGTTTTGAAACGAATTATATTTGTGCTTCAATTGATCTCGAATCAGACTTTTATTTGCTTGATGAACCTAGTATTCCTCTTGAACTTCATGATCTAGGGTGTGAAACTGATATAGATAAAATCATAGAAAACCCTGAGATCGACATCGATCATGAGAATGTGAATATTGTGTATTATTTGATTGATGGTGATGAAGTAGACTACTTTGTGAAAACCTCGTTTGAACCTGTAGTAGACTTTGTGTTTCCATCAAATGCATTTGATTCTCATGGTCATCTGAACCTCAAGGAGCATGTGTTAATCCATGCTATATCTTTAGTAATGCTCCTTGACGAAAATTCTGTCTATTTTCTATGGACAGTAGTGTGCTCCTTTGCACACTTTGATTATTGTGTTTGCAGGAGAAGGACCAAAGGTGCATTGGCTCAACCTTTTGATTCCTATGACTAGCAAGCGCGTAAAGTCAAGCTATGAGACTCAAAACAAGCGCACTTGGGAGGCATTCCCCTGTTATCCTTTGTATATATGTGTGTTGTTTTATTTACTTATGTTTTCTTAAATAAGAGTTGCAGGTCGGGTGCAAGGACGAACAAAACGCAAAAATGTCCCAAAAAGATGTCTTCCAAATCTACGCATTGCATTGTAAAGTTTTCTTTTCCCTTGTCTTAGTGTTTTTATTTTAATTTATCACCCTCTTTTGGATTAATTTTCACACCGCTTTTTTCTAGTGTTGTTTCCATTTTTAGTGTTTTTGAAAATGTTTTTGAGTCTTTGTAAAAACTTTTTTATAGGTTTCTTTTTTTTTGTGTTTTCGGTTTTATCGTGTCAGTTTTATTTTAGAACTACTGTTTTCTTTGGTATAACCGTAACTAAAACCTTAGTGACCATTCTTTTAGCCATTCATTGTAGATCTCAGAACATAAGAATATCAGTCTACCAATGCCACCATACTTGTGTGGGTATCTGAAAGATCCAAAGTTGACTTCACTTAATCTACTTAGTTCTCTTGTCTTGGGACTTGGTATGCAGTGGATCGGAATCCTCGTTCAGGTCTGAAAATATTTTGAGTACGGTTTCCCTCTCTCTTCCCTATAATAAAATGCATCGATCGATGCTTATATCCAATCGATCGATTACTCAAAACCAAAAAGCCGAAAGAAAGTGATCGATCGATGCAGAAATTCAATCGATCGATGGATAAAATAAGAATAAAGGTCAAAAAGAAGTGAATCGGGGATTCAGTGGTTACACCCATTAATACTCGCATCTCATGGAAGCCTGTTCAATAAACTAAGTCGATAGAAAAAATAAAATGATACCCTACAAGGTAGGGAGAAATCGACTTAGGGAAGTGAGAGGAAAGAAACCAAAAATAAGAAACTTGAACGAGTAATGACTCCATGTGTCCATTGATCGATATTCCCTCGATGAGACCGCACATTAAAATTCCAAATAAGAAGTCAGCAATGGTGAATTTGGGTCACTCCAAGTTGTGGTTGAAAGTGGTATGGTTGTTAAGCTAAATGTAAAATACATGAGACTAATCTCTTGGAATGGTATTCTAGATGTGGCTTACAACAGGTAATGGTAAATGCGGTTAACTAAAGAAAATGAGAGTTCTCGTGTTTTTTAAATTCTTCACCCTTTGGCTTAATCTTTGTTTCCTTTGCTTGAGGACAAGCAAAGATTCAAGTCTGGGGGTTTTTGATGTGTCGTGTTTTTATCGGTTTTTGTTTATGTTATTATAGAGTATTTCGAGTCTTTTTTGTTGTCTTTAGTTCTTTTTCAGGTCGCAATGCGTTAATTTGGAGTTTCGGGCACAAGAAGGGAAGAACAAGCCGAAGTATGCAGAACTGTACCAGGGATCGGGGGATCCATACAACATGGATCGAGGGATCTGTGCCAGATCGACCGATCCATGAATATAGGATCGACCGATCCTACCAGGGATCGACCGATCCATGCCGACTGGATCGACCGATCCTCGGCGTCTCCGGCTCCACCAACCACTAACGAGTTTTGCACTCATTTTACCCACTTCCAACTAATAATTTCGACCAAGCTTTTCATTTCTGACCCTTGGAAGACCAGAGAAGACAGAAGAAACAGAGAGAGAGTTCTAGAGAGAGATTTGAGAGATTTGTTTCTCTTTGAAACTTTTGGATTTCTCTTGTTTGTTTTGAGAACTTCTTGTAAGAGGATCTTGAGGGATAGAGTTTCTCTTTGAGAAATCTCTTGAACTCTGGATCAGTTGTATATATTCATGTTTTCTATCTTAATTTCGTTGATGTTTGAGTAGCTTGCGCAATTGGGGTATTAGGATTTCAAAGGAATTTCATGGCTTGTTGATTTAGGATTGTTAGATTTTGGGGATTCACGTTTTGGTTCTTCATCTACTGGTATTCTTACTGCTTGAATTGGATTGATCACCTAGTTCATGATATAAGGTTGTTTAATGCACCGAAAGTGATAGTTTAAACTCCCGAAAAGACTTTAGATGAGCAAAGTGTCCTTAACCCTCGGAAGTTGATGTTATTGCGCTTTGTGAACATATTGAACCTGTTCTTAATGCTTGTTTAGAAATTGAAACTCAGCGGAAGTTAGTGTGGAAGTTTCTATAACATAGAGAGTTAGCGCTGCGGAAGTAGGTTAATTCTAATATCGTGTTTGAGTTCTAGACGGTTCTTAATACAATCCTTGCTAGCAATAAATGATTAGCTCTACGGAAGTAGGTTGATTATGTCCGTGTCTGATAGCCATGAGTCCCCGCGATTTCCTCTTGCCCAATGCTCTCTCACATTAACACTTTCTGCATTATTTTCATCGCATTGCATTATTTCATTCAGCGCTAGTTTAGTAACCAAAAATCCATCTGTTTAGTCTTAGCATAACTCTCATCTCGCATCCTCGTCGTCGTAACCGTGGTCTCTGTGATTCGCCATCCATGAAGTGCTATCCAACGCACATACCATTCGATCTGCTGTCATTGCTCGGTACTTCAGCGTATAACTGGCCTAGTGTAAAAACAGTGAAATCAGAATCCATAAGAGATTTGCTGACCAGTCGCCCATTTGGTGCAATTGGAAGGTGACGTCGTGCTTGTCACGAATTTGAGATAGCCATCGAGCTTTCTTTTGATTGCTTTTCGAGCTGAAGCTGTCCTAACTGTATTTATTTTGTTTGTAAGCTATCTTAAGCCTCTGCTACATATACATGGCAAACAATACAAGCCTGAAGTGTTGTGATCCTATGTAGTGTTAAGCTTACTACAATCCAATTTGTAAAATCACCAGATTATTTGGACTTGACCCTTAACTATTTATGCATATTAGGCAGCATTAATTGCTTTAGAACTGATGGTTGATGCTAAAACTTCTCTATTCATTCATTACACTTTTCGATACGCACAAACTTGATAATTGTAGCGAACAGCATCCACATAATACCCCAATATCAGATGTCATGATATACCATGTTAAATTCTATGCTATATCAACAAGCTCTCTAACAACAGAAACAATTAGCGATAAGTGGATTACTTTTAACCTATTACTATATCAGTCATTAACTCTCCGAACTACCAGATGTGAGATTTTCATTCACGCGCATAAACACTCCTCTCATATCAAGTGTGTTGACGACAATTGTGAGAACGTCATCAATAAGGTGCGATCCAACATCGGGAAGCTCTGACTATAAAGCCTAAATTTATTTAGAAAACTTTAAATTCTATGAGAATAAACTGAAATTGACTTTAATCCTGTACTATATTGGCAGATTAATTTCCCAAACAATCAATGCTGAGACTTCTTTTTCATTCAATAACCATGCTAGCCATTCTTGTTTCTTCTTAATCCTTCGCAGCCGCTTTAGCACAGAACTATTATATCATTTGCATAATTAAGCCTTACAAATGCTTTCAACACCCAACTAATCTTTCTAAGGCGTGACCAATGAACAAGTAGTCTCATTATTCACCAGCCCATTTTTAAAGGATCTAAAACGTCTAAATCAGTAGGTCTAGAAAAAATAGATATTACGCTGTTTGAGGAAAGGCAGAATTAATTCATGCAGTATGTAGTCTAAACTCATTATGTAATATTGATCATAAAATTACAATACATTTAGTTGAAAATATACTAATTAGAAAATTGTAAGACACAATTATAATGCCCTTCTTATTTTCAACTCGGAAGTACACATCTCTTTCGCCAAAAAAGGAAATTTGGCCAAAATAGAACCAGAAATCACTATCTTTGCCCCGTTAGTATAAACTTAGCCTTATATTTTTCCATGTAGTATAATGATTAAAAGTAATTACTCTCTAGTTACATTTAAAAATTACTCCCCAATTACGTATAAATTATTTTTTACCTATTAAAGTAAAAAAAAGAAAAGAGAACCAGGAATGAAATAGAAAAAAGTTAATAAACTAATTGATTCACTTATTAAAGTAACCAAAAAAAAGAAAAGGGAATAAAAACAAAATTTATTTTTTCTTAAAAATTGGTGTAATATTTTGTATTTAAAAAAGGTATATATGTGATTCAAAATTTGATTCATTACTATAAACATTTAATATTTGAATTATATGATTTATGATCTATTAAATATATTTTATAAAGTATTCACACAAAATTTATTTTGTCGTAGTCAAATAGAAGTTTAGTTAATTTATATTTTTTGAAATTATAAGTATGTAATATCACGTTTTTATTTCAATAATTTATTAATATTATTAACAAAAAGTTTGTATTTAATATTTATTGGTACTTTTTTATTTAAGAACATTTTATATATGATCAAATTAATATTGCAATACACTGTATTGAATTTTTTGCCACATATATTCTATATTTAAGATTAAAATTAATTTTTATAATATAACATATAACTATTGTTTTAAGTTGTACAGAAAATAATTTATGCTAATAATAGAATAGGTCAGCTTTTAAAATAATAGAATTTCTAAAATAGTTAATCACATCCTAGTATATACTCCCTCCGTTTTTTTATATTGACGTTCTACGATCATTCACATAGATTAGGAAACATTTAATTTTATTCATTTTCTAAACAAAAACATCGTTAATTATTTACGTACCCACAATTCAACTAATAACAAAATAGGAGCTATAATATTATTGGTCATCTAATATTAATTACTATTAAATTTATATAGAAAATTGAAAACGTCAAATAATTTGGAACAAAAAATTTTCTCTAAAACGTCAAATATAAAAAAAACGGAGGGAATAATATATATCACGAAGCCCTTAGTTATAATTTGTTAATATATAATTCCAATTGTATATAATTGATTCAATATCCAAAACCAAATAAATATATATCACACAAATTTTCCAAACATAAAATATATCTAACAGTCAATAGATTAATATATTAGATTAAATTAATTGATTAAAAGTCACTACTATCTAAGATAAAAAAATATCTTGAAAAGAGTTTTTTGCTAATTTTAAAATACATTATATATCTTAGAAAATAAAAAAATTAATTAAAAATAAAATAAATAAAATAAATAATTTTATAAAGTAAAAATTATAAAAAATAGAAAAATTGATAAAATATCCATATACACATATCGGTAATCTTTTTGGGTTGTAAAATTTGTTAAATTGAAATTTTTAGTTATGTTCCACGGACAAGAATATGCCATCTCCTACGAAAAAATTGCATGGTGAAAATTGAATATCATGTTAAACAAGTTATTCTACTTTAGCTAGAATCATTAATCTATTTTTAACTAGAAAATCTAAATATGAAGAATGCAAAATCTACACATTCTAAAAGTAGTTATATTTATTCAGAATGCATCTTCGACTATTATGAGAAATTTTAAAGTTCTACGAATACATAATATAGAGACAACTTAACTACATATGGTAGAATCTGCCTTACATATTAGTTATATGTTCTCTACAACATGTAGAAGCTACATTCTACTTATAAAAATATCCACATTTTCGAAAATATGGCAAGTTCAATTACAAAATATTCTAAAGATATTTGGAAATATTTTTACTTTCCTAAAACATGTTTAGCAATTTTCTTGTCAGAAAATTAGAAAAATCAAAATTAATTTTTTTGGGAAATTTCATGTTTACCACATTATTGGTACTATTTTTCATTTTTACCTTTATTAAAGAGACATTTTCATAAATATCACTTTTTAAGAGGCTTTTTATTAGAATCCTAAGTTTTACATTCCTAAACCCTACCTCACCCTACTCCATTCCTCAACTCTAAATCCTAAATTTTAGATTAATTAACCCAAGAGTTATAAGTGTGTTTTTTTCTCTTAAAAATAAGGGTAAAATGATTATGGTAAACATGAAAAGTCGGTACTAGGAAAATGGTATTTTTGACAATTTCCCCTCTATTTTTAGTGTGTTTAATTATATTTTCTTTAATTAGATTTTGATATAATTTGTTTTTTTTCTTTGTCAAATTTTTTTTTAATTAAAATATAAAAATGAGTTTTAAAATTGTTAAATGATAAAATAAGCAGTTAGGCTGGGTTTTTTAGTAAATATTATACTAAAGGACAAATTTAGGTTGGGTTTATGCTAAGAAGACAAAGAATGTGTTTTTTGTTCTATTTTGGCAAATTCAGCTAAAGGAAGAGGAAACATGTTGGCTCTGTTCTTTTCGCAAACGCTGGTGACTAGGTGAGAAAACAAGAATTTACTTTTTCAGTCACAGTAGCATGCAGCAATAACTAAATCTGACGCTGAATATATCAGTGACAACAGCATCTCGTTTCACTCGTTGTGGCAAGCGGCAATAATCTATATAAATTCATTTTCAAAATCGACCATTTTGTCTCTGTCAGAGGGTTATTCTTTGCCGCTACCCCTAATCACGGAGGCTATGAAAAGAACAGGGCTCATGAAGTTCGATTGCCAACAATCCATGGGAAGTCCATAAGCCTACTCCAAAGAGTGTAGAGAGGATGTAAACAGCGCAGTAACCTATATTTTACAGACACAAACTTTTAATCTTTACTCCTAAAACAGCGCAACAGAGATTTTATCGCAACCGTTTATAACCACAAACACATATTCTTGCTTGAAGGAAACCAGTCACATGTTCGTTTCCAATACCAATTCATTGTTCCTCTCCTAATCATGAAACAACCATCCTTCAAAGTTATATATGTCAACATTCGCATTTAGAAACATTCAAACACAAATCTAGGTTTTTCGTGACTATACGTCAAGATAGCCATGAAAGTCACAAAAAAAAATCTTGTATCTATATGAGTGTGACAAAAATTGACTGTCATAAATCGTTGTTGAATCCTAAAATTCACTATGAAGCAGGGTTTAGTTTTTTCGCTTGATTGTGCGGCAAGAAAATAATCGTTAGGTTCCCTTGAGCTTAAACTCTGCATTGATTACCCATGTCCTTGCGGCGAGGGGTCCCTTGAACTCCATATCATATTAATTGTGTTGTATCTTCAAGATAAGGGTCTACAAAATTCATCCAATGAGCTGGATTCTAGGAGTTGGACATTGATGAGGTGAAATATATTATGAGTTGTGCCTTCAGAAAGCGCTGCCTATGTACCTTATTGGATCAAGCCAAACGTAGTTCTTAGGTAATATCTTATGTATAATGTATGAGGTGTGACTGTTCGAGAGAACTCCTTGTTTAGCTAGTCATCTTGGTCTCTCTTCTAGCTGAGAGGCTAGGAGAGAGGTCTCTTCCTCAGATAAGCTATTAGGTCTCTCCTATAGCTAGACAGGTAGGATAGAGGTCTCTTCTTAAGAATAGGTGATTAGGTCGCCAGCTCTCTAGGTCATCAGTTCTTCAGCGTCTTTAGGTAGTCGTCAGCTCTCAAGGTCGTCAGGTCGGCAAGACAGCTAGGCGGCTTAACAGCTAGACATATTGACAACTAGCATCCTGGCATCTAGGCAAGGTCGTCAGGTCGACAAGGAAACTAGGCGGCTTGGCAGCTATGCAATCTTGCAGCTAAGCAAGGTTGTCAGGTCGGTAAGCAGTGATTTGACAGCTAGGCGTCTTGACAGCTAGGAAACTTGGCAGCTAGATGATCTGACAGCTAGGCAGCAAAGCAGCTTGTAGCTAGGCAGAAAAGGAGCTTGTAGCTAGGCAGCAAAGCAGCTTGTAGCTAGGCAGCAAAGCAGCTTGTAGCTAGGCAGCTAGACAGCTAGAAGCTAGGCAGCTAGACAGCTAGAAGCTAGGCAGCTAAACAGTTGGGATCTAGGCAGATAGTATCTAATAGTTTTAGTGAAAATAAGCGCAGATAAAAGATAAGAATATATGACTTTCTTTGGTAATGAATATGTGGATCTTGTGTCAGGATAGACAATGAAGGTGTGAACTCTTCTTCATCTATTTCTTCTCTTCTCATTTGTCCTTTCTCCTTTTCTCCCATGGAGAGTTCCCCCTTAGCTAGGTAGCTCTCTTTCTTTTATAGCTGATTTCTAGGTGGAGACAAGGTCATTTGTGGTCATTAATTGGAATGAATGACAATATTAATGACCATTGACCAAGACCCTTGACCAAGACTATTGAACAAGACTTGGTCAAGGTTTAACTTGACTCTTCATGGGTTCCATGTAATATGAGCCTTCGATCCTTAATGGGATTCTGAGAGGCTTAGTCTTGATAACCGGGCCACACTTGCGGTTTAGAGTTGTTAGGGTGAAACCCGACTCCAACAATAATCCCCCACAAGTTTTGCGAGTGTATAGTAAGCTCGAAAAATTGTTAGTATTTTGCGTATGCGTTTGTAAGCTTGGTAATTTTGTTTCTTGTTCCCAATCAAAATTTTTAGGCCTTCATGTGTCTTTGAATCCCTTGTTAATCAGTTTTTGATGTCTTCATCAACATATGTGAGCATAGATCAAATTTATGTGTGCATAAGATGAGATAGTTTGAAGATCTTGGAGATCTTGATTGTGAATTTCGTATATTTGTGCCAAGACTTATGTAATTTATAGTGGACACCGGGTGCGTGAAGTGCTGGCTTTATTTCAGGTGTGTTATGGAAAAACATCCATAGGTGCGGACCAATTTTTGGCTTATCCTAGTCAGAAATGGTTTTAGGTGCGGTATTTGCCTAGCTTATCATGTACCCACTTGAGTGTTTATAAGGATGCATGGTAGTTTCTGTTTCTAAAGTGTTTACGGGGTTGAGCCCCGACTATCTATTCATATAGGTGTGCCATACATTCACACGCGGGCGCAGTGAGCAAACTCAAAGAATGCTACTCACGACGAGGATGTCGTTCACTTATGAGAAATGCCAAAGAAATGGTTATGCCTGGCCAGCACACTGATGTGTATGTCGTTTTAATAAGATTAAGATCATGTAGCATATACTCGAGAAGGTAAGTACCATATTTAGATAGGAAAGCGTAAGCTCAAGGAGCACGAGAAAGGTTGAGAACTTGAGTGAGCGTAAGCTCGATGAATGTGGGCTCAAGTGAGCATGAGTAAGATTGGTAGCGTGAGATTGGTTAACTTTGTTTCAGTTTTGAGGTTGATTTGGGTGTGAATACATGTAGCTAGTGCGTCCTTTAGATTTTTGAGAGCCCGAGTAACTTGTTATGTCGAAGCGGCCGAGATCTGGTTCAGATCGATCGAACTGCGACCTTCAAAAGTTTGTTGCGTTGCTTGGATCTTGTGAGCATGTACAATGACGAGTCTGAGCGCTGAAGGTTGATTGTTGGTGTTGTTTTGACGAGGACAAATTAATATCGGCTTCTTGCACCATGCTACCAGGTTCAACTCCAAATAATGTATTAGCTGTCTTTTGAGACAATTTGCTCTGTGACTTTGAGGTCCGCTTCATGGGAATGCGACATGAGAAGTTGAGCCACACTTTAGGGATGACGAGATGAGAGCTATGATTGTCTGACTATGATCTTTTCCAGTTGTGGTATCACTTCTCTTTCGCATTTTCTATCCTCGCTACGAAGGTATCTTTTGCCACTTTAACGGTATTCAGATGTGACATGTTTGTTTATGCGTCCTCGTTGATGAGTGATTTATGTTTCCACCTCACCAATCTATGGTCAAATGTTGCGGCCACATCTGTACTTTTTGTTCTAAAGAACAATTGGCCTTCCTTGCTCTAGTTTCATTTCTGTTTGTAAGTTAGGAGGTGGAAGCGAGATTAGTGAGCTTGATTTTCTATTTACAGGCTTGATGACCAAAATAGGTAAAGCAGGAAGTTGTGTTTTCTTTCTTCTTCCCCTTTTTCTTTAAGCAGTATCTTTTGTCGTTAAAATATAGACGATAGCTCACGAATGTTTTTTTTGATACAACCAAAGATCTGGACGGTTGGCAGGGGGTATGTGAGCTTTTTTTGGGATTTTCCTTGGTGCTTGATATGTGCTGATCACGTCCATTAACTGAATGGAAAGAGTTATTGGACTTAGAATTAATGCCAAAAGCTCCCAAGTAAGGTAAGTATGAGTAAATGTATTTTGTTTTATTCATATGCTTGATGGTCTTGGTCTCAGCAAGAATGTCTTCTAGTCGGAGTTGATTAGTTTGGAAAAGACTAAACCAAAATATTGTTCAATCTTTCCATAAATGGCTTCAGGTGGATTGGATAATATCTTCAAGGATCTGCCTGATCCTACAGGTGATGGATGGCAGTAAGTAGTGTTTATAGATTCACTTTCTATAAGTAGTGTTTAAAGTTGATTTTAATTGGTTTTGATTTTAAAAATAGGTTTTTAATATGTTCTTAAATCTTATTTAACTTAAAGTTTATTTGTGTATATAATAATTATATTTTGGTTTACAAGTTGAAGTTAATGATAATGCTTTGGAGTTTAGTTTAAATATAAGGTATAAGGTTTGAGACTTAGGTTTAACGTTTGAAAAAATAGAATTGAAAATTACGTTTCTAAAAAATTAACTCTTAGTGAAAGCTTGAAAGTTAGGTTTAATTAGTTTGGATTAAAAGTTAACTGTTTATGATATAAGACTTGGAGTATGAGGTTTGGCGTTTAAGGAAAGACTTGAGATTAAAAGTTGAAAATATTAGATTTTTAGTTTCATGTTAAGATTTGGTGTGTAGTTGAAGATATATAATTTGGTAATATTAAGTTTTTCTGTAATGTTCTATACACTGAAGTTTATTCTTCTTATAATTATTTAAAATTTATAACTACTTCCTATCTGTATATTAATGTATGCAAGATTTTTTTCATGCTACATGAACATCGTCTGCTAATGTTTTAATAATTAAATGAATAAAAATTTATCTACTAATCTAAATCAGCTATACTAACCAATATGAAAATCCATATTCTCTAGAACACAGAGACGACAAAAGTTTCAAACCTCATTGATCATCATCCTATGTCACTTCACGATGCAACTATGCATTAAAAAATATTGTCATAAATAAATCCACCGATAATCTTTTGTGAACTAGCTAACATAAAAAGCTCCACTAAGATTGGTGAAGGAGATCGTCTTCCACAATGATGAAATAAACTAACTTTCGTCGACATTCGGATCTTGCTGCCAAGTTAAGCATGGAATCCCACAAACACATGTCAATCAATCTAGATATAAAACAAACAACACTCTTGAAAGGCATAAACATATTACATTTGAGGTACGAGAGCTGCGAAATTTTGGATGCACAACAACAACACGCATAGTGATTAGAAATGTCTGCGCTCATAAATATTCATAAACCAGATTTACAAGATTTACCTAAAGCTGCATCCAGAAGAAATAAAACTTGTGTGTATAATGGACCCCATTGACCTACCGTAAAAGTGAAATTAGTAATCTCTTATAAAAGAGGGATATTAAAACGTGTGTATAATTAAAGACTTGATATATCTCCCGACATCTTTTGTGAACTAGCTGAAATAAGAAGCTCCTACTAAGATTGGTGAAAGAGATCAGTTTTCCACAATGATGAATAAACCAACCTTTGATTGACATTCAGATCTTGCTGCCAAGTTAAGCGTGGAATCCCACAAACACAGGTCAATCATTTAGATATAAAACAACAACACTCTTGAAAGGCAGAAAGGGATTACATGTGAGGTACGAGAGGCTACAAAATTTAGATGCAGTAGCAACAACCACATAGTATTTAGAAATGTATGGGTTCATAGATAAACATAATCAGATTTAGGAGATTTATCTAGAAGAAAGAAACATAGTCCAGTTCTTCAACTTTGCAATGATAAGTATTGGAGAGAATAAGCTTGCAGTCAGCTATTTTCACCAGAATATTAAGGCTGGATATAACAATTGATGTTCTACACAAAAGGGAAATTTCTCGACTTTGACACCAAATGTTTGTCAGTGGAAGGAGAGAAACTCCTAACAAGTGACATCAGCCAAGATTATGCTCCATTTATTTGCCAGCATCTAGAAATAATTATACAATAACGCTATAATATCTGGTCAATTTCAAAATTTTAATATAATGTTTTGAGTATTTATTTACCCAATCATCTTGGTCCTCGTCAATAGTTCGCCAAACCAATTAAGTTCAAATGCATGACTCTAATATTAGAATATGTTATATACTCCAAATATATAATGAGCCAAAAGTCTCATAAAACAAACGCATTAATAACAATTTTTCTTTTAACTTACCCAATAATCTAAAGACTTTATTACCTCTTCAACGTTGAAAGAAACTTCAACAAGTCATTTCTTACGAATCTCAGCCATGATATCTTGTGGACTAGATTAAACTCTATGTACCAACACTTAATGTTTATGTTCTTCCCATAACTATTTCTGCTAACACATTTCCTCGAACACTTTGATGTAAGATACATGCTCACAACCAGGTGGAGAGCATCACGAATTATCATAATATATATTGATCACACTAAATCAAAACATTGCCAAAATACTTCAATCAATATTAGTTACTCTTTTGTGACAAAAAGTATGGATCACATTAGCTAGGTTTACCACTTCTGTGACAAAACCTCCACAACCATCACCACAACGGAATCCATAACATGCATATCATTTACTGACAAAGAAATGTCTCATTAAATGTTTCATTATTCTATAACATATCAACATAGGTTTGGGGTCTATTCAATTGAGAGTTTTTAAGTTATTTAAACAAGAATTTTAAAAATTCATTTAAAATCCAATTTTGATTGAACTTGACATTTCATAAACTACTCTAAAGTTCATGTTATTAAAAATATTTTAATTTGTGATTTTTAAAGTTTTTCAGTGATTTTAGAATGTTTGATAGAAATTCTTAGTTATAAAAATAAAAGTCCAAATCACATGTTTTTAAATGGAGATTCTAAAATGCTTTAACAAAAATCATATTAAACTTCTTTCATTCATATAAAATCATCTATTTTTATAAGCAAAATCTGTCATAGAGATAAAGGTGATTAGTAACCAATATAACAATTTAACTAATGGACAAAATACAAAACTATACAAGAGTAAAGGGCTTTAGTGGCAATACGTAGTAAAATATAATTCTTAGACTAATATTAAAAGAAAAAGAAATATAAAGCGAACCCCTAAATAAATTGTTTCTTCTCCACGCCGCCGCTGTGCCGAATCGCCGTCGCGTAGGACCGCCAAAATCGCTCGTAGATGGCTTACAGAGGAGGACGAGGAGGAAGAGGACGAGGAAGAGGTGGGTTTGGCGTTGAGTATGCAAAGGCTGAACCTTTTGTGATTTTCCCCGTAAGTTCAAAAACTTTATGCTTGATTCGTCTCATCTTTAATGCTAATGATGATCCTCTTGTTTGCAGGAAATTACTTTACCCTGACCGTAAATCAATCTCAAACGATAACCAATTACTTAAAAACTTCAGTTTTTTTGAAAAGTTCTGGAAAGATTCTTCTTACTACTTAGGCGATGGTGTTTCAAAGAAAGGTAATCTCTCTTTCTTATTACCACCACTCTCTAGACATTGATTTTGTAAATCTTAAAGGTTTTGTTCTTTTTGGTTATTCAGAGAGTGCAGGTTTGAACATTGAGAGGTTTTCAGACACGTTGAAGTCAAAGAAGAAGAAGTCTAGTGAGAGGGGATCTTTCTTTGACTATCTTGTTCTTAGACCTGATAACTTCCCTAAAGAACTTCTTGGAGTTTGATCATCTTGTATGTTTAGATTCTTCTTGAACAGCTTACTGTTTTGATCATATTGCATCTTCTCAGATTCTCGAAGAGAAACGGCCCTGTGAAGAGAGCAAGATGGACTCAAGACGCAGGTACACATTGTTGTTTTTAATTAGTTTCAACAATGTCTTACACATCAAAGAAACTCAAAAAGAGTTTATGTTTTGGTTTTTTTGTAGATCTTCAGAAATTGGAAGCCTTGGAGAAGCTTGAAGCAAAGCTTAAGGTATAATACAAACAAAGTTTACAGTTTACAACAAGTCTTATTACATGTTTTGTCTTGTTTTGGTTTATAGGCTGAAGGGAAGGAAGAGAATGAAGGAGAAGGTGGTGATGATGAAGTTGAGGAATCAGAGGGAGAAGATTCTGATAATGGAGATTATGAACAGGTTCTTCTTCTTCTTCTTTCTAACTAATGTTGAATTGATGGAACATGTCACTCTCTAGCTCTGCAAGTTTAATTTACATTTTCTTCTTCTTTATGTTCTTTTTTTTTTGTAGAATAAGACTTTGATGATGACGAGGACGATTATAACGCGCCTGAAGAATATCGTAAGTATATCTTTACCAGTCTGTGATGATTATTAACTTAAAGAGAAATGACTCCAGCTAACTTGTTTGTCTTCTCTTGTCAACAGTGATGAATTGTATTAGTAAAGCTTCTTCTTCGTCTCCAAAAAGGATCAAGTTTTGCAGACAAGAGACTTGTCCGTCCCCAAGCTTTAGGTGAAAACTCAATTATGTCATCATACAAATCACTTTCAAGCCTCTTAGAATTATGATTTGGTATATGGATTGCTTTAGCATTTGTGCTTCATTCTGGCTTTTTTTAAGATCTCTTAGCCTCAATAAAATGCTTGAAGGATTAGTTTTGTTTACTTCACAGAGCAAGAACAGAACTAAAATTTCAGAGCTAAGTAGGTCCGAGTAAAAGATCTCTGGTTTGGAACTTCATGTCGTCAAGTACTCTGTTTTATGTGTCTTTTTGTTCAAATTATTCGAAACGGTCAAAGCAAATGGTTCTTATTAATCTGATCTACCTACAAAGCAAACCACAGGAAACGGAAGTCCCAGGATGAATAATTATTTTTAAAGCTCAAAATTAGGCTGTTTGATAAATAGTTGTCATTATATTAATGGGTCCAATTTTAGGCCATTAATATTTCTGAATTAAGGTTCCGATGGCAGGAAATGGAAGCTGAAGATCGCGGAAGCTAAATTCGGTTATTTCCGTTTTGGAATTAGATTATGATTTGGTTTGGTTTTAGTTACAAGAAGAAACCGGTTCCAGCACTAAAAATCCACCGAAGCGGAGAGGAAGATCAAATTGTATGTTGCAGAGAGAGAGAGAGAGAGAGATGAAAGAAAAACGAGAGAGATCATGAAATCATGATACTAAACATGAAAGTGAATGTAAGAACTTAGTCAACTAAAATTTTAGATTTTAAATTCATTTTTGCTAGGTACTTGTGTTTCTTACTATATAAATATAGTATCTATACTATTAAACATTGACACACTTTGAGAATTTCATTTTAGTTTTCAACTTATATAAAAGTCATATCACTTTTTTTTCGTCAATTTAAATAAACTCGATTAAGATTATGTTAAACAAACTATATAGTATCTTAGCATCCATATGAATAACAAACAATAGTTGTTTCTTTGCGACTGCGTGCTAGATTATCCATATTCGTGTCTACTTTCGTGATATATGAAGATTTTGAGTGATTGAAACTTTCTTTCAAGATTTTGATATCTTCCAAATAACTTGTAAAAGTTGGTCATTCTTCTCGTTCCAAAACTAACTTCACCAATTGAAAAACAATCATTGCAAATGTGATTTGAACTCTCTTTAAATTCCTCATGCATTATGTAGCCCAGATTGAACATCTTAATTAAGAGTTAAGAGATGAAAGACTAGCTTCATATTCGCTCCCATCAGTCATCAAAATCTTTTAGTGTATTATAACAATCTTGTATTTTTTTTTGCTGAACTCCACTAGAATTGCGCTACCGCGTTCGTCAACTTCTTAGTGACCTCCTTCGGAAGACAATATCAAAACATTTAATTTTAGCCTTTTATTATCAGTTAATTTTGACCAAAATTAATTTAAGAATAGTAAAAACAGAAAAAATAAATAAATGATATATAACATTTCTCCTCTATTATATATACTTTACCCATTATCCTTTTATATTAATTTTGAAACATTACAACATGTTTTGTAACACGTGTCATCACTATGATAAATAGAATCTTATGATAAATAGAATCTTAAGAAAAATAGATGGTCATCTAAACATATATTATACTTTTTTTTAATAACTATCAAGATATTAATAGCGTATAAAAATATTCTTCATTCTTTCTTAAATAAAAGCTAAGGAGTCACCTAATATGACAATTAATGATTTTGAATAATTAAGATTTGATAACAATTTTGTATTCTCAATCCTTTTTGTTTATTTATATTCATAAGAAATCATACTAAGCACATAATAAAATTTAGTTTTTTTTATAATATTCTATATTTCGATTTTTTAAACGGTTATAAATGACTACGCTAATAAAAATTAACTCTGAAATTTTGGTGATCCTTTATTTAATTTTTGTTATAACAAGATACAAATGATCATAAAATCATATAAATATGAAATCTCATTTAATGTATATTCATATTAAATATATATATATATATATATATATATATTATATAAAATACATAAGTATGTTAATTTCAAAATTTTCATTGTGTACGAGCCTTAGTTAATAAATTCATATAATAAAAATAATATTTTTGTTACAGAAAATATAAATTTTTTAATCAAATCATATGAGTAGAAGACTCAGTTAATAAAAATTTATTTTAAATATATTATATATCTATGTCAATATCATTTAATTTAATATATACATATAAATAAATAAATGATTATTTTGATTTTACCAACAAAAAGTATTATAAATAAAAAGAAGGTAATGTCCCTAGTATTTATTATTCCTAAAAATATTTACGACAATTGTTTTAAAACGTATTCACTATTTTATTTTTATTTATTCTATATTTTAATATATAAATAATTTATTATATTCAAAAACTTATAGTTTTACTATTTAAGAGTGTTATAAATTTATAATATATTATATATATAGAAACATATAAGGACATATCTCACTACAGATAAACAATATTATAATGATTATATATAATATATTATATTTAAATATTTGTAGGGGAATATGTCATCAAAAGTTATTGCATCAACTAACTAAGATATTTTCTCTCTAATTTCATGCATTTAAATATTTAATGTTTATAATGAAGCTGTCAGCCAAAATTCTGGTGCAAACACTCTTTACCTTTACTAAAAATATATTCAAAAACAAAGTACCTTATAAGCATAAGTTTTTTGAGAATTTATTAAAGACTATTATATTTCAAAGCTTATCGTGAAATCCATGTCAATTATAAATGTTTACTAATTTACTATATATAAGAGTTATAAGACATTCCCAGCAGAGCAATGAAAGTAACTGAATTTTTATGATGTTAACTTTGATGCTTTCGATTTAGTAAATTTGTTTTATTTTAGAATGTTAGAATTTTTCAATATACATATACTTTTGGTTCGTTTATTCTGATTTTGGTTTGTGTTCAGATTAAACTATCATAATGATTCCTCTTTGAAGCCACACATGATTTGATCATTTGTCATTATCTTCAATTTTTTCTTGTGAACTAAATAGTTGTTTCATCTAAAATTTTAGGTAAATTCATTATCATCACATTTCATATTTTATTTTTTGGGTTAGAATGCAAGCCCACTCCGAGCAGAGGGGAATCTAAAATTGAGCCTGGTAAGTCAAAGCAAAATGTCAAGAATTGAAGAATTAAAGCCACTATAAGAGAGAGAAACAACGAGTGCGACATCTTTGTGATTTATGGTTTATGATCTACAAGGATGGGACCGGGATTCAAAGGAAAGTAGGGATCAGTGAGATTGTTATCAAGAGGGATGGATCATAGAGAATCGAGTGAGAGGATCGTTTGGAAACCATATATGTTTGGGATTCTGGGAGATTGATAGGAAAAGATTCGACGAGATCAAATGATGAGGAAGGTTGGATTGGAAAGAAATCTGATCGGATTCATGAAGAGATCAGTCAATAATGGAAGATTAGGAACAGAAAGGTCACAGATCCTATCAAGATATTTGATTTGGAGGTTGGTCTCTCGTCATCTTTAAGACGAAAGGGACGTATATCTTAGGTATGATTTCTGCTTTCCTCAAATGGAAATTTACTTACTCCTCGAGGTGTTCATGGAAACGAGGATATATTTTTAGCTTGGGTATTTTGGAAGTAGGGTCTTGCGACATGGTTTTTAAGGGATTTCACGGAATGTTGGTGATTGATTGAGTATTTTTTAAGGATTACCTTGAATCAATCATTGTAATATGGTATTATTGGTATATATTTAAACGTGGAACTGTCTTTAAAAAGATCTTGGGGGGTCTATCGTTTTTTTTCACTCTGTCTTGATAAATTCTTATACAAATCTTTCAAATTTCTGCTTCCTTACTTTTGTGATTACAATGGCGCATAGTATGCTTATTTGAAAGTCTGATGAGGGGAAAATGGTGAAGGAAACATGAAGCGGTGGAAAGATTACATCCACATTTGATAACTCTGGGCTTATCAAGAGATATTCCAGGCCCTTATTGGAGGGGTATGAACCCTGCAGAAAAGGACATTGCGGCTCTGGTGGGAACACTTCCAAAATATGGAAATGGAACATTGGTTTGCTGGTGCTGATTTAGGGCATGGCGAATTTCAGTTTTATGTTTAGAGAGTAAGAGGAATTGAAGTTGTACTGAAGATGCAGCCTTATGCCACTTTGATTATTGGATTCTCCTCTTGCTCGAGTCAGCCAAAGAAGACTCTGATTTTCCAGTCAGAGATGCACTTTTGATGGACCTACGATTTTTAGAAATTCATTACGATTTGGTTGCTGCAAACTTTTGAGAGAGCATTGTGATGCTATTGGCAAAACGTTGGAAAGGTTGATCTTGCAACTATGGTCGAGTCAGTAAATTTTTTGGGTGGTGGATGGCTTCAAAAGAGTTATGTTTTGAAACGCACCTATTGATAAGGAAGTTATCATAATAGGAGAAGGAACAAAGGGAGTACTTTGGATAGGGAAAGGGTAACAGGTGGTGAAGAACAGACTCTAAGTGGATAAAGGTGGTTGAGAGGGATGGCAAAAGGGCTCATAAATATTGTGGTAATCACCGTACCGATGGAGAAGGCTCCACGATTATAGAGTTCAAAAGGGAGACATCAAGAAATTACCTCCCCCCCCCCAGAAAATCGCAGTAGGATAAGTTAGGGAGTGAGAAGAGGAAGGAGTCTGCGTGTTGAGGCTAATGATGAAGGCAGAAAGGAGGGAGATATTTCAAGGGTCTATGGTACAAAACAAGCATGAGAATGAGAAAAGAGAGCGATCTTACCTTCTTTAGCCTTTCAACTTGAGTTGCTCAATACTCAAGCTGACCCACAGCATGTACCTTTGATCTCTTTAGATGGAGAACATAGCATGTTTTGATTCAGGAGGTTAGTGAAGAATATAATAATGTAGTTCATGGTGAGGGAATGGAGGTAGACGATGATAAGGTAGTTTGGTCTTAAGTGAGCTTAGTGAGAAAGTTATGAATCACTTTCCAACTTGGCTGAGGAAGATTTTTGAGGAAAGTAGTGAGGATCAGCTTGGAGGAGTGGCTAATTTAGAGGAGGATAAGATGGATAATGCCACAGAAGGCAGAAAGGTTACCAAGGGATAAGGAAAGAAACAAGGAGCTCGCAAGAGCCTATTTAAACACTGGTAAGCACATGAGGGTCTACAATAATGCTCTTGGTCCAGTCCTTAATATCGCCTCGTAAGCGTACTTTGGCCACACCACAATTTAGTAAAGGAGACACCATCAAGAAACTGGAGAGGGGGATACATCAGAACCCAAGCCAGGATATCAAAACAATAAACCTGATTTGTGGATCCAATCAAACCAATTGAGAAGTCTTTGAGTGCAGGCTATGGTCTTTTGTGGCTTTGTTTTCTTTTTTCTTAATAAGCTCTCAGAGAAATTTTATGTGGTTTTTCTCTTATATGTTATCGTTTTATGGCTCTGTTTTTGTTGTTTTGGTTCATGGTAAGATTGATATTTAAGATATCTATATGATAAAACTGTTTTTTTTTGGTTATTGGTGTTTGGTATCATAAGTTGTTGAGGGGCAGAGAACCCGTGGTCTGCTTTTTTTTGCTCGTATTAATTCATCTCCTTGGATTGAAGGTAATTTAATCGTTTATATTGGGATGCAGGGATAAGCATAGGGATGAGACTAATGGCATTGGATTGTTAGATAAGCAAGTGAATAATTTATAAGTGGTCAATGCACATGAAACTGTATTCGATCTCATCAAATTGAATATGGGAAAGTGCTTATTCTCATGGTGAGAAGGGTTTACGCAAACTAGAGTATGGGAAAATAGGGATTGTATTTTACTATCGTTGTGGGTACAAGATAGAGTTTATGGATGGAATATTAGAGACAACGAGGTGTAATTTAAGATTCACATCTTAAATGTAAATATTCCATCCATAAAGACCTCTTATCCTCTTATTTATTCATAATGTGCACACGCTGAC